>RQOL01000374.1:867158-1175895 GCA_013076295.1 Sanderia malayensis | reverse complement strand
AGGCACACTATATTGAACACTTCATTTAAAATTGCTTTGCCTTACTCAATCTAGGATCACTCAATCTCATTTTCCTTTAGGTTGGAGCCACAATCATTTTGCTCAGAAACATCAACCCTGCGAAAGGACTATGCAATGGAACACGACTAATAGTGAGAGATCTCAAACGACACATCATAACCGCAGAGATCATCACAACTCAGAACAAGGGCCAGTATGTTATGCTTCCACGCATAACTCTGACCTGCCAAGATTCATCACTGCCGATCTCCATTGCAAGAAAACAATTTCCAGTCAGACCTGCTTACTGCCTCACCATCAACAAGGCACAGGACAGTCATTGAAACATGTTGGCATTTACTTACCGGACCCTGTGTTCTGCCACGGACAGCTGTACGTTGCAATGTCTAGAGCCAAATCGTTCTCTGGACTCAAGGTGTTCACACCTGACAACAACAAAACCAAAAACATTGTCTACAAGGAAGTCCTGTGAGTTCTCCAATAACATCACCTCCAACCATAGACGGTTAGTCAATACACTAACGCACCCCTTCACCTCATTTAGAGAGCACGGTTATTCAACGACCATGACTGAGTGTGGCACAAGACCTATGATTGATACCAAACAGCATAGGCAATATCCATGATTGATACCAAACAGCATGGCGATAAGACCTGTGATTGATACCAAACAGCACAGGCACAAGACCTGTGATTGATACCAAACAGCACAGGCACAAGACCTATGATTGATACCAAACAGCATAGGCAATCTCCAAGATTGATACCAAACAGCATGGGGATAAGACCTGTGATTGATACCAAACAGCACAGGCACAAGACCTATGATTGATACCAAACAGCATAGGCAATCTCCATGATTGATACCAAACAGCATGGGGATAAGACCTATGATTGATACCAAACAGCATAGGCAAAGTACACTTGCTGCAATCAGTCTAGCTCTCACCAACATTCCCCACCATACAATGTCATTCTAACTCCCCAAGCTAACCCAGCATCTACCTTTATACTTCCATTCCTTTACTAATATTGCTTTCTCTAACCCATAGGTAACATTATTTTGTATAACATAATCAACAATTTTCCATGAGTTATGCTTTGCCATGTACCTTTATGTTGCCTATGGGAACATGGATTTCTTTTCTCTCTGTGCAAGCTGCCTATACCCTCTCCATTCATAAAAAACCAAGTTACTGTGTACAATCTACACAAAATATTTCCTACCAATATATACAAGTTTGGGGTCATTTACAACCACCATGTGGCAGCTTTCACAAAAAAGGAAAACTCAAACAATGGATGCTCCTTGACGTGGTGTTTGACCTTTTAACTAATGCATCCGGCAACACCCCTAATTTTTTCTACAGCCTGAATTTATAATCGCACACAAAACAGCCAACATCAACAGCATTTTCATGTATCCATGCACATAACATCACAATTTCTCAGGTACGTTAAAATTTACTGACATATTTCATCCCCTCTTATGTATGCATCTTACGGCCAAAACTATAATATAATAAACATCCTTTCTTGCATGTAGAAATCGATAATATATCTATATTTTCTGTCGAGACACACGAAAACTTCCTTACAATTTAAAAGCCCACGTTTTAGGCCAATTCGATCAGCTAAGCATCGCGCTCACGCCGTTCTTTAAATTTATCGCAACCTTTCAGGAACACTAAGTGCCAGGCAAAGTAATACAAATCATTATTCAAACTTACCGCACTTTTTCCACAGACTTTTCTTTTTGGGTTCAATGACAACAGCAATTTCTGTCTCTATTACCGTTCACCATGGAGATAGGATAAAAGATAATGTACAATTTTTTTCAAATTCATTTTCTACAGTGCGAACGAGGCTCACCCTCCAGACGCCATCTCACCAATGGCAGACATTTTTTTCCCACTTGATACTTCGAGACCCTGTGACTTTCACCCTTTCATAGATAAAAGGCCTATCAACTTGCACATAAGAAGAATACTAAATTCATACAATATAGTTGTAACATTCATAACAACAAATCATAACTATTTCATAAAATGAACATAAATAATACTTTCCTCATTATTTCATTGTTTCTCTGAGGTTTTTAATTAAAAGTATCAATGCCATTTGACTTTACAATTTGAAGTAATCCCTGTGGTGCCGTATCCGCCATTTCAAACTGCGCATCCTCTTTACTTTCCCGCATGTGCACACTCAGCCAGCCCGCGAGAACATTTCCCTCCAGTTATTATTTCAAGACAAGACAAAGATAAACACCATCATACGTTTCTCTTATCATTTTAGCTACAATTAAAAATATATTTCGCCATTTTCGGCTCTCTTCCATCTTTCCTTCCATCTTTCCTTCCATCTCCTTTTCCGTCTTTTCTTCCTCTCTTCCCTCTCCCCTCTCTTCTTTTCACCACCACATGCACCTCCGTTTCTTCTCTAACAACAAAACATCCATATCAATAATCTTGATAATTCATCACAGCAACACAGTATAAATAATTACAATAATACGCAGTAATACCACATACCCCACTTCTCGCAACACCTCTCCTTCGCCATTTTCCAGTATGAATCTCAATTTTCTGTCTTTCACTACATCTCTTCCAATTTGCCACTTCAGGCCACGCATCCCACTCATTCGATCCCATTCCACAACCTACGATAAACAGCAAAATCAATTCATTATATATAATTCTAAACGAATGCTTATATCCAAAAATCTTCAGATCTATCCACCTAACTTTTCAATTTATATATGTCCAATGAGTACCTACCTTCCTCTCTTCTCTGTAAATCACTGTCACGTTTATCTTCACCATTTTTAAAATTCACCACTCCAATTGAAATCTTCATGCAATTAAATATTTGATTTGCTTCACTGTTACATACAGCCAACCCAATTCAATACACCCCACGTCCCCCAATTCTTAACATGCTATTTTCAACATCTTTTTTACAAACAATAACACCGTTCTGCATTTCTAACACTAT
Source organism: Sanderia malayensis (assembly GCA_013076295.1). Classification (NCBI taxonomy): domain Eukaryota; kingdom Metazoa; phylum Cnidaria; class Scyphozoa; order Semaeostomeae; family Pelagiidae; genus Sanderia; species Sanderia malayensis. Next base: position 1,172,877 of record RQOL01000374.1, on the reverse strand, counting down.
CACATCCTATTTTTTCTTTTTTTTCTTTTCAATACACAATGAACTTGCTCCTGGGGAATCGACTATGGCGTTTCAATACAATCTTTCCATACATTTATGGTCATTATTATTCAACGTCATCACATTCCTTTTCTACACAATTTCCTTTTCGCTTTCCTTGGAACTTGAGCTTTTTGCCAGCTCAACCAGCTTTCACGCCCCATTCAATCATCTACGAAAGCCAGTAACATTCATTCATTCTTCTTTTCCTTCCAACTTTCAACTGCAGATCCAGGTTACACCCAACACATGCTAACCCATCATACGCGCCGTCCACAATCCTTACAAAATTCAACATCCTCTTAGAAAAACAATCGAACCCTATTTCATCTCGCACTTTATTTCAACCCCTTTTCTTCTTCCATTCTCTTAAGTGCTAAGGAAGTTGCACCTATGCTGTTCCATGTGCTCGATTTCAAGTTGTTTTTCTCCACTCCATCAATCTTTATGCGATCACTCTCTTCAAGCAACACCAGAGACAACACATACGCAAGACCATCGTGAACCTTCACTGCTTTATTCATCCGTGAGTACCATACTTTCTTCACACATTGACAATTATTATTACAAGTAGTTACGCATTGTAACTCACTGATAATTTTTCTATATGCGAAACATTCATCAAGTGATATACTTTTTCAATTTACCTACATACAATAATCATACAACACATTTTTAGATTTGCGAGCTTCACAGCAAGACTTTTTGCGAATTCTAACGTTATATTCCAGTTATTCAATCATAAAAAGGTCAGTTAAACTTTTACATATTACGTAGCGCTTTTATTTTGTCATTACTTTCATTATTTGTAAATTTATATTATTAAATACATTCTGACACGCTTTTCTAACATTTTTAGCATGGACCAAGATTTGAAAATTATTGCTAGAACATCCCGCGACACAGCTGCACGTTTAGAGCAAACGTGCAGGTTCATCGACCGAAATACAGAGATAGCAAACCAGTGCTATCAGAGGGTTCGCAATTCGAATCGGATAACAAAGTCGAAAGTAAAGGAGGGAATGGCCAGAGCAAAGCACAACGAAAAACTGGCAATGAAGTTGTTAGAAAAGCACTTCGAACAACAACTTCAGCTATCACTCCAAGAAGACGACTTCGACGTCAGCGTGTTGCCACCAGACGAAACACAGCCACAATAAGAACAACCACACCCTACTGAACTTGAACAAAACGACGAGTCCCAATCACAGGTAAACGATGACGAACCTAACGATGACAACAGCACAGAATAACAGATACATAACAACAACTAACTAACGGCAACTATAACTAACAGGCACCAAAACTTCTAGCAGTACAGCAACATACATCTTTCTTTTACCGGCAATATGTTGACGTCGAAGTCACAATCATTTAATAAAACTTTCTTCTGTTATTTTTACTATATATATATATTTACTATATTCTTAACATAATCTTTATAATTATTCTAATTTTTACCTGTTATTGTTATTTCTAATTGTTATTTAATACTTTCCAATTTTAAAATTTTATTTCCTCAAATTATACACTTACAGCGAAAGTCAGTTTTATCTATCGAAAGTCTGCTCTAAATACGCCAACAGCTCGCCATTTCTCTCAGATCAAAGGCCAAAACAAAAGAGGCCCACCCCACTTTTGTTTAAGATCGCTGTTCAACTCAGATCAAAGGACAAACAATAACAACCCACCGCACTTTTGTTGAAGATCACTATTCAACTCAGATCGGAGGCCAAACAATAACAACCCACCGCACTTTTGTTTAAGATCGCTGTTCAACTCAAATCAAAGGCCAAACAATAACAACCCACCGCACTTTTGTTTAAGATCGCTGTTCAACTCAGATCAAAGGCCAAACAATAACAACCCACAGCACTTTTGTTTAAGATCGCTGTTCAACTGAGATCGAAGGCCAACACACTAGGCCCACTTTTGTTGAAGATCGCTGTTCCACTCAGATCGGAGGCCAACACACTAGGGAGGTGACGCGCGAAGCGCGCCAGCCTTCCTAGTATACAGCCTAAAATTCGAGTCAACAAGGCAACATGAATCCAGATGGAAACGATTCGAAAATTCGCCAGCTCAGAGAGTGCCTTGGCGAAGCAACTCATTTGTTGGCCGAGCTGGCTGGAAATGGTACACAATTAAATTTAGGGGATGAGCTAGTTGTTGGTGCTGCAAGTTCTTCCACGTCAACTGCTGGAACCAGCAGGCAAGACAGGCCTGATCTGCCATCATCCGCATCGCTCCACGGAGGCCAAGGAAGATTGCTCGGGCGAGCAAGACCTGGTGGTGTAGCACCAGTACGCCTAAACCAAACTTTGGGTCGTGCAAGAAGCATGATTCAGCAAGCTTCGAGCTCTGGATTGTTGAGACGATTATCACGTACAGAAAGACTGCGTTCCACTGCCACTGCCACCATGAGCTCTGTGAGTAAACCGCCGAAAAAGCCAAAACTGGAAGAGACAAGACCATTCGAATTTGTTTTGATGAATTTTGGGGAAGACCATGATGTTGAGAAAGTAATATCGGATGATTTCATAGCCTTCAGAGGTTTCATTCAACTAAATACCACGGACAAGGAGCCAGGCATAAGGACAAAGATTGCAAGTGCAATCAAAACTCAGTTTCCCCTTGTTGAAGCGCATGATTTGATCTTCCTGAAAGCCACAAGAAGGAAATTAGCCAGTGTGGTGAGTGCTGAAGGGTTTTCATATGATTACAAACAGGTTAAGTTATGTGGACAAGGAGCAATCTGTGTGATGCTTAAACCAGAGTTTTCATTCATGTTAGAAACAACAAGCCTCGAAGATGATGTTGAATGTCTCCCCGCTTCTTCTGCAAACTCCCTCAGTACAAGCACAGTTTCTTCAGCAAACATTTTGCCCCAAAACACTAATTCGACATTGATCAGTAAAGAAAACATGACTGTCCCCAGTGCTTTAGAATCATTTGAAGGGGACACCACTGGACCTTCTGATGGCTCGCAAAGTACTACATCAAACCAAGATGAATTTCTAAACAATGCAACAGGAATGCTAGATGATACCTCAACTCATTCAAATACTTCATGTGACAAGAGTCTTGATGGTGCTATTAAAGCATGCATTGCCTATTGCAAAGAAAAAGAGATATCTGAACCTGTTGAAATTCTCAGACAGGTACAAAAATATGTCATCACAGGAAGGAAATTGGAGCCCACAGATGAATCAGAAGCTTTGGATGGAACAACAAATTTTATTCTCATTGATAGGCACAACGTTCTCGTGACTGCTTTTGATGAATTGAAAGCAATGAAAACCGACCCAAGGTTGACATTAGAAGTGTCGTTTTATGGGGAGAATGCTCAAGATTTTGGAGGTCCGAGAAAAGAATTTTTTAATTTAGCAGTTGGAGAAATAAAGGCAAAGTATTTTGACAAGGGATGGCGGGAGCATCTGACAGAGGATTATGAAATGGTAGGCCTAATATTAGCAATGTCAATGCTGCAGAGTGGCATTCTCCCAAAGTTCTTCTCAGGTGCTTTTCCTGCCACTGCCTTTACAGATAACCCTCCTGAAAATGAATGCATTACTAATTTTCGGAAAGGACTTCAAAGACTTGGAATAATCAGCATTTTAAAAGCATTTCCAGCGTTCAAATTTCTGATGCAGCCTTCCTCTTCCAGTACTCTGACCTTGAAGAGGCTGCTTTTGCTACTGAAGCCAACTTTTTCAGAAGAGGGAAACAATAAGCGCATGTTTGAAAACAGTGTCTATAGCTGTTTTGTTAAATATGCACGAAATGTTGCAAGTGGTCAGCGGCAGAGACTGAGCCTTGACAATTTGCTGAAGTTTGCTACAGGAGCTTGCAAAGAACCCTGCCTTGGCTTCAGTATTCATCCTTGCATAGACTTTGTGCAGTCTACTGATGGCAATAAGTGGCCATTCATTCCAACAGCTAGCACTTGCACCAACAAGATTTATCTTCCCTCCGGTTCAAGAAATGCAGAATTGCCAAATGAAGATGAGCTGTTTGAGATATATGACTTTGCATTCACAGATAGATACTTTGGTAAGCTTTAAATTACAATGTTCCAAGAAACTTCCAATTAAAAGCGCTTATAAACAATTTATACCTGAGATTTTTATGCTTTCTTGGAAAGTTTTCTTTAGTTAGTTTCATATATGGTTTTCAAAAGTATAACCTTTTACTGTTTTTGTTTGTTATACATACCTAGCTAAAATGTTCTGTGTGAGTAAAAAAAGCTGATACTTTCCTTCAAATCACTTTCATTTAAAACTCAAAACTACTATAATAGTTTTTGTGAACTGCAATTGAGTACTTTGCTACAAACATACAGCTGCTGAAAATAGAACTGAATAAAGCACCTTTCTTAAATCTTAAATGGTGACTGTGATCTACAGTACATACCTTGTGCACATTAACATGGTTTTCCCACCTTTGCATTCTGTTTAAATTAAAAATTCTTATTTAGATATATCTCAGTCTTTCATATGGCCCTCTTTCATATGCAAATTTAAACCTGCATATAAGCATCTGTTTTGGAGATGTTAACCAGGACACTGACTCTTAGGTTTAAACTAAATATGTTTGTTGCAGTTTTTACTTCTTAAATTCACTGTATATTATATTCCATTCTTAATTTGCATCTGCTGTTGTTGTTTTGACCATCAATTGTATTCTGTTTCTGCTCAAAAGTCATATAATCTATACACAGTTTGTTATACAGCACAAGCATTGCATGCATTATACCCTGGGTATCAGAACCTCAAGAAAATAGAGAAGGGAAAAGCAAATTTTTTTGGCTCTGGTACCCAGGGTATGTATGCATAAATTCTTTGTCAAAGAATGCTTACAGATTTTCCAAAAATTCTTCAGAAAATAATATGTAAGATTTCTTGATTCCGTTCATATGCATGAAACCCAATGTAAATGTGGCTGGCATTAACATACAATGTCAGTTAATGACTCTAAATATTCATTGATTTGTACTCAAAATAATAAACTGTTCTGTGGAGATTCCAGCAATTTAGTTCATGCCCATCTAAATGCCACAGAGAATTGGGCCAAGGAACATTGTACACACGTCGTGATATAGCACAACCCCACCTCAACACTCGATTTTCTGGATCAAGCCTAACCAAGCATTCTCTCACTCGCTGTCTCTGAATTCTAAAACCTGAGGCTTTCAAGAAGCCTGCAATATACACTTGTCCAACAGTTCTTCCATGTCGTGCAACAAAATCTTTCACAATGTTGTCTAATACATCATCTGACACATCTGAGAAACCTTGCAAATTTTCAAGCCCATATTCCTTTACCCTTCTAGCAATTGTCCAACGAGAAACACCAAACATTTGTGCTATTTTGCTCCAGGTCAATCCAAGCTCTCTAAGACCTTCCAATACATCACAGGGAATATGAACTGGTGGTCTTCCAGGGCCAGGGTAATGTTCAACAGCTTTCTCAGCTCTCTCTGGGTGCAGGCTGGTAACGATGTTTACTGCAAGCAAAAGTTTTAGAAAATGCTCTTTAGTTACTTGAAACACATCCAAGAAACATTTTCTTAACCTTTCCAGCTCATCTTTTTCGCTTTGATCCGCGGATTTGACTTCGAAATCATCAGTTAACATCAATAAGAACACATTAGTATTGTTCAGAATGATCAAAAGTGACTCTACCTGATTAACGATATCTGAAGTACCAATTTCTTCACTCTCACGAAGGGTACAGACACATTCTATTCTATTCTATTTAGAACAGAAAGCAGAAATGTGCGCAACTCATCTCCGCGCTCATCCTCCATTGCAAACTTTGATGACCGTCGACAAACTGATTAATGTTGTTGTAGTTGTCGTAGGCTTTTGATTGAACATAGAATGAACATTGCGAACTTTGAATGCACTTTGTGAACTTTGAATGAGGTTTTGAACATTGAAAAACATTGAATGGAAGTTTTTGAAGATTGAATGAGGTTTTGAACATTAATTAAAGTCTGTGAACATTGAATGAGGTTTTGAACATTGAATGAAAGTTTTGAGCATCAAATGAACAATTTTGAACGATAAGTGAATATTTTGGAAACTGAATTACGCTTTCTTGCATCTTGAATTTTGCAACAAACGGCATGCAATAGTGAAGACTACCATTGGCCCAAATTTCATGCAATTTTAAAACAACAGAAACTGATGTAGAAGAATTTTTCATTACTAAAAGACGGAACAACCCGGATCAAGCAAGGGACAAGAACAACCTAAGAACTAGCCTGTGTCACAGACCATAAGTCATGTGGAGTTAAGGTCTGTGTGACAGCCTCACTTTTCTTGTCCCAGTTTCGCAAACATCTTGTGATGTGCGCGGGAAGCTTTGAATAAAATAACCTTTCACAAAATCGGAAAATGGCCACTGTTTCATCTCCACAGCGAAAAATGTCTCTTGACGAAAACAAACCTACGGAGGCCCTGGCATTGGTATGTAGAGTTTTTGATGTCCCATTTTTGAAGAAAGGGCAAGAAGATGCGATAAGGGTGTTTTTAATGGGGAAATCAATATTCGTGAGTGCAAATACTGGCTTTGGAAAATCATTAATTTTTCAGTCTCTTCCCATAATAATGGACTACATAAATGACGAATTGGGATATTACACTTTGCTCATTGTTTCCCCACTTGATTCATTAATGGAGGATCAAGTGAAGAAGCTTGGAGATCTTGGCGTCAATGCTGTTGCCCTTTCCGACATGACTGAAGGAGGAAGATACGAAGATGACGAGGACGACGCAGTGGCAAAAAAAATTGATGATATTTTGGAGGGTGTGGAAGAGGGTTGTTATTCTCTTGTTTATACTTCACCAGAAAGTATGATGGCAAAGGAAGTTTGGAGAAAAATATTATCATCAACAGAGTTTCGAAGACATTGCATTGGAGTTGCCATAGATGAAGCTCACTGTATTGCACAGTGGTAAGTACAGTTATTCAGTTAAATGGACATGGATAAAATTATAACTATTGACCAATAAACATTTTTTTGCATTACAAATTCATTTTCATTGTCTTTAACATGGTTATTACAAAATTATAAAGTTCATTGTCATACAAACATATTAAAAAAATCAAAACCTCATAATAAAAAAAGTATATAATCAACTGAACTATTCAAAAGTTTAATTCTTCAACTGTGTTTCATTCTAGGGGGTATTTAACAGAAAGAGGATCAATGCCGTTTCAAAAATGGTATCTATAACATCCTAGTGGTTCTTGATGAGGTATTTGGAGATATTGAGGAGGATATTTCCGATCTTGACTTGGTAGAGTTAAGTGAAGATGATGAAAATGCTGTTTGCCCAGAATGGCAGTGTATCAGAGATGATACAGCTTTGGTGAATTTAGGAGATTCTGACTTGGAGGTTTATTTGGACAGTATTATAGATAAAATGGACATTTCTGCAGAGGAAGATTCATTCAATATGTAAAGAAAAATTCAGGGTGACTAAGAAATCCCAATTTTGGAGCATTATTTTGTTAAAATAGTATATTGCTTGGGTCAATTATGACGGTATTGTAGAGTAACTCATCTGGCAGTCTGTCTTTGCGAAATTTTCTTCTTGTGCTCATTGGTCCATGAATAAAGTTCTCTGATATCGAAGTTATGAAGGAGAGAGTTGGGAACACCACAGTAATGACTGTATGTGCGACTTGGAGTGAAATGAAAGGCTTTTTGCTCCATAAGCTCACTGACGATTTTCTTCAGATCTTCTTTTGCACTTTTTTAAGATGTTTGCCAGATCTTTGTATGAGAGACATTGAGTGGTATTTAACCATTAGCTTCTTACTGAAGGAAAGTGCATTTGCATACCTTTGCAAGATTTTTGGATTTCTTGCATTGGAACCAATGTTGCGGATGATGATTTTCATTATTCTTATATTATGCTCCATTCCTAGGTCCATGGAAATGTTACCCCCTTGACCAGACTTGCTCTTCACACTACAATTTCAAACGAGTCTGTGGGCATCACATGGACTAAGGATACAATAAACTTGAGAAAGTAAATGAAATCCTTCTAAAACATATTTCCGACTCATATTTGCAATTTGGTGATTAGCCTGTTCACTGGCTACTTTCTTCTGCGCCATGAACTTCTCTATTTTGGAACTACATAGCAGCCTTAGCAGCCAAATTCTGTGCAAATTTTCTTTCGCAGATTTAGACGCATCGTGCGGAGAATGCGGCAATGCCATTTCTTCCGGAAGCTTGTCAGCTGTTTGTATTTTCAAAACTTCCAGGGTACAGGCAACAATTCTAGCCTCCAATTCTATTAATAAGAAACTTTTGCCAGCAGCAAATCTTTTTTTTACATCAGAAACAACATTTCTTCTTTTAATCAAGCTTTTATCAGTATAAAGGTTGCATTTTTCTGGGATTGATGACGCACTGAAGAAGTGATCATAGCAAACCTGAAATGAGAGTTTAAATGTACTTATCAAAACCAATTTCAGCAGTACCTGCATGCACAGCCCTCTATCAACCACTTTCACACTGTAAACCTTTAATGGAATTATTAGATTATGGTGGATAAAAAGAATGTCAAAGTGAATTTAGAATGAAAAGAAAGAAATTTTACCTGCATAAATTTCATTTCTGTGTGAAAGTCGGCAATCTCAAAGTGCATTCCATCAAAACTTTCAGCTGGATCAAATGCATTGGCAGCTTGGAATTGGATATTGATTGCGTTTTCAACACTGAGTTGATGAGCCATCACACCTTGTGTTCCACATACACGTGATTCTCCTTCTTCAAATGTTGGTACATACTTGTATAAATCTGCAAGAACCTTAGCCATGCCTTCTGATGATGTCTCGTTTTCAAAAATCATTTCCAGGAAGAACTGCAATAATATAATATTTGTTGCTTTATCATTTTGGGTGGCATCTTTTGTACCATTTCCGGTCAGGTATCACACCTTTTTAAGCTTCGTCTTCTTGAATTTTATGCGTCACTGTAGCAAAAATATGAAATTAGGGATCGCTATGAAACCCAAAAGTATTAAGAAAAATAATTCCAACTTACCTCATCTGTTGGTTGAGACATCTCTGGCATATATTTGTGAGGTATGTGCTGGCTGACAACATCCTTGAGGAACTCCAAACATTTTATTTCATTAACTTGAATTCTTGACACTAAGTCCACGTAATTTTGTCTTTGTATGATCTGCTTCACTCATGCAAAATACTGCTGGATCAATATCCGCGAGTTTACCCTGTGAAGTTGACACATCAAGATGATTTCCCCCAACTCGATTTCGTACAGCCATCTTTGCGACATAATGCTCATCAATATTTTGATGGTTCCTGTCATGCTATGCACCATTTTGTATATGTCAGCATTGTCGAAACAAAGTTTATGCCCCTTTTCTGTTATCTGTTTCCCATAATAGTGTTTTTCTTTCGGGATTATGGGTTGTTTTTCGCCATCATCATTATTAGCACAGGTAGAATCTGTGCCTTTGTCAATTTCTTTGGCCGATTTATATTTCTCAAAAGCAGAAACATGTATGTCTTCTTGGTTGTGGCTATCTAAATCAACCAAAAAAGCATCATATTTCCTTGGTTTTGAAGCAAGAGCAACAGAATCAGTTATTTTCTGCTGAATACATTCAGGGTTGCTTTCTTGAATAGGCTGCTTTGCAATTTGATCCTGGGTATGAAACTCTTCTTGAATTAACCCAGAATTCAATCTCATGGAGCTTAGCAGAGACTCGTCGTGGCCAATCCCAAATTCGTCAAGCTTCTTGTCCAAGAACTTGTGTGATACAGCCAGTCGCAATGTTTTGAGTCGAATAATAGTTGTCTGGGGATAAAAAATAAAATAATATAAACATAATTTACGCTTTAAGCTATTTGATTCAAAAATTTTGTCTTCTTATTTCTATAGAGGCTGCAAGGTACTGTGCAGACTTTTCTTCAAAAATAAAAATTGTTCTATAGTTTTCCATCCAAAGTTTTTCCACCAAAAACTTAGTTGTCAAAAACAACCATAATTATGCTTCATTATGGTTGTTTTATGGTTGTTTATCGAAGATATCTTTGCCTTCAAAATGTTGTACCACATCTTTTCTAGAGTTTTTGAGCCCATTTTCAGAATACCAGCCATCAGTGCCGAGTGTTTTTGGCTTTGAATATAAGCCCCCCTCAAATAATCCTAAAATATTTTTTCTGGGAAATAAGCTCCTAGGGCTTATTCAAGGACCTACAGTAGATCCTCACAATGTTCTCAAGATTTTTGAACAAATTTGAATATTGTGAAATTAAACGAAATAAAATCATTATATACTTACCAAGTAGCAAGGGTGAATTTCGTTTTCACCCAATCAACTGCTTTGTTTACAATTATTCTGAGCCAATCAGAATCCACTATTTTTGATGAGTTTGTTTACATATTTCAAAGAAAAGGTGCTAGCTGTGGTCGGAAAGTACACTTGAGTTTTGCAGCCCCCAGGAAAATATACATTCAGAAAAATGAAATAAAATAAAAGATTATCATTTTTCAATAAGTTTTCTTTGAAATTACCGCTGCTTTTTGTCAGATTCTATGACATCTTTGAACAATCACAATTTGAAATTCTACCTTCATCTGTCATGCTTAGGCCCATTTTACCGTCACCTTGGAAAGCTCACATTGAGTCAAATTCTATGCAGATTTTTATTTTTAGTCAGAGTTTAAAAGATTAATGTCCCTTCTACACATTAAAGTTTTGTTTTGCGTTGCCTCTCTCTCTCAAACTGCGAAAACCACAACGCTGCCACGTAGAGTTTCAGTTGAGCTGCCCAGGAGCGGGGCCGGACAGTGCGAAGCAAGGAATTCTCCTCTCCGCGGGGGGGGGGAATTAATCTCTTGTTCAATCCATTTAAACTAAAAAGCCAATTCGAGATTGCAGAGTTTTGGACAGCAAGATTTTTCGAGCAAGGCTGGTTATTTTTGTTTTTGGGATACGTCTATTTTAAATAATAATCTCGACACTTTGTTCACTTCAAACACAATCTACTTGCATACCAGTAAATTCACAAGACGCTTCAATTCAAGAAGGGAAGAAAGAGGATGACGAAAAGTACTGTGTTGAACTACATTAATCCCCAAAAATTTCGGACGGTTTAATTTCGGACGTTTAATTTTCGGACAGAAAACTTCGGACTGAAAAATCCTGATTTCAGACAATTTCGGACAAAAATTTCGGAAAAAATGTAGAGAGACTTGAAGGACTTTCGGATAGTATCTTCAAGGTTCATAAAACAACATAACAATGAGATCTTCAACAAAACACACAACGCTAATGATTGAATACATGAATACAGTTCTAGTTTGTATCCAAATCGAGGAAAGTCGATAATGAAAGTGGGGAATTCTCAGATGAACCATAGCCAAACATGCTTGATGATGATCATATTGACGACGAGGATAAATCAAGCTAGTCAAATGATGAGAAGATTTCTGCTATATTCGTACTGGATGCCCTGAAGAAAACGTTGGCTCTTTTATAGAGTTTTCTGTCTGATCACACCTAGCATGCATTTTTAAGTGATGGCTAACAAAGCCATCACACTTGCTTGTTATTTCTATTTCGTTTCTACCTGTACAGGACATAGCAGTCACTTTCCAACTTTTTGCTTGGTCAACAAAACATATCGGAAATATAAAGAAATATACTTCGCAACTTTTATGTATAGTTTATTGGCAGTAAAATTTTCGGACGGTAAAATTTTCGGATGCTAAAAGTTTCGGACGGTTAAATTTTCGGACTGTATATTTGTCCGAAAATTAAACCGTCCGAAATTTTTGGGGATTAATGTAGCCTTCAAATGGATTATCTTACGTTTTCGTAAATGGGACTGGCCTTTATATTAATATTGTGAGAGTTTACTTTTTATATCTAGTTGTTGAGAATATATTTTTAGTAGTATACAGTATTATTTACGGTAGTTTTCCTGCAGTAAGCCTTGACTGTTTTGAAATTGTTTTGGCGGGAAAATTGTGGTGAAATTTATGAGATTGACAAGCAGGATTTCACTGGTTCGTGTTTCTTCTTCCGCTCTTCTTTATAGTCAGATTGTTTTCAAGATTAGCTGGAGCTAAGTTAGTTGGACAAAGAATTGTAATGTTTGAAAAATAATGTAGTTACGATGGGAAGATTTAGAAAACAATGTAGCAACCCTCTTCATGAGCATTGGTTCCAGCACTCCAACACAAAAAAACAAATTGGTGGAAACAAGTTAAAAGTTCTTGAATATGCACACATTAAAGCTTTTAAAGCACTTGCTGAAGTTAATGGTTTACAATCTTCTCGAATTAAACATGTCTGTGATTTTTATATTGAAAATTGTGAAAGAAAGAGAGAGTTTACAAAATATCTGGTATATATGCAAATTTACTACTTTCAATTTAATTGTCAAAACAAAGCCCTTTTAGTGTTCTAAAAACTTATAATATACTGCAAATTTAAAAAAAAAACACCAGTTTACAAATATTAAGCAAAAAATATCATAATATTTATTTCAGCATAGATCAAGAGCATTAACAAACAACTCAAGAACAAGTATTTTAAACATAGATGATGAAGATGGAGATAGAGACAGTGAAGTAGTAACAGGTAAATCTTGGTCTGCAGTCAGTACAGTTCTGCACAAGTAAAACAAACAAATGAATAATTTTAGTTAATAATGTCATGTATTTCAATTATCAAATAATACAGGGAGATTATTTATTTGTTTGTTTCACAGATGATGAATTTTCAGATTCAGAAAGAACAGTAACTTTAAGTTCACCGAGTCAGAAACTAGTGTTAAGTTCACAGGAGATTTGGTCTCAAGATAGTTGTGATTGTAGCCAAACACTAAACATTGAAAGTGATTGTAGCCAAACACTAAACAGTGATGACAAGTTAAGTTTAAAATGTCAAGTTTCAAAAATTAAAGATATATGTTTTGAAAGGTTTGGTGAAAATGGAACACCGATAACAGATCCATTAGAATTTAGAAAACTATGTTGTGATGCTGGTGCACATACAATTTTTGATGACATCCTTGGAGCTATGACAATAGATAGGCAGACATTGGAGCGCAGACAATTAAATGAAAAGAGGGCTGTCTCAATAATATATGGTCTCGTTTACGGTCAGTCCCAGCGTGCCAATTGGTTTCAAGTTGCAACTGCACGGACTTTGCAGGGTTTTGGCATTTCTGATTGTGGTATGGAAATACTTAGAAACATGGGTTTTGCAGCACACCCTCGTACAGTAAAAAATGCTAATGATATAATTGCAACAAATCATAGTGAAACAGTGAAAGGTTTCCTTACGAATGCTGCAGAGAAAAGTCATCTGCTGGTGATATTTATTGATGATTATCACAACATTCATGCTCATCGTCGTGTGTCAAAACAGGAAACATCACAAGTTATTCACATGGCCACACTTTTAGTGAAATCTTTTCCAAATGTGGATGCCATTTCCCATATAAAGTCTCCTGTAAATGATGCAAGCCCTGCAAATTTAGTAGGTTTGCATAGTGTTTTAGACAAGAACATTGAGCTGCTGTCAAAAAGTTATGTCAATGTAATGCCAGACTGGATGAGAGCAAAGTTCTTTGATCCTGAATCTGAGAAACACAGATTGATGATTCATGACTATCAACAGCAGGAGATGATGCAATTGAGATCTATGGACAACTGCAAGCTGGTTGATTCAATAGAAATGCCATTGAAGTCCTATGAAAATTTCAAATCAGCTTTGTCCATACTGCTTGAGAATGGGTTGTCTAACTATTTGAAAAAAATTGTTGTCCCCTTGGTTGGTGATTGGCCTGCTCAGTTCTTTGTTCGTCAGATTGTTTACAACAATGCAGATCCCATTTCAATGCAATGTACCAACATTGTGCCATTCATAGGACCATTACATATCTCTTTGAATTCAAGGGAAATGGTCCTCGTGAAATTTCATGTCTTGTTTGGAGAGCTGTATGCATTTCTTTTTGACGCCAAGAAGCCATTGGCAAGAAAACCAAAGCCATGGCGAATTTCTTACTTGCTGGAGGTTTCATATGGTGGTTGGTCATTGGTTCGGGATGAAATTTTAGCTGCTTTTTCCAATTGTAAGGATGTGGAATATCTTACATTCTTGAATCTCTTGGATAACTACATTCCTGTAACTCTTTGTGTTTATTCTGTTGTCTTGAAAAGCAACATGGCAGATGAATATTATCACTCTTTGTTTCGTTGTTGGCTAATGTTTCTCATGTTCAGAAGAAGACATTATGATAAAGCTCCTTTGATAGCCCTTTCCAATGTTGAGTACTGGAAACAGGTTGGTCATCCCATCATCAACTCTATCACTTCTTCTCTTTCTGCTTTTGATGAGTACCCTGTCGAAAATTTCCATTCTCTACTGAGAGCGAAAACAACAAGTACAGATCAAGCATGCAGGATAGCCCTCAAAGGAAAAGAAATTGATTCGAGGAAGCATGAGCTGCATGAATTTAAGTCCACATATGTACCACCAAGAAACTTTGCATTTAGCCGAAAGAACATTGACAGCATGAAAGTCAAGGCAGCAGAATACATCACCGAAAAGTTTGCAAACTTAATTCAAAATGCAGGACAAGCCACAATGGTAAACAAAGAAAGTAGACAAAAACAAAAAAAACAAAAAAAGAAACAAATGAATTAAAAAAATATAAAAAGACAAGATGGAGACTGCCGAATCTTTTTGGACAAAAAATTGTGAGTGACGAGTTACTGCCTCTTGGCTACTTGTCTCCAAGTAATGCTCCAAATCCCCAAAGGTATAGTAATAAACAAATTACTCTTCCTACCTAAACTTCTGGATTTTTGAATACATGGTTAACCAACATCATGACAACATTAGGTAAAAGTAAAATCCACACTTTGCACATGATTGATGTATATCTTTACCTCTAAATAGGAAATGTGACAAAACTGACTGCAACAGTATGTATCCCACATGGCGCGTCTTCAATTGTGGCCATTCCTTCCACACACCCTGTATTCTGGCATCCTTAAGCACTTGCTTTTTGTGCAAGGAAATGCTTTCAGAGAAGTTGCAGCAGCTCAGTGAAAAAATAAACGCATCAGTGTTTGATACAGCGTTCCAAGAAGCAAATGATGATAGTGATGATGATTCACATGTTGAAAACAATGATGATGAAGGCATGCCAAGTGATTTCGACGACGGTGATGTTGAAGGCGGTGAAATGATGGATGATGAAGCAGGGCGTGCTTTGAGAGTTGACACACTCATCTATAAAATAGCCAACTGGAAACGAAATGTTCCAACAATGCATTAAATCTTCTTAAATCTCCTTATAGTATTGATGACTCCTTATAGTATTGATGCCCTTGTATTAAATGATGTCGTTTGTGGAGATCATTGTGAAAAAAGACAGCTTTCAAATAGTAACAACCATCCTTATCCTTTGCTCAAAAACTCCCCGTTGTCATTGTTTTGTCCTTCCATGCTGGGGATTTGATTGAACAAGAGATTAAATCCCTCCCCCCGGAGAGGAGAATTCCTTCCTTTGCACTGTCCGGCCCCGCTCCTGGGCAGCTCAACTGAAACTCTACGTGGCAGCGTTGTGGTTTTCGCAGTTTGAGAGAGAGAGGCAACGCAAAACAAAACTTTAATGTGTAGAAGGGACATTAATCTTTTAAACTCTGACTAAAAATAAAAATCTGCATAGAATTTGACTCAATGTGAGCTTTCCAAGGTGACGGTAAAATGGGCCTAAGCATGACAGATGAAGGTCGAATTTCAAACTGTGATTGTTCAAATTGTGATTGTTCAAAGATGTCATAGAATCTGACAAAAAGCAGCGTTAATTTCAAAGAAAACTTGTTCAAAAATGATAATCTTTTATTTTATTTCATTTTTCTGAATGTATACTTTCCTGGGGGCTGCAAAACTCAAGTGTACTTTCCGACCACAGTTAGCACCTTTTCTTTAAAATATGTAAACAAACTCATCAAAAATAGTGGATTCTGATTGGCTCAGAATAATTGTAAACAAAGCAGTTGATTGGGTGAAAACGAAATTCACCCTTGCTTTACCGAGTAAGAAGAGTGATGAATGATAAGAGATAGCAGTAACTGTAACAATGTCTTGTACTGTGATCTGTTTTTCAGCAATAATGCAACTGAAGCACATACTGAAGGCAGCCAAAACAAACGATCATTATCTTTTCCTTCTTCAGATTCAATTTTTCTCTTTCTCTTCGATGCGGACATCAAAACATTTCTTAAGAGTGGTGATCTATCCGTTAGCTCCTTGTTGATGTCAGCGTAATCAAAGTTTAGGAGATCACTCTTTGATGTTCTTCTTTAAATGCTTGGGTTCTTTGCTGAGCACAAACCTCGGCACTCTTTGTCAATTTCTTTCAGGAACAACGCAATTAACTGTTCTTTCAGTTTTTCGTTTTTCCAAACAGCAGTAACTATTTCCTTGAACATCCATCTTAGAAGCCTCACACAAAGTTGAACCAGGCCAGGCCCAACATCTCTCGTGCGCATTCCACTAGGCCAAGTTACTGACACAGACCCCTTTACCGCCGCTTGCTGCTTTTCTCCCAGATCAGCATTTTTTGCGTTAGACTCAGCTTTGTGACCTTTGCAAATGGTTCTGCAAGTGTTCGGTATTCATGTTTTTGTTTCGATTCCTGGTCCAAATTCGATATCTGTTCTTTTAGGCCTTTCAGTTTCCGTAACTGGTTTAAACACTTACAACATAAATACTCTGATTCCAGGGCTACTTGAAAGTTTAGTTCTTCGAAAAGTATAACAGCACCAGTTTTACCTTCTACCAAATTTTGATCCACCGATTTCACAATTATTTCATGACAAAAAGTACATGAAAGCAACAAAGGTTGACACTCCGCCGCCATCTTACATTTTCTCGCGCAGAGATTTGTTTGATGCGATGAAGCAGTTCTCAGTTACCCGTGGCAACATAATATATAACGCATAAATTATTTTTCATTTAACTTATGCTGAAAATCGTTGGGACAAGAAAAGTGAGGCTGTCACACAGACCTTAACTCCACATGAGTTATGGTCTGTGACGCAGGCTACCCAAGAACAGGCTGAACATGCCAAGACCAACCCTAGAACAAGGGAAACAATCCAAGAACAACCCCATAACAGGTGGAGCAGGCCCTCATTGAGGATTCCATTCCCATGTGGTAATTACAGTATGTGATGTACCGATGAAGTGAATGGTGTATGTATCACAAGAAAATCCAGATATTTTGGAAAAAATGGGAATTTTTATGGTTAATTATTGAAAATGAATGATTTTGTCTCAGGTTTTCCTAGTGGCATAAATCATAAATTATTGCACAACCCCCCCCCCCCCCACCGCTATGCCCTGCACTTGTAGGTGCTTCAGGGGGTGCTTCTTTTTTAAAGGACAGATCAGCGAGAAAACGTTTGGTTCCAGGCCCTGTAGGGCAATACTGTACCTGTTCCAGAGGCAGAAATTAAATGTTGATAATGACAGTTTTGTGTCGGAAAAACAAGAAGCAACAATGAATTTGATAATAAATGTGAATAAACGGTTTTTGTGGGAAAGGAGAAAAATCAAATTAGACATTGAATTATTTTTTGCAACCTATTAATAGGATTTAAGCTTTCATTGCACTTAAGTGTTTCATTGCACTTAAGTGTTTCATTGCATAACTACAGAAACAATTGAAATGTGTACACATACCGTAAATTCTCTACTAAGCCCCCCTCTCTAATTAGCCCCCCCTTTTCAGAAGGAAAAATTTAATAGGCCCCCCTCTCAATTTAGCCCCCCCCCAATCTTCACTGATGCCAAAATAAGTAAACTTGACAAACAACTGAGATTTTCATTTTATTCATTGGTCGTTCAATACTTCTCAACAAATTCAAATTCAAATCATTTAGGCTTAAGTATTGTAGATATAAACGTTTTTCACTCAGACTTCATTGAATAATGTATTTCATGTATTATTTAATGTATTTCCACCACTAAAAATGGTTTTCTATTACAAAATATTTATTAAGCCCCCTCTCTCAATTTAGCCCTCCCTCTCTAATAAGCCCCCTCTTTAAAGTACTGAAAAACAATAAGCCCCCGGGGGGGCTTAAAAGAGAATTTACGGTATTTAGACAGGGAGTTTTCTCAAACAAACTGGTGGAGAGGGTAACCAGGGATTTTTCTCTTGTTTTGACTTCCTAATCGTAGTACCTTCAAATTTTCAAGGGTGTCCAAAAAAATTTCTCCTTCCGCGTGTCACATGATTGATGACTTAAAGGGTAATGGTCAGAAAAAATGAAAGTCGTCAAAATTAAAAGACATGGAAGAAAATGTCATGAGATCTGCTTTTGATTCTTACAGTAAAAGAGGTGCTCTTGATAATGGATGTAAACCACTGAATGAATTTTAAACACAGTTTTTACCATCTATGGCATTTCCTACATTATTTCCAGACACAAAAGTCGATCCGACAAATAATGCCATGCAAAGAGAAATTTCTAATAATGACAGTAAGTCATTTAGTGAAAAGTTAAAACATCTGATGAATTTTGGAGATGGATTTTGGGTTTTTCTCTTGTTTCGACTTCCTATTTGCGGTGCCTTCAAATTTTCAAGGGTGTCCAAAAAAGTTTTTCCCCACATGTTACGTGATTGATGACGTAAATGGTAGCAGTCAGAAAAAATGAAAGTCGTGAAAATTAAAAACAGATGGCATCAATTGAATGAGTATGAAAAACTGAACAAAATATACAAAGAGACATATATCCTAACATCAAAATGTTAGAAGATATAATGTGTGAAACTTTTGATGATGTCATCAATAGTGAAAATCAAAAAGTAAGAAACACATTAATTCAATGACATGTTCTTTGAAATACGCCTTGGAACAACTATTGCCCTGATATGATGTACAGCTAAATCTCAAAGCATGTATTGTTCTCAAAATTGCAAGTGTATTCTATACGTTGGATAAAAGCAATGCACGCTCTGGGCTTTAGCTGCATATCATGTTGAGGCAACAGTTGTTGCAAGATGCAATTCTATAGAGCTTACGTCATTGTGAAACCGATCTATTGGCACACTAAAGTTAGTAGTTTACAAGCCTCTCATAACTGGTTGAAATATTGTCCTGTTAGTGTCAAAGCCTCAAAGCCCCCTTTGTCTATGCTGCCTTAATCAAATATGTTTGTTTGTTGTTTGCACTTTATTGAGGAAAATTTTTATATTTTGAAAAATAGCAAACTAAAAAACAACAAAAAACATACCATTTAACTATGCAATGGCTGCCTTTCATTGATTACAACACAGCATATTCTTCTCTGAAACTCGGGCAACTTTAAAACGACTCTCAACTTGCTTGACAGGATACTTTCTGGTGAACCAAACAGAAGCCTGTATTTTTCTGTCATAAGATGCTTTACTGTCACGTCTGGATCAGAAAGCGACAGGCTATGAATTTCTTTCTCTCTCAATCTTTAAATTTGGTCCCTCACTAATGAAATGAGCCGGGAAACAACGAGTACAAAACTGTCATTCATTTGGCTTCAGTTGTTATGCCATTCCTTTTTCTGTTGTTCCTCAACAGCAAATGGAATTAACTGGGAATTTTGTCGCAGTGGGTGCTGCGACAAAAACGTCTTGGCCACATAGAACAGCAAGAGCGCCATCTCGTTGAAAATCCTCCAGTTTTCGTAACCAAGTTTTTCAGAGGCAGCCAAAACGAAGTCGGGATTACAAAACGGGTGGCCATTATTCTTCTTAAATAAAACCATTTGATCGTGCTGCAGTGTGCTCACTCTCCCCTGTCTCAGGCAAATATCTTCAAAAATCTTGGGATTTCATTGGTAAGATTCACACTTGAAAGGATTTGAAAAGATTCAATATTCTGTCCATCTGTGGACTTGCCACAAGTCTCGCTCTAAAAATTCATGAGAACGAAAAAAAATATAACGAAAAAAAATACGAGAAAAAAAGGAAAGGAGAGAGGAGAGAGAGCGAGACTTGTAGGGTTGGTAACTTCAAAACGAGACTCCAGCGGCTGGACCATATGTTGTTGCACGGGGGATGTGTGTTAAAACTAAACAGTTGTTATGTTGTTATGTTCGTCAATTTGTAAACACAAAAATGGCGGAGACGAGTGGTGGATGTGAAAGAAGTGACCAGAGTGAGAAACAAACGACACCGGATAAGAAGACTTCGTGGAAAGTATTATATAGATTATCTCCCGAAGGAAGAGATATATGCATTCTTTGCTGTGAAAATGTTGTAGGAAAATATAAAAACCCAGCTGATATGAAAATTCGTCTGTGGGATGAGCACAGTGCCGACGATGGTCAGTTCAAATTAGAAAATGTTACCAAATTAACAAATGCTGGAGAAATTCTAGAGTCTTATTTGCAATTGAAGCTTGATGCTACTGATTACAGAATTATTTGCAAGAATTGTTTTAGAACGGTGAAAAGGGCGAATGAAGAAAAACGCAAGCGTGTGTGCCATTTTGAGACTGGGAGAAGAAAGAATGCTAAAAAACAAGTGAAGAGGTATTTAGAAGAATCACCAGCCAAGCCTAATAGTGAAATTAACAAAGGATTATTATTGGCAAATGACGCAAAGCTTCTGAGAAAATTTAAAAAACAGAAGCTTGACTTTGGTGACCTGAAGCAAAAAAATAAAGAAAATGAGCAAACAAATACAACTACGACAACTGCATTTGAACTTTCAACTTTTTTGTTCGATTCTGCGAATGAAGAGCTAAAAGCAAAGGTAACAAATATTCAGTTTTATCATCCCTCAACTCTATAACCAAAATAATGTTAATGCTCACAAGAGCAAGGGAGTACTCAGTACTCATTGATTGTATTTTGTTTGCTGTTATTGTTTATTTTTAGTGTTATTTTCTCTATTTCTCTATCTCTATTTCTGACTGCAAAAACATTGCAAACAATATCTTTCTATTTAATTATTATTTTTTTAAATTCCCAGAGTTTTGTTGTCATTCTAAGCATAAAATATTGAGATGTTTATTTTTCTATTGCAGGTTGTGTTTACATCACATGGAACTTCCAGTCACACCAGTGTTCCTAAGGAATTTGTTCCACTTACCCAAAATATTGTCTCTAACAATGTTTCTGGGATAGCAAATTGCATTTTGAAAAATGAAGCAATTTATTCAGAGTTGCAAAACAAATTCTGTGAAAATATTACAAATGAAGTGAGAGAGTTTTGCTCGCAAAATAGCACATTCAAATTGCACCATATGTCAGAACTGCCTGAAAAGATTTCATTCAATGCTCAAGAAATTGATCTCAAACAACACTGCCCTTTCTTTATTAAAGTGTTATATGCTGCTGGGTGCAATGGAAAACAGATCAAGAGAAACAAGCTGAAGACAAAAGAAAACATTACCTCAAGATTGATGACAGCTGCAGGAATTATACTTAATTCTTGGAGTAATAAAATGAATGTTCATCCAATTTTAAATTCAATGATTCTTCGCAGAGGTGGAGTAAGTAAAGCAGCAATTACCAGGCTTAATGCCAGATCATTGACCTTGTCATATGGTGAAATATTAAACAAGCAATTTCAGATGGGTCATAATTTTAAAGATCCGGTTTTGGAATGGATAGACACACATTTGGTAAGTTTATTGTAACACATACTGTATGTGCAGTACATGGTTCTTCTTCAAAGAACAGTTAGCCTTAAAGTTCAACCTTTCTTATTCTTATTTTAAACTGATTCTCTACCATTCCCAAGAACAAGTTTAGGTTATATTGGGAAAAGTCAGCCAAGTTGTCTGAAAAGAATATGATGGAAATGCATGCAACATTTCAGCCAATCAAAAACATCAAACTTTTGGAAAATGATTTGATGGATTCACAAATGATATAGCAAATAGCAAAAATAGCAAAAATGTTCAGCAAATATTTTCCTTATAACCTCACATATGGTGCAACTTTAATGCAAAAACAAAATTTTCAATGGAAAAGTTTGTATTTTATCCCAGGTTAAAGACAGTCAGATGCCTCATGATAAGGGACTTGAGAACATTGAAGTGCAGGAACTTGATTCCGATACAGTTAATATTGTGGTCACTGGTGTTGAAAAATGTGACAGTCTTCAAACAAGGTCATGCCCAACATCATTCAGGCTAGTTGGTGACAACTGTGACATACGTACAAAGAAGCGAATAACTAACAGGCTGAGTACTGGAGAAGACATGCATTTGTACATTCTCGTAGCAATGCAAAACAGAATTAAAGGAGATGCAAAATCCGAGTTCGGAAGAAGAAAGGATCAGGTTTTATGCCCATCGAAATTTGTACCATCTGTTGATGATAATCTGAAGTTGAGACAAGATTTCAGAAATATTGTTGGAAATATCCTTATCAAATACATAAAGGAACTGGACTGGATGCGAAAATATGTGCATACCCACATTGCTCATGAATATTCAAAATTCACCAAAAAAAAATCATCTGTAGTAAGTGTCTTTGCTAGAAGAAGAGGGAAAAATGTATGCCGCTGGTCATGGCGTGAAGGCAACGCAGGCGCAATGTGTAAAATTAGGACGCGCTTGAAAAACTTGCATTGCACACTGCGCAAATGAACATGGCGATAAATCATGTTTCGTGGATGCTTTATGCAGCAATTTTTCACCAAGTAGATGATCGGAAATTCCTGATCAACTGCAACAGCACATGTAGCTAGCCGTGGCAACTAACTCATGTCAAGGCCCATGAAAAATGCCTGCTGCATGGGACGGAACACAGAATCGATCGAATGGGATCAGCCTGCTCTGTACAGAAAGAATCAACATTGTATAACTAGCAGTAGTTTATGCAACTCAAGGTAGATAAAGTAAAATGCAACAAAAACATAACAGTCAATTGTTTTTCACTCCTCAAAACTCAGAACTACTGCAGCTAGCTAGCTTCTCTACCTAGGCCTAAAAGATCACATTCAATGTTTAGGCTTAGGCCTATATTTTTGGACAGGCTCATTAGATCATTTTGTAAAACGAAAGAAAAAAGGATACCCGCCTGATTGCCAGTTTAAAATTTAAGCAATTAATATCTTGGTTTTTCATCAATAATGATTGGCCTTAGCTTACCTTATAGAGCCAAACAAAGGAGGCCAAGCTAATCAATGCTACCAAATTTCTGAACTATGAGTATGACGCTGATAAAAATCTTTTTTAAGGTAGCAAAAGAATTATGCCACTACTCTGATATCCATCAAACTTTGCATGTTCAGGGAAGATAGGTTTACCATAGGTTTTCAAAATACACAACATTTAAAAATTATTTGCTATTTTCCTTTTGGTATATATACAAGTAAAAATTGCATGGAATCCTATGTAAAATAGCATGTGATTCTATGTGAAAATCCAATGGAAATTTCACCTCATGCTACAAAATAAACAACTTGATTCCTCAAACTAGATTTTATTAACAATAAATTTGTACCACTGAGAACTGAGGTGTCCTGAAACTGTACATCTTCAGGAAATAATGGGAGATGACATTCTAAGCACCCCATAATTCACACACAGACCTTTATAGCCTAACAATGAATATGCATATTTTGGCTCTGAATTAGCATGGAAATGACGCAACGCTACGAACTAAACAACTTGATTCCACAAACTAGATGTCATTGGCAATAAATTTATGGCAATGAGATATTGTGAAATTTTTGCATCTTCAGGAAATAATGGGAGATGATGTTCTAAGCACCCCATAATTCACACACAGACCTTTATAGCCTAACAATGAATATGCATATTTTGGCTCTGAATTAGCATGGAAATGACGCAACGCTACGAACTAAACAACTTGATTCCACAAACTAGATGTCATTGGCAATAAATTTATGGCAATGAGATATTGTGAAATTTTTGCATCTTCAGGAAATAATGGGGGATGATGTTCTAAGCACCCCATAATTCACACACAGACCTATTTGCGGCACGAAAGTACAGGGAGCTAATGTAGTTACTACACGCCAAATTAGGTTGCTAAGAATTTCCATAATGGCGGATGTTGTTATGTACCAACTGTTCCTCGTTTCCCTGCGTTTTCTCCGCGCATGGCAAGTACATTTTTCCCTCTTCTTCTTTGCTAGCAGATAGAGCTATGTGAAATACTTATGTAGCTCTATTATATTATGTATTTAAAATACTTTGAAAACTATCTGTTCGGGTGATTAGTTGAAGGGCTAAATTTAATTGCTCAGATTGAACAAAAAATATCCTTAACAAATCAAGATTCAATAAAACTTTGATTTGAGCCCTGAAATAAATGTTAAGAATTTTCCATCCCTTTCTGGTCCATTTTTGGTCTGAGGAAATGAATAACTGATTTCAAAAAATATGATTTTAATATTGCACTAATATTGATCATTTGTTTTGTTTCCCCATGTCATGGCTAAGAAAGTTGTTAATTTCCTTAAAAAAGCCGGACAGAGAACAGATAATAAAGATACTATTTTATTTTTTATTGCAGGTTTCACTTGGAGTAATGGAGAAAAATGAAAATGATTCTATAGAAATTATTGACATTATGAATTACGAGCAGACATTTGTTCCGAGAATTAACAGTGAGAATCCTGTTTTTCTTTTGAGTGGAGGTGATTTATTAACAGTTGAAAGACATATAAATGGCATTGAAGATAGGAGTAATTCGACATCTTTACGGGGTAAAGTTGGAGGCTTAATACCCTGCCTTGAGGATTTCCACACATTTGGAAACTTTTTGGGAGTAAGTTTCTTGTTTTTAGGACTTTGTGCATAAGTGTGAAAGGCAAACTTTAATAGTGTATTAAACAATTTCATAATCTTTTGGAATTTTATTCAATTTAGCATGTTTAATTCAATTTCATTCAATTTTATACTGTATGTTCAACTTAAAAATTGATGATATCATGTTTTTTGGTTTGAAATTCATGAATTTTTTAATTCTTGTAAACAATACAAATATATTTACAACCATTTTTAGGTAATCTGGAGACTAATGTTTGACAAAAATAGTTCTAGCAATATTGGAACGCTGTATCAAGCAAAGATATTCCTTAATGCTGTCAATGCTCCATTGGATCCGATGGATGACCCAGATGCAGCATATGATCTTTTAAGTTCATATACAGATGCTTTGGTCATTGCATGCTTTGAAATTGTCAAATCCCAAACTAGAACAGAATCTGCATTATCATGGGAGCAAGAAGAGAACTGTAACAATATTTTGGACCTCATTGTTGATAATTTTGCCCTCCCTGAATTTCCAAAAGTTCCAACTGGAAAGAAATATAATAAATGCCCACACTGCCATAAAATCTATAAGAGAATAAAAAGCCTGAGAAAACACATCACAGAGAAACACAATGATGAGGTATCTTCATTGACATTGCCCAGTAGTACAGAAGATGGTGTTCTGAATTATTCAAAGATTGCTTTAGCACTTGGGCTATTCGCAAAGAGCTTTGTCTCAGCACGAAAGCAAGGTAACGGTAAACAGATAATATGTCTGTACAAGTTTATGTTGCTTTACTTCAAGCTAGAAGCTCGTCACAAATATGCATTTTACAGCCTTTACACAATTGCTCAGGTGTATCATCTATTACCACCATCAATGGCACATGAGTTGGTTTGGAATCGCACTAATAACTCTGAAGGAAAAGCAGATTCTAATGTTGAGAATGATCGAACTGTGGAGCATCATGTGAAGTCATTTAAAAAGGACTGCAAGAGCTTTCAAGGGAAGGTTACCCCAAAGAGCATTGCAAGGGCCAGTTGTTCCTATACTGCAATGGATACACTCATGGCAGCTCATGACGAAGCATCGAAAATTCACAGTCCTTCAGGGAAACACGTGAAACAAAATGTTATAGCAGATGTGCATGAGCTTGCAAAGCAATTTTCAAAACATAAGATTTTTGAGCAACTTGATGGAAGATACCACCATGCATTTGCAGGCTTCAAAAGTAACATTCTTGAAAATATTGATATTGAGGAATTTGCAGAATGGGTCATAAAGAAAATTGAAAGCTTTGAAAAACTAAGTATTTACAAAATGTTAAATGCTCTACCAGGGGATGATTAATAGTCATATACATTTATTCATCATCATCAGTTTCAACTAGCGGTTTGATTGCATATTGGTTAGCATCACCATCTTCAGAATCACTTGACCAGAAATCACTTTCTGGAGAATCATATTGTCCTGTCTCTGAAGGCTCTCCTTCGTTTGAGGCAATATCCACAATTAAGTAATCATACTCATATTTGATTTCTTTTATTAGTTGAAAAACTGAATTGCATATACCAGCATCTAATATATGTGCCAGTCTCATCACATCATTAGCATTCTGTATCTGTTTGAAATTTCCTTTGATTTTTTCAACTGATCCTGAAGGAAATCCTATGGCTAATTCTGCTCCAGTGTACAATGGCTTTTGAGCTAATTCACAAAACAATGCTTCTCTGAATGAAATCAAAGTATCAGAGAGTTCCTTCATTACGATATCATGAATGATTAGTCCATTAGTGGCTATGGTATTTTCTTGGGCATGAAGAGCTAGCTCAAACATTGAATGAAAAATTACGCTGCTATCACTGCATCCCACACAAGTACATGCCTTGGAGCAGATATCACAACAGTTATGACCCGGTGTCACCTTGTCAAAACTTCCCTTAAAATGACTGAGCATAAGTTCGCGTCTACATTTCTCAGTATTTTTACAATACTCTTTAATTGCCAGACTAGTATTCTTTGCAAAGCATTTCGGAAATAAAATCAGCAATGCATCACTTTGCTCTTGATCTCTGCCAGCCCTGCCTGTTTCTTGACAGTAATAGTCTATGTCAGTTGGAGGTCCATAGTGGATAACATGATGCAGGCTTTTACAATCCACTCCCATACCAAAGGCAATACTTGAATTAGTACTCTCACATGCCCATCTGCCTTTGCAAAAGAGTCAGTTATTTTTACTTTTACATCCTCATCTGTATTTCCCTGGTATTTTTCATATGGCTTTTCATTTGGAAAAACTGTGCAAAGTTCATCATTTAGTTTTTGATAAAGACTTCGCACATGACTGAGCTTCCTGCAAAATATAATTGTTCTCTCACTTTGCATACCATCCTTTTTTAACAATTTAGCAAGAAAATCAACAAGGTTACTTGAATTATCCTCTTTCATTTTAAAAACACTGTATCTTATGTTTTTTCGTTGCGGTGACTCTATAATTTGTAGTGGTGCTTGCAGCTGCAGGTTCTGGATTATCTCTTTGCGCACCATCTCTGTTGCTGTTGCAGTCATTGCAACAAATGGGATGTTCTTCTCAACAGTCCAAAGAGAACGTAAATCAGCAATCTTTCCATACTGGTACCGAAATCTTTTTGTCTTTTTACTCTCCAGACCCCTGGGGAAAGAACATGAGAATATTATAAATTAATAGTAAAAAGAAAAGCACAATAATGAGCTAACACCCTAGATGATGTCCTTACCCAGAACCAAGAAATTATACAGTATATTCATGTAATTTGAGGGCATCTTGTCTTATTTAATTCAAAATTATACAGTATATCCATGTAATTTGAGAGTATCTTGCTGTCTTGTTTAGTTTTTGCATTCTAAAATTTTGAACATTTTTAAAAAAATAATTGAGTAGCCTACTAATCATTGTGTGTTTGGTATCATAAAAATGACACTCTTTATTTTATTATTTTTGCTGTTTACAGCTCAGCTAGCTCTGAAAAATTGAATGACAAAAATAAAGATTCTCACCAATTGACAATACAATGGCTTTCATCAATCACGACACACATCAAAAATTCCTGGAAATCACGGCGTTTTAATTCTTTTCGGAAATCTCCAAGTACAGCTTCAGGTGAAGTAAACAGGAAAGAATAGTTGTGCTCACTAATTTTTTGAGGTGTTGTCGCCGAATCTCCCAGAGAGAGTGAGCGAATGCCTTTACTCTGCAGTTGATTAATCTGATCGCAAATCAGTGAATTTAATGGACAAATCACCAACGCAAAATAACAACTCGTCTTAGGCCTATTTTGATCCTGCAACTCTTGAACTGCAAACGGTACAATTTGATAAATGGCTGATTTACCAAAACCAGTTGGTAGTGCAACAAAAAGGTCTTTACCTTGCAGGATAGCTTTTGCTCCTTCTTTCTGTTTCTCTTTTAGTTCGGAAAATCTAAGCCTTTCACAAGCATTTTGCAGCACTGTGTCTGAAAACGTATCCGCCATTATTTCGATCGAATGCCTTCGTCGCGAAATTTGGGATTTATTCTCCCCCGTTTTGGAAGTACAATCAAGTCATGTGGACATTGTCCTCATCGAATATGATTAGAAGAAATCTGACATCAAAGGATGTGCCGGCGGACAGAATATGGTCCGGCAACAACGAGAACACAATAGAGTCTCGTTTTGAAGTTACCAACCCTACAAGTCTCGCTCTCTCTCCTCTCTCCTTTCCTTTTTTCTCATATTTTTTTCTTTCTCATCTCATTTTTTTTCGTTCTCATGAATTTTTAGAGCGAGACTTGTGGCAAGTCCAGTCCATCTGATGGCAATGAATATACGTAGCCTCTCTCTGATGGACGAAAATTAAAAGTCTCACTCTCCAACCTAGCGCTGCATGCTCGTTTGCGCCTTCGGCGCAGCCAAACTCTCGCTGCCACTTAACTTTATTTTCGGGCCCAAAGAGAGTGAGACTTGTGGCAAGTCCACATCTGGGGGAACATATGACACAGTTGACTTGGGAACTGTTACGATGGCACACACACAATTTTGTTGGTATTCTATTAAACAAGATCGCAAATAGTGAATATAAATGTTGCCAGAACTTGCTTTCTGCTTGTGGTTTGCAGCAGTCCACTCTCTTACACCTTCAGTTCTGACAACCACCCAGCGAGAGGCAGTGAACACTGGCTTGCAGCTTTGGCATCGCTTTACAGAACTTGGGCAGTTCTTGGAGTCAAACCGATGTACCAACAAGAATTGCTTTTCCAAATGGCCATCAGGATCTAATGGATTGCTTCTTTTACAATTGGTACTGTTGTCATGCGAAGCCTGACTGACAAACACTTGTTTTTGCGGCAGTCTTTGTCAGCTTGATAGGAGTCACTTTTTGACTGCTAAAATGAGGAATTGCTGCTGTCCAGTCCAAAAAAATTAGTGGCTCTCCCTTCTCAACCCTTCTCTGTGTGCGGGGTGCTTTTTTCAAACCCACAGATGCAGGCTTCTGGTAGTACTGGCTCTGTGTGAGAATGAAATTGAAGAACTGATTAGTGTGTTGCTGTCTTTGCTGTGGGCTCCACTGCTTCGATTTTGCTCACTCAACATGAAACCTTTCACAACCATCTGCAAGACGGTACCTTCCAAAACCACTTAATGCACGTACAGCCTCAGAATAAAATTCTTCAACCCATTGGCGAAGGAACTTATTCACTTTGATTACATCTGATGTATCTGTTCTTCTGCAGTCTATTACCGCTTTCTAGATCATGGGTGTAAAATCTCCCCTTAATGTTCAATCACAGAATAGAGATTACAAAGGCCAACTGTTGTCGGTATCCTTTGAAGTTCATGGTCATGGATTTTGTCATTTTGTGGTGTCCTTAAATGATGTGGTAGGGGAAGCGTGTGTTGTGTGTGGATGTTGTTAAAAACATGGTCATAATTTGAGAAATTTTTAATGATCCACGGAATAACAAAATTGGGGTAAATTATTGTGTTCTCTTCATTTAAAATATCATATTACAAATGGGTTATTTTTATTTATTTTCTGTTCTTTCCTTTTGTTGCGGACAGCTCTCTATTTACATACATAAGGGAATAGTGTATTCTCATTCTTATAAATAACTTCAGTAGAAAAGCCTTATCAAATTTTTCACATTTTATATTTAAGGAAACTTTTCCTAGTATATCCATAATTTCCTTTCCAATTCCAGTTGTGTGCTTGATGTCATTCATATAGGAAAAGAACTTATCCTCAATTGTGTTGGTCAAGTTAAGTATCTCATTTGATGGCACAATGAGTCCAGAATGCAAACTTGAATCAGAATCATATGCTTTGAACGTTAGAAAGACTTTCTTTTCTGAATTTACACTTTCATCTTCAAGAACGGAACAATTGCCACATTTGTGCCTACCAAACATTTTGCGAAGAAGATAGCCGGCACATACGCCATTGCATTCTCTTTGAAAATCCTCTTTTCGATGTGCTCACTACAGTATTTAGATGTCACTGTTTTAAGCGGACCAATATCAACAGAAGGGAAATCAGGGATGCTTTCAATCTTTTAATTCTGTGAGTGGAATATCTGAACCATCTTCACAGTTGGATGTCGAAGCGCTTGATAAATTTGTAGGGAATAGTTTTCTATATGCTCTTTTGAATTGAATAGCTGTAGGATTGTAAAAATTTCCACCTTGCTGCCTAATGGATCCAAAGAAATTTTCTAATGGGCCTTGGTTTAATTAAATGGTGTTTAACATTGTACAACATTGAAGTTGTTTTTCAGTTTCCACCAAAGCCCAAAAATTTCTTTCAAAGTGACACACCAACCCTTCAAGCATTTAAGGTAATTTGTTCCGTCTTCACCTGTAATGGTATTATTTTACCCTGGATCAGGGTATTTTTTAGAATTTTGAAAAAAAAATTTGAATTTTGAAAAAAATGTTGAATTAAAGAAAAAATAAGGAAAAAGGAGGAAGGAAAAATACTCTGGAGACATGCGACCTCCTTTGTGTCTATTTGGTTAATCAGAGCCAACAGCCATCAGGATGGCCGTGAACTTGTGAACGAGGCAAACAAATCTTCAGTTGGTTTCTTCAAAATGGCGACTGCTGTCGGAGGACAAAACCGGTTTAAGGATGATCTAGAAAACTGTGTCAATGTTTCCTTGGCGAAATTTTTTCCGCAAATTAAAATGACAACGAAACAGCAGATGGAGGCTCGGAGAGGGCTGTTCAGAGGAAATGATGTGTTTGCGATACTTCCAACTGGAGTGGGTAAATCGCTGATATATCAGCTCATTTCCTCAATCACGCAAGAACTTGGAAAGATGGGACACAGCAAATGGAAGGGGAAGAAGTTCGTTGTTGTTGTGTCGCCGTTGCTGGCGATAATCAAAAATCAAACCATCGAACTTAATAAGCGTGGTATGGAGAATGGAGACTTCGACATTTTGCTTGGCGGTCCAGAGTCCTTCGTTGGGACCGACAAATGGACGCAAGTATTTAAATCAGATACTTTCAGGTCAAAATTGATTGCACTAATTGCTGACGAGGAATTGATGAATTTGATAATATTAGTGAGAGTTGTGAAGTATTAGATTTTGAGTCTACATGAAAGAAGTTATTACCCTTCGTCATGTTTTGTAAGGGTCTTTTAAAAAATGAGACTTTTACTGTATGCATATAATTCATTATGAGAAAGAGAGTTTTGGAGTAATAAACCACCTACCAACTTCTTTGCACCACTATGATGAAGGATAAATCCCACTTGATATGCTTGGGCAAAGAGTGTGTTGCAGTGACTGTTAAGTAAGACAGAGCAATCCATTGAAATTGCTTGCAGGCTGCAATCTGGTTTCAGGCCTTTTGTGACATTTCTTGCTTGTCTTTTACTTGTACTGATTGCGTATACTACTCTGTATACCGTTGGTGCTCTTTCTTTAATCTCATCAACAAATTTTTTGTCACTGAACGTCAGCAGGGATTCTGAATCTGTTTTTGACAAAATGCCTGGCTGTTTTCTGCTTGTTAGATGTTGTGTCTCTTGCTCTACAATTTTCGTTAGGCTCACTTCAAAGCACGTCTTAAAGGTCTCCGAATGCACAATCCCATTCATGGCACTTTGTAGATAGCCATCAGCAATTTTTTTTAATGATTTTACTTGTAGACGCAGATCTAACTTCTTTGACAATCATGCGGCTTGGATATTTGATGTGCACCTATTGAGAAGCAGATGTTTTTATGTATAAGAAATTTCCTTATTACTACAAATAGACATATTTTGCCTATTTATTAAAGAAAATAATAAAAAAGCTAATGTTTTTCTCCAATATTTTTGCTGTTTACAGTCCCAAATGTCTGTTTGATAAAGGGCTAACTTGGAACGGGCTATGGTTCAAATATATTTTCAAAAATATATAGTCAGTTGGCGTTATCAGATACACTGGTGGTGATGGACTGGGAAAAATCATTTTCCGTTGTTTCTGGCTGCAGGCAAGAAGGGAGTTAGGCGTGATATTTTCTGTCTGCTTGCTTGAAAATGGCCCTGTAAATGCATCATGATTTCTTGGAGTGAGAGGTATTCTTTCCCGCCCCCCCCCCTGATGAAGATTGTGGAGAATTTGACATACGTTTCTTTTGAAAGACTGGCTGGCATGGGCTCCGTAGCACCACTGGAGCGCAGTGTTTCTGTCCTTTGAAAATCAATTTTTAATTCTTGAATGCTCTCAAATGTCTTGTGCAATCTCTCGACTCGTCTGCAACACGCTTTGCATATGACTGCGAGTATTTCTGGTGTGCTGTATTTCCACGCTGGGTTGCAATCATTCATGTCCGCCAAAGTCTTTTGGCGTCAGTCAAGAGTTTCAGTGTCGGATACCCACTATCTACCACAACTAGTCTTCCTGTTCCCTTATTCCTTGACAATAGCTGTTCCACGATGTCATAATTTTTGCAATTTTGTGCATTTTTGTATGTCTTTTTGCCTACTTTTGTCACGTGATTAACAACAAAATTCCCACCAAATTTGCCTTTATCGCTTACTTTACAAACTGTCCAGCCCATTCTAACTGGCTTACTGGTCCATTCTAATTGACTTTCCCGCCAATTTTTACCCAGGCTTCTTTACTTCAAACAACTCTATCAAAGTTTTGATGTGTGAAAATCCTATCGTGTTTTTGTTAAAATCCTACCTTGAAATTGTACATAAAATCCTAATAATTGATTTGGAACATGTTATGTTAATTATAGTAGAAAGCTTACATAAATACTCGGACATTTATTAAGATTTCAAATCATTAGTTGAAACAAGCCTTCAATTGTAGCATGACTCATGACTAATTCTCAGCTTTGCTCCAGCATCGCGCGGGCTTCATCGAACACGGAAATCTAAATCAATTCTATTTTCGAACTTGAGTTTCCCTTTCACGAGCCAGAAATCTCTTTGTTTAGCTATAAAATTGCGCTTCTTTACCTCGAATTTTGACCCCCTTACCTTCAGAATTTTCAAAAACAAACTTGATTTTCGAGTTCTACGCATAAACATTGTCCTTTGTGCAATTTTTGAACGAATTCTAAACAAATTTATTTTTTCGCAAAATTTTTTCATCTGGGACCTTACTGGGACGCTGGGCATGAGAGGGTTAAAGCTAATTTTGGGACAGCTCTTACCGCCAGTTTTTGTTCTTTATTAAAGAAAGCAGTAACATCCTTCCATGAAGAAATCTTTCCATCAAAACAGAAGCTGTACTGCAGAAGATTATTTCTGACACATTTCAATAAATGTGGTGGGTCGAAGATGGCAAAGTATGTTTTACCACCAAATATGGCTTATCAACATTTACACCCATTGAATCATATAATTTTACAAAATTTTAGCCTTGATCACTGACAGTGGCAACAACCTACAAACCCATGGACTACAAT
The DNA here is from genome assembly GCA_013076295.1 of Sanderia malayensis. Classification (NCBI taxonomy): domain Eukaryota; kingdom Metazoa; phylum Cnidaria; class Scyphozoa; order Semaeostomeae; family Pelagiidae; genus Sanderia; species Sanderia malayensis. The sequence goes on along the minus strand of RQOL01000374.1, from coordinate 1,139,100 downwards.
CACAATATGTTTTCCTCAACAACATCCCTTACAAGATCAGCATTGCAAGCCTCATCTAATATATATATTCTGCGGAGTCACGTGATGACGCACTTTCCTTGCCAAAAACAATAGATTCGACCCGAAACAATAGGTCGAACGCCCCAAAACAATGGGTCGAAACGGCGAACGAGGTATCCATAAAGGCTTTTTTCTGAGGCCCTTAATCTTCCCTATTTTTAAGTGAGCTGTTCCTTGCCGGCTGAACCAGAAAGTTATCTATATGAGAGCTTACAGTTTTGACTAAAAGGTTAGGAAATTCTTTGTTAAAGTTCGCCTAATTGGCTATCACTAAAAAACGACGGTTTACGCTCGCGAAACTTCCAAATTCGCGTCGCGAAATCCATTTTCGAACAAAGCATTCGCTGTTCACGTGATGCGTTTCGCCTCTTGCTGCAATGTGATTGGCTCTTTCGCAACTTCACGTGAACAGTCACGCGTTTTTCGTTATCATGCAAATTAGCCCTCGGGTTGAACAGCAGGTACTTTTGGAGAAGACGCGTGTTTTTGTTTTCAACACAAAGGATAACTAGGCGCCTTTCAAAGTGTTTTACGACCTGAATTATCTTTGTAAAGACTTGCTAATTGTTTGAGAGACCTCTGGAAAATTGCAGGAGACAATTGAGAACACAGGTGATAGCTTTTTTGTGCTTTTCAAATGAGATAGTTGTAGTTCAGGTAGTAGGCGACCGCCATTGTTGCTTCGGCATGCTTGCGACGCTTAGGCCTAATGTAAACAAGCCCAAAGTTTTAACAAACAAATTATGATAAGGGGTTATCAGGCGAGCGAAGCGAGCCAAACTGTTGCAAGAGGAGTAGGCAGAGGCATGAGCGAAGCGAATGCAGCGCACGAAGTTCGCCCTATCAATCAATGTTTCTTGATAATAGATAGACAGGCAAGCGCAGCGAGCTAACCCATTGTGCGTTGGGTTGAAAGAGACATGAGCGAAGCGAATGCAGCACACGAAGTGCGCCAACCACAGGCGAGCGCAGCGAGCTAACCCATTGTACGTGGGGTTGAAAGAGGCATGAGCGAAGCGAATGCAGCGCACGAAGTGCGCCCTATTGGCCAATGTTTCTTGATAATAGATAGACAGGCGAGCGCAGCGAGCTAACCCATTTTAGTGGGGTAGAAAGGGGCATGAGCGTTAGCGAATGCAGCGCACGAAGTGCGCCAACAACAGGCGAGCGCAGCGAGCTAACCTATTGTACGTGGGGTTGAAAGAAGCATGAGCGTTAGCGAATGCAGCGCACGAAGTGCGCCAACCACAGGCGAGCGCAGCGAGCTAACCCATTGTAGGTGGGGTTGAAAGGGGCATGAGCGTGAGCGAATGCAGCGCACGAAGTGCGCCAACCACATTAAGCTTTTTTCACTTGCCCCCCTCCGGGAAGCGAGCGAACGCGAGCGCCCCCGGCTAGTCTAATATATATATTCTACGGAGTCACGTGATAACGCATTTTCCCTGCCAAAAACAATAGATTCGACCCGAAACAATAGGTCGAACGCCCGAAAACAATGGGCCGAAACGGCGAACCGTGTGATCACAAAGGCTTTTTTGTATGTGGGTATATGCCAATGAGACTCACACTGAATGCTTAGTTTATTATTTTAACCAGGGTAATGGATTTTGTTTTTCGATTTTCTTCCTAATTATTGAATTATTCCATTAATTATTCTGCTAATTGTGCTATCACGAAAAAACTACGGTTTACGGTGGCGAAACTTCCAAATTCGCGTCGCAAACTCCATTTTCGAACAGAGTATTCGCTCTTCATGTGACCCGTTTCGCCTTTTGCTGTAATTTGATTGGCTCTTTCGCGACTTCACGTGAACAGTCACGCGTATTTCGTTATCATGCAAATTTGCCCTCGGGTTGAATAGCAGGTACTTTTGGAGAAGACGCGTGTTTTTGTTTTGCACACAAAGGATAACTGGGCGCCTTTCAAAGTGTTTTACGACCTGAATTATCTTTGTAAAGACTTGCTAATTGTTTGAGAGACCTCTGGAAAATTACAGGAAACAATTGAGAACACAGGTGAGATAGTTGTAGTTTAGGTAGTGGGCGACCGCCATTGTTGCTTCGGCATGCTTACGACGCTTAGGCCTAATGTAAACAAGCCCAAAGTTTTAACAAACAAATTATGATAAGGGGTTATCAGGCGAGCGAAGCGAGCCAAACTGTTGCCAGAGGCAGAGGCATGAGCGAAGCGAATGCAGCGCACGAAGTGCGCCCTATCAGACAATGTTTCTTGATAATAGATAGATAGGCGAGCGCAGCGAGCTAACCCATTGTACGTGGGGTTGAAAGAGGCATGAGCGAAGCGAATGCAGCGCACGAAGTGCGCCCTATCAGACTATGTTTCTTGATAATAGATAGACAGGCGAGCGCAGCGAGCTAACCTATTGTACGTGGGGTTGAAAGAGGCATGAGCGAAGCGAATGCAGCGCACGAAGTGCGCCCTATCAGACTATGTTTCTTGATAATAGATAGACAGGCGAGCGCAGCGAGCTAACCCATTGTACGTGGGGTTGAAATTGGCATGAGCGAAGCGAATGCAGCGCACTAAGTGCGCCCTATCAATCAATGTTTCTTGATAATAGATAGACAGGCGAGCGCAGCGAGCTAACCCATTGTACGTTGGGTTGAAAGGGGCATGAGCGACGCGAATGCAGCGCACGAAGTGCGCCCTATTAGTCAATGTTTCTTGATAATAGATAGATAGGCGAGCGCAGCAAGCTAACCCATTGTAGGTGGGGTTGAAAGAGGCATGAGCGAAGCGAATGCAGCGCACGAAGTGGGCCCTATCAGACTATGTTTCTTGATAATAGATAGACAGGCGAGCGCAGCGAGGTAACCTACTGTACGTGGGGTTGAAAGAGGCATGAGCGAAGCGAATGCAGCGCACGAAGTGCGCCCTATCAATCAATGTTTCTTGATAATAGATAGACAGGCGAGCGCAGCGAGCTAACCCATTGTACGTGGGGTTGAAAGAGGCATGAGCGAAGGGAATGCAGCGCACGAAGTGCGCCAGCCAGATTAAGCTTCTTTTACTTGACGGGCTGGGGCGAACAAGCGAAGCGAGTGATGACCCCTAGTCTAATATATATATTCTACGGAGTCACATGATGACGCATTTTCCTTGCCAAAAACCATAGACTCGACCCGAAACAATAGGTCGAGCGCCCAAAAACAACGGGCGGAAACGGCGAACCGTGTAATCACGAAGGCTTTTTTGAATGGGGGAGCACAAGGTTGGCACTTGCATGGAAAGTCTCCGTATCTGGAGTAGGCAAAAGTTATCTATTTTTGAAAGCCTATTCTAAAAGAATTTTTGAGTTATTCCATTAATTACTCCACTAATTGTGCTATCACGACAAAACTACGGTTTACGCTGGCGAAACTTCCAAATTCGTGTCACGAACTCCCTTTTTGAACAGAGTGTTCGCTCTTCACGTGACTCGTTTCCCCTTTTCCTGCATTTTGATTGGCTCTTTTCGTGCGACCCACGTGGTTGTCGATCCAATTTCGTTTTTCGTCCTCGGCTTGCAGGCGACCCATGCGAATTTTCAGCCGTTTTTCGTTATTCGCCCTCGGTTGCAGCAGGCACTTTTGGAGAAGAGAAGACGCATGTTTTTGTTTTGCACACAAAGGGCACCTTTCAAAGTGTTTAACGAGCTGAATGATCTTTGTAAAGAGCTGCTAATTGTTTCAAAGACCCTGGAGAGTTGCAGGAAACAATTGGGAACCCAAGTGATAGCTTTGTTTAGTATTTTGAGTTGAAATAGTTGTAGTTTTTGTAGTAGGCGTTGCTTCGGTATGCTTGCAACGCTTAAGCCCAATGAAAACAAAGTCAAAGTTTTGAATTTTTCAGGCGCTATTTGCACGATTTTCCTATTTCAAACTTTTGACATGTGTTTGCATGTTTTTAAGTAGTCATGTATGCTTTTATAGTAGGTATAGTATATTTTTATAGTAGGTATAGTATGTTGGTATAGTATGTAGGTATAGTATGATTTTATAGTAGGTATAGTATGTTTGTATGGTAAGTATAGTTTGTTGGTATAGTATGTAGGTATAGTATGATTGTATGGTAGGTATATTATGTTGGTATAGTATGTTGGTATAGTATGTAGGTATAGTATGTAGGTATAGTGTGATTTTATAGCAGGTATAGTAGGTATAGTATGTTTGTATGGTAGGTGTAGTATGTTGGTATAGTATGTAGGTATAGTATGATTTTATAGTAGGTATAGTAGGTATAGTATGTTTGTATGGTAGGTATAGTATGTTGGTATAGTATGTAGGTATAGTATGATATTATAGTAGGTATAGTATGTATGTATAGTAGGTATAGTAAGTAGGTATATAGTATGTAGGTATAGTATGCGTTTATAGTAGGTATAGGATGTTTGTATAGTAGGTATAGTATGTTTGTATAGTAGGTATAGTATGTAGGTATGTATGTATGTATGTATGTATGGGCATGAGCGGCAGCAAATGCAGCGTGCAAAGCGCGCCAACCAGGGTAAGCTTTTTTACTTCTCGGGCTCCGGGGAGGGAGCGAAGCGACCGAGCCCGGCTCATGTATGTATGTATGTATGTATGTATGGGCATGAGCGAGAGCGAATGCAGCGCGCCAAGCAGATTGATACTTTCAAAGCTTGGGCATTGTTTCTGTACCATCTCAGTGGTAAAGCATACAGATTTCTTGCACAATTGCTCCATTTATGTGCAAATCCTGCTTATCCAAGATTGTATTCAGGTTTGCATCTGATGTAGAGTTTTCTGAGAAATTGATGTTTGTTTTGAAGCAGCGTATGGATGCAATGCCTGACAATGCAAAGGTTTGTACCCTCTTGATGGATGAAATGTCCTTAAAGTCACATTTCCGTTATGGTGAAGTCAGGGATACCATAGTTGGCTTTAAAGATCTCGGAGAAGGCAAAATGTCCAATCTGATTGCAAACTCTGCATTGGTTTTCATGGCTAGAGGAATTGTAGAAAGTTGGAAGCAGCCAGTGTCATAATATTATGTAAACTAGGGTTATGGATTATTATCAAGAGTATGAAGTTGATAGTTTGATACTGCAAAAAATTGACAATAAGATCATTGATAGTCTTGGAAATGATACCAATGATAAAAAAATTTCTTCAATCTTTGCCAATTTCAAAACAAGGCATACAGATTATTGAGAAGAAAACTAGGGGCCAAGCTGAAAATGACCTTTGGATACAGATTAGGAAAGGCTGACTTACTGCCTCCAATCATCATGACATATACACTAAAATGAATAGTGTTCTAAGGTGCACCAGTGCGATAAAACCTAAAACTACACCCCTGGTACACAAAATAATGTGCAGGGATAATGACATTGGATATATTCCAGCAATTAAGTGATGACGGGAACACGAAGAGCACGCAGTTAAAGAATTTTCACAAGAGAAGCAAACAATCACGAGCATTTTAAAATACAAACATGTTGCTTATTTGTAGATGCCAAGAAACCATTTGTTCCAGCTTCACCTGATGGTTTGAAATTAAATGTCCTACAGCCTTTGTGACAGTGAAATTAATGTTGCAACAATAAAAAACTGATAACAACAAAAGAAGCAGAACAATTTAACAATGAATGGTACTGTAAATTATGCCTTCAATCGTTAGAATACTATGAACAAGTTACACTTTGAAACAAACGACATGCTTAAACTATGCTAATTTAAGTACAGAATACATGTTTAAAAACTGTGCTAATTTGAGTGGTTTTTTTAAGTTATTTAGTGCACAACAAGTCCTCATAATATCATGAATAATTGGCACGTATAACAGCTGCAGTTCAGTCTTTAAAATCCTGTAGTCTTTCAAACATTTGATTGCCTGTTCCACATAAATTCTGACAAATTTTTGATGTTTCCTTAACAAGGTCTGATGTCATTTGTGTCCCAGCTGCTGCACTTGGAGGAATTGCAAGAGTGCACTGATGCAGTGCTAGATCTGTCTTGATTTTAAACCCCCTGTCTGCCATAATTTGGTCATAGGGCTCTAAGATCTTCAGAAAACCATGTTCTTACTAAATGTATATCTGAAGTTCTACCACCATAGCAAGGTGACACCCATGATATTGCTCCATTTGGCGTAATGCAGACAAGGAATTTTACTGTTGTATGGTGCTTGTAGTCACTCCATAGCAGGCAATGTGTATCCAAAGAACTGGGAGTTTCTGTAAAAACTTCCGTGCAGTCAATAATAGCCCTTGTTTTTGGGTACAGCTTTTCAAAACAGCTTGGCAACGTTTTCTTGATTTGCAGTCTTGATGGCCAAATGATAAGAACACTAAGCTCTTTGCAGTTTGATCCAGGTAATAAAAATCTGTGATACTTTGCCTATTGATATTTTAAAACGAAAGGCCAAATCTGCCTGCATCGAACCAAGTCTTAGTTTCATTAGGACCAGTAGAAATTCTTGTTGCAAACATAGTTTCCTTGAAGGTCCAGGTCTTGCAGCAGCATAATCCAGCAATGATCCTTCAATTTCTGTTGAAGATAGGATATTGTCCAATCTTGTAGCATATGAGCTCTCCCTCTGAGTTGTCTTTGTTCCATCCCAGTAGGTCATTGTTGAAGATTTAGCATGAAGGTAATCATAAATTGTCTTAAAAATCTTAGCATTTACAAACCCTGTATAAAATCGTATTTCATGCGAACGTGTTAAATATGCAAAAATCATTGCCCCGGGAGTATTTACTTCTTGAACTTTGTCAGCTAGTTTGGGTTCAGTTATGTCTTTGTCATTATCAGTTTGATGATATACAATACAACATGACGAGGTGTTCCGTGAACATGACGAGGTGTTCCGTGAATCTGGTCCTCTCCAGACAGACTATGCAATTTAATGATTTCTGGCAGGCATTTTGTCGCAGGATTGATTGCCTTTCTGAATTGTTTTTCAAACTTTAAACCTTCTGTGTAAGAAGATTTGGCAACAATCCCAGTAAATGGAATTGCTACCACTCTGGCAAAAAGCCTGTAAAGATAGCAGGTATTTTGTATGTTAAGCCTCAAGCTTGCAAATTTAATAGCCCAAAAGCTCTTATTTCTATTATGTCAGTTACTTGCCTTTTTGCCTTCTGGGGATCTGCTGTGACTTTGTTGATGAAATCCATATTGGCTGTCATGACCAATGTTGTACGTGGAGCCACAATAGAGTTTGACATATTTTGTAGCCTATGTAAGAAATGTATAGCCTTTAACACACCAATGTTCATATCAAGTGGGTTAAGCACAAAATAGTAATAACTGACAGTGCTACCTTATTATAAGTGTTTTGGCAATACGCTCAAAGGTTTCTAAATCTGACACATCTTCCCAGTGCTTGGGCAATGGATTTTCTGCCACACACCTGAGTAAGCCGGCACAAGTCAGATCTGCAAACAAAGTTATTCTTAGATAAATTTTAACAATCCTAACATTACATAAGAGCATTAAGCTCAAGACAGGATTTGACCACCAAAATTCAATTCACACTCACCACCAACACTTGCATCTATCATACCCAATATAGCCATCAACAGCTATACTGCTTTACTTTTACAGGAAACAGGGGATCCTATCACAAGAAGTGCAGGGATGTTGATTTTCGCCTTGTATGCCAGTTTTTCCAAATTGAAGGCCATTGCAAGACCGCCAAGTGCAAGGAGAAAACCTCCATAATTCTCTGTAAAGTTGGGTTGTGCGAATTCCAACACCTGTTGGTTATTAGTGGAAAAGATATTGACGCAAACAGAGAAACTGCACGGGTTAAGTAGGTCGTACACATTTTCAACTCACTTGATATTGCAAGAATTGGTAGTTTCGTGTCCAGTATTGTATAGCCTGCCTCCTCTTCCTTAATCAACTGCACCCTGTTTCCTTCTTGCAGCTGAATGATCAATGGCTTTGGTCTTTGCCATTCTCCACTGTCTGACATGTAGACCCATGTTGGCGGGTTAGAATGGGCTTGCAATCCATGTTCCTATAAAAAGCAATGCAAGTTTAACAAACTACAACTATCCCACAAATTAACTTAAAAGTGACCATTTGTTAAAAAAGAAAAGTTGGTCAAATATTTACCAAAACAAGAACACACTGTTTTGCTGATGGCATTGCCCTGTATTCATCGTAAATGCTTTTGAAATATGCGGGTAAAAATTGCTCTTTACTAGGCTGTGTCCAAAGATGTTTCAAGTTTAATTTCTCCATTATGGAAAACTGAGAGGACATATCTTTCCATGTCAAGAAAAATACTTCGTGTTCAGGTGTCCTTTCATTATCTCTGAAGATGTAGCAAATTTAGGTATATATATACAAGCAATTTACAATTTCACGCAAAATTAAAACGCAACAATTTGAATAGCTGTTACTTACTGCTGCGGCGTTGTTTCTTCAGCTGAGTTGGATAGCATCTCGGATTCTTTTTGTGTGACCTTTATAAGAAAGCCCATTGCTTTCTCCATTAAAGCATTCTTTGTTATGTACCCAATGCATTCGGGGAAGAAATTTGTCATGACTTTGTCAACACCGTTTTTCAGAGCAATTACCAGGCATCCCTGCTTTGTCGTAAGTCCAGATGCTTGGACAGATGGGCTAGCTGGAACACTGAAGGAAGCACGTTCTTCCATCACGCTGCAGTAACACGCAATGACTTTCAGCAGTTGGAGCTAATTATCATAGGCGCCAGCCATGAAGAGAATGAAATGGCATTGGGTGTGCACTGTTATTTAAATGTCGAAAAAATCGCTTATATGAATTGTTGTTTTTCTGCCAAGACATTTCGATGATTACGTGCTGGCATGCTCATCATGATAGCCCAATTATGTAATTGGCTCCGAAAAGTGATTGACTTTTAATCCGTGTACATTCTCTGAATCCTTAACATTGTCAGTTTTTTTCCCCTCACAAATTCAATCAAGAATTGCATTGTGGTACAATGAATGAATCAAACTTCACAAATCTCAGATAAACGTAATAAAGGAATACAGATAAGAATTAACAGCGTGCATCAGAAATACAGATAAATGCGTAGTTAGTTAAAAAATTAATACAATGTTACGAAAGCTGTCACCAACCAAAGCAAGTGTTTGGTGATTGTTTTGCAGTGAGCATATGACATATTGTATACACAGTTTTTTATAAGTTACTGCCTCATAAGCAAGGCAGTACTCGACAACGCGAAAAGTTAAGCAATTTTAGTACTGTCACAGTATGGTACTGTCATAGTGTCCGGTTTTATATGCCAAGTAGACCGGCCATTCACAAAGCAGATCACCTGGTATAAATGGTACTACAGGCATGGACACGGATGACGATATGACGAATACAGCAGTTTTCAGAATGTCCGAACATACCCTGGTTACCAGATCGCCTATATTGCTTTCCCAGAAGCCAGACTGTTGGTATTGCTGATAATGTCTTTCGAATCTTTTGTCCTGCAATGTGAATGGGGCATACTTCGGGTCGCTTTCGAGCCTATCAACAAAAATTTGTCGCAAATGGCTGGTGTCTTTGTTTTAATCATTCATAACCAGCCCAATACTATTCCAGTGATCCAAAACCTGTAGGTTGGATAGTTCATCCCTCAAATTAGTGCGAACTAACATGTCAAGAACTTATCTCATATATAATTGCTTTTACCTGATGCTGCATTTGCAGTTTTGCATCTTTCATATAATAGACGGTTCTGATTATTGATCTGAACGCACAATCACCATCTGCTTTGACGGGGTCTATCATCAAATCAAAACTAGCCAAATGTCTTGCGATAGCACCACTCTCGCTGTCGTACGTACTTGATTGATCATGTAATAGATGAAGAAGGTTAACGTTTCCAACACAAGTAAGAGGGGTATAAAATGTGTCATAATTTCGCTTTCTGCTATCTGAATTAACGTTTAGCAGTAACCTCTCCGTGTTCACAAGGTGATTTGCTAATGTGTATAACACTGTATCTTGCAAAAAGTCCCCTACTTGGGTAATACAAGGGTTCTGATAATTACTTTCTTGCCTATCATTGGTACAGAATACCACTTTATGCGATGAAAATAGAAGTGGGAAAAATTTCGTGTCACGAGAGAAGGTATTTGGGATTGTTTTGAATTGGAAGTTTGTCAAATCGATAGGAGGAATTGGTGTGACTTTAACATTGCAAAGATGCCTCTTTCTCTTTACTCTGTAATTGTAGGAATATAGCACAACTGTCAAAACAGCAATTCTAAGCTCTGGACCAATGCTTGCTGAACTGATCATGAGTGATGGGTTGAGCAAGCGCTGTAGTTGTTCGTTTCCAGCTGTATCCCAGACTCGGACCCTTTTTTTATATGAGTTTTCAGTTTTTCAATTTCATTCTGAACCGTTGACCAACAGCAATTATCATCTGTTGCCATAATACGCTCCCATAGTTACAAAAAGTTTTTCAAATGTCGCATTATTACAGTTGGTACAGCAGTATTTTGTTCTCGTTTCTTTTTAAGATGTTTGTCCTGCCGGAATATAAGACCAAATTCTTTTTTGAATGCTTTACTTTCAGCTGATTTCTCGAAACACACACCCTTAACGACACGCTGTACAGCATGAAATAGATCTAATTTCACATCTATCGTGTCTCTGAAAATACCCTTGTAAAAATTTGCATCTCCTCCAAGGCCACAAGATTTGTCAATTATAACATACTTGAATTCAGTGTCATGTATTTGCAACTTAACAGCCTCTAATAGATCCTGCACTTCATCATGTGAGGTAGATCTAGTTAGCCTCCAGCTTACCCCTTATTGATTTTCATTTAATACAATAAACAAATTCTCGAACTCTTTAACAAATCTGCCATCAGATGTACGATAAGTACCAACATTCTTGCTTACCTTTAAGGTATGATTTGCTGAAAGTATGGTGGCTCTTACTTTTTTCATTTCATTAAAATACATTAATTCATCCTCAGCAAACTTATCCAAGAACATTTGAATAATTTTGTCATGGCTTCGAAAACTAAACAAGATTTTGTTGTGAAATTCATCAAGATTACTGTAATTCAGCTTATCTGACAAGCTCGAATAATACAAGGTCAAACGTCTGTGATAAGTCTTGTAGTTTAAATTGGAAATGATTTCTGCTATTAGCATGAGTTGTTTCCGTGGATGACAGATTCTACAATATGATCCAAAACCGTTAAGGTGCAAGCAGTTCTATAGAAAAGTCGAAATGGTACAGGAGTCAAATTTGTATTTATCTGCTCCATTAAATCTTCACTGGTAGACAAATAGCGACACAAAGAGGAGCACTCGTAATATAATTGAATTAGCACTATATTCTCTACAACATCAAAAATTAGTTGTGGATTACGTGGACACTCCCTGGTTAAGATATCTGTCCTTTTCCCAGGACGCAAAGCTGTATTGTGGACGGGGGAACGGATTGTTAACTTTCTGTGTTGCACAGGACACCACAAGAAAATCCGTGACAAAAAGAATGAATGTTGACTGTCCTTTGCATCAGGAACTAAAGGCGGCTCAATAACACGCCCAAAGCAGCAGTTTGTAGGATCTCCTTCAAAATCTGAAATAATTTTCCTGACATAAATTTCAGACTCATGATCTAAAATGATTCCCAGACACGGAATTGACTGCAATAACAATATTACGATATACGGCATCTTCGTAGATTCCTTCATATCAAACATAACTTTCATGAAATTGTGATTTTTGCGACGGCGACTCAACAAAACGTAAAAAAGAAACATGTAAGATGATACATTCCTGAAGGAAATATTTGCAATGTTTGCAATAACGATTTACACACTGTTCAGAGAGGTACACTGTGATAACACTCTTATACACTTGCTATTCACCGTATTTACGAGTTTTCACCCAAACGCACTCTGATAATGCACTAATACACTTGTCTCCACTTATACACACCCTTATACACTTGCTTTTCACTGTATTTACATGTTTTTACCCAAATGCACTCTGATAATATACTAATACACTTGTGTTCACTTATACACACCCTTCTACACTTGCTATTCACTGTATTTACGAGTTTTCACCCAGATGCGTTCTGGAAATGCACTAATACACTTGTCTCCATTTATACACACCCATATACACTTGTTTTTCATATTCATATTACACTTTTTATAAGAATACACTTTATAGGAACACTGAGGCTCGATTTCTCAAAAAAATAAGAACAAGTTTAGAACATGCTCTGCCTTGGATGAGAAATTAAAAAGAAAGAAAAAGTGATTTTTGAATTTTTTCACTTCAACCAAACAAAACCATGCAATTCCTAAACAAAAGTCATTCATAAGACTACCGGTTATGCTGTAGTAAAGTAGCTGCGTACATGTGTAAATAATGTTTGAGTTCTGGTCTAATATCACTGCAAAAATAAAATAAGAACACTTTTAAGAACATTTGAGCCTCAAATTATAAAAGAATTAAGAACATTGAGCCTCGGCAAAAATTATCTGGTTCTTATAAAAAAAATATGTATACCTTTAAAATATGCCATGAATGTACAACCGTCAAGGCTTTACGAATCTAAGTTTTAAAAATATAATCAGATTCAAACTTCATATGGACAAGGACTGCTATTTATCCAAGTCTTAAGCAAGGAACTCTCATTCGAATGCAATTTGGTTTGAAACACACTCAAACGCTGTACGAGTCGTTAACTATGGTTTCACTCAACCCTGGATATTCAAGCAAACTTACACATTGCATCGGCTATGAATAATTTCAGAGTAACATTAGGTATGAAATCAAAGCTTTCAGAATGTTGAGGCTGTTCAAGTGTTACTTCGGGGTATTGAAAGGTTGGGATCGACAAAGCTGGATTTATGTTTTTTGGTGTGTTGTTGTTCAAAACTTAGATTTTTTCTTATTGGTACTAAATGCATATACCGTAATTCCTCTAGCTAGCGCCCACCCTCTTTTAACCGTCCCCTCCAATAGACGCCCCTAAAATCAAGAAGTGTGAAAAAACGCCCACCTCTGTTAATCACCCAGGGCGGTTAAAAAATCCCTTACATTTTCATTGTTCTGTTCAAATAATAACGTTGAAACTCTTGGCTGGAAAAACTCTTTCATCGCGTCTTGAGCGTTCGGAAAATGAAATGCATTCAAGATCAGCAGTTGAATTTGATCTTGACTGTTTAATATTGAATACCATGCGGAACTATATAAGATTATTCTTTGCTTTTGAGGTTGCCTGATTTTAAAATTTCAGAACTGTGAAATAAGCACCCCCACCTTGTAAGCGCTCCCCTCTAATAAGCGTCCACACAATTTTGCAAAATATCTAACAAGCTCCCGGGCGCCTAATAGAGGAAATCCTATAATTCAACATAATCAACATTGCAAGAATGAAATGAGTATGGTTTATTTCGGGACAACCTTAATAGGTTTGGGTTTAGAAAACACCTGCGCCACTAGTCATCTTCATACAATTTGACTTGATCGATGTTTAGGCGTATTTACACCTTAAGTCGGTCACCAAAAATTTCAAGCTGAAAACAAAATTTTTTGAAGAATATTGATGTCTGTCAAAAATTTTGGTGTGTTAAAAGTGGCATAAAGTACTGAATGTCCCATCGAGGTATAATTTACAATGAAAAGGTGGGAGTGACAGAACCTTCACCATTTTTTATTTATTTTTTTATTATTAGATTATCGTATTTGTAATTTTTGCGTTTTCATTTAGTAATAATCTTAAGATTAGCTGGATATGGTCGGAATTATAGAAAATAATTGAATGTTGTTCCTTTGAAAGACACTTTTATGCTTGATCCGAATACGAATTGCGTGACAATATGTGAATATGCAACCAAGATATGCAAAAATAAATATAATTGCGCTGAAAACATACCTGTCATAAAGTCTTCACTTTCAATCAATCTAACTTCTACTGTCCCTAGGGGTAGAAAGTATGTCAAGAGACATTTTGCACGTGGTATGCAAGAAAAATAGTTCCACATGAAGCGTATCAGTAAACTAATTTTTTTATTCAACCATAACTAAAAAGAACAAAAGAATGAAACAAAAACAAAATATCACCAATAGACATCTCATTCATGTCAATGCTTTGGTGCACTCATTACTTCGATTCTACCACTTGTCATGGGAGATAACCGATTTAAATAAGATAAAAATGCACGCAGTGTATAATTGTTTTTCAAAATAATCGCACCACCTGGAATAGAGTAAACTTTGTTCATGTGAATGTCAACGTAAAGCATGTTGGATCCATCTAATAAAAACAACGACATGATGGTGGAAGTGATAAACACAACTGTGCATATCTCTTCTGAAAGTCAGTCAAGCGTTGCAGGTGGAACAAGAGCAAATTTTCATCCTCACTGTCTTCGAGAAATACATCTGACTCCAATGCAATAGAACATTTTGCATTACACTCAGCCAAAACAGCCACAGCTTCTGATGTGGAAATATCAACAATGCTGATGTTTTGTGAGATGAACTGATTGAGCCGGTGTCCTTCAATAATTGACTCGACCATCTGACTAACGAGCTCACCAACATGACGCTCCAAAGTATTTAACTTGTAAATACTATTTACAAAGTAGTGACCTAAAAGAAGGTTTTGAAAAATACACTGCCGGGTACAATCCACAACCAACGTTGTATTGGAGAATGTACCAGACAACAGGATAATTTCAGTTTCTTCATTTTTGCCTGTTTTCGACATGACAATTTCATAATATCCAATTTCTTCAATGGGGTTTCCCTTAATATCCGATTCCTGATTCCTGTCCTTTCTTTTTCTCGGCCTAGAATTCAACAACCCCAAAATCATAACCGACCCAAACTATGCAATGATTGGTCAGTTCATATAAAGTAAAACAATAGCTGGACGCTCAAAACAATTCCCCCCCTTGCTGGGGGCCAGTAAAAGCTTTTGATCACGTCATACCTCTTAGCATTTTCCAATAACATCAAAATACACTGTTAACCAATGTCCCTTGTCTCCTTCATTTATAGAAGTTGAAAATAATATAAAAGACATAGGAAACTCACTATGAAGCACATCCTTAAACCAGTTTAAAAATATTCTTTCATCTCGAATCAATAGTTTAATTTCATCTTCTGTTAATATACTTTTAAAGGTTTCTCTTATATTACTATCTTCATTACAAATGTTATATAAATCCTCACCATAGATGTTTAATTTGGAAACTATTCTTTCTATCTATATTTCTTCTATTTATTAAATATCTTTATTTACCCTCTCTTTTTTATTTATGGTGAAATTGAAAGTTGAATGATTACATTGAAAGTTGAATGATTACTTGAATACATAATTCCAAATGCAACTTGCTTTTTGTTCAGTGTAGAAGGAACTTTAATTTGCATCTGTACTTGTGAATTTCTAACGTCTACTACTTTAACTCCCCCTTCCATTCTAGTATTAGTTAACTTAAATGCATACAGTGCATATCCTTGAGTTGATAAAGCCATATCAGCTGTAAATTGAAGTGCTGGAACTCCCAACACCTTGTACAATCCACTAAGTGAATTTACACAATTAGTGTATGGAATTGTTTGAGTTTGTGCTTTGTAATTGGTATTGATAGTCAATTAAACTGATTCATTTCTTTTCTAACAATAGAAATGCAACAAAACGCAACAAACTTGTCTGTCATGGCGGCTAAAATCCCGCCAAGCTGTGAGAAAGTGATGTTTTTATTTAGGTTTGCTGCCACATATAGTTTCAGGTCAAATGCGAACTTGATCAGAGGATCATTGTTACTTTTGAATTGAAAAGTATAATAGGTCATATATAATAAAACAATTGACTTAAAAGCACTTACATGTACTGGATCTTTTAGTAAATCTGTATGAAGTTGAACCCAAATCAAAGTCATTTCCACAACTCTTTATTTCTAACAAAGAAAACGTTAAGCCAACATAAGCACAAATTGCATTAATAATCAAGATATTTACATAGTAAAACACGAAATTATGCTGTTAATCTTGAATTCCATTGTCAGTTTTTACAATTTTCAATTCTGCCACTTTCACTTTCTTTTTATACAGCTGTATAAAAAGAAAGTGAAAGTGATTTTATACCAGCACGTGCTTATCAATATAATATGTGAGTCAATGTTTTTTGATAATGGATAGACAGGCAGGCATAGCGAGCTAACCCACTGTACGTGGGGTTGAAAGGAGCACGAGCGTTAGCGATTCTTCAAAGTAACTGATTTTTATACGTAAAATTATTTCATCACGTGCTTATCAACAATGGTCTTTTTTAGGAATACGGGGACATCGTTTTCTAAAAGATCTAAAATATCACAGTAAGAGAACATTTGGAAATTACCAAAAGAAAAGTAAATACACAAAGGTTATTTAAGTCAATCATTGAAATGAACCGTCCTCACTATTCCTGGGAAATTTGCCACACACAAATGAGGTATTTCTATAAATAACATCAACAGCGGTATTGCATTGCTTGCCAGCTTCGTTGTGGTGTTATATTATTCAATCACATGTTTCAAAGCAATCTTGCTTGAAAAAATGGATTTCCTCGGCTTCACTCTCTTTCTTGGAGTATCTGAGAAACACAATAGCTTTCAGAATGTTTAACAATCTAAAGAACTGAAAATGTAACATCGGTGCGTGATGAGATTTTCTGACCTGCTTACTGAGTTTACCATGCAATTTCGCTGCTCAATTGATTACAGTATACTTTCGGTAAATGGAACCTGCACAGGACCGAAAAAATGGTTTCACTTATTGAATGTACCACTTATCCGAATTATAGGTTTGTTAATGCAAATCCGAGGGACTGGAGAATTGGTTCCACTAGGCGAAAGTTCCACTTATCCGGGGTTCCACTTATTGAGAGTAGACTGTAATTACAAGTGAAGAATCCTTGTTCTGTGCTATTCAAAATACGTTGGCTCCAGCTCATTTTTCAGTGAGCATCCTTTATACGATGATGCAGGCAAGCAGAGCATTATTATTATTACTAATGCTATATTGCCTTCAGTCAATGCTGGCAATTATTAGAAGCAGAATTAATAATGCAAAGTTTATACCATATGCACATGCGTGTTGTAAAATACCTTCCGTAAGCTGATATTCATGCCATGGGATCGTGCCCAAACAAACATCTTCAAATTTAGCAATTGGCAATTTGCAATCTGTGGCAATGGAATTGTATGCTTTTACTTTTGGCTTCAAAGCTTCTTTTTATTTTTTGCATCGCCTGATGATCTTTACAAAGCCTTTCGATGAATCTAGTTATGTAGTTATGGGGTATAAATGATGCGCGAAGAAAATAAAATTGATAAAAGATGTCACTTGACAAAGAAAGCAAATACATCATTTTTACCTGTTAAACATCTTGGATTGGAGGATAGCTGAAAGATAGAGAGATACGTCTTCTTGATATCTAACTGAAAGGCATTTCCTAACTTTCTTCGAACTGTTTGAATACAAGATGATGTAAGCTGTTGATATGCATCTGCAACCATTGGCATCTTCCTACGAAAAGCTACAACCAATCGCATATAATTCAGCTATGTTTATTACATAGCGTTCAGGGTCTGACAATTCAATATTGTAGCGTTTGCTTGTCTCAGCCGCAACGAAGCAAGCACCAATAGTAAAATATAGACAAAAGTGCAATACAATTCAATTCAAAAAATTAAGAACAATTTCGAGTTACATCCTTAACAAGCCCAGCCTGTTCAATTTCATTCTTCCATTCCAAAAAATTAATTTTGTCTTTATTTAATTTTAAGTCAGCACATGTGTTCGACAAATCCTTTTCAAGTATAGTTAAGGACATTCTAGTCTGAAAAACGAATTCAAATTCATGCCACAATAAATAATTGATGTTTTGTGGATAAAATTATGCCTGGAAGTAAGCACTACATCATGATGAATTCAACCTTATTAATTAGAGTTACCTGGGTATATTTCTTTGCTAACTGATTGGACATATTCTAGATCTTTCTTTTATTCCAGCTCACAGCACATTCAGTCAACAATTCTTCTCTATCTGCAAAGAACTCCACATAATTATCTCTGCAAAAAGATGAATTTCAATGTATGAGGTAACTTGTAATGTTTCTTGCTTTCTGGCAACATTCGTTTTGTGATATGTGCATCTCTTGACAAGTAGCTGTTGACTTGTTTGAGCTCCTCACCATTAGCCATTGCTGTCCCCTCTACCCACCTGCCGCCAAATATATAAATAAATAATAAATATAACCTGAGGATGAATAAAGTTGTAAGATTACATGGTTGATTAAATGCATTAAAGTACATATTTTTATGTAGAGCCACACCCTTGGTAAACTAGAAAGCATGTCTACCTCACAATGCCAAGCATGGCCTCTTCCATGCATGACAGAAAGCACTGGAGTCATGGCATCAACGAGATTGGGCTTAACCTTTTTTAACCAAGGCCAGTATTTACAGATAACATCTTGCCAGAAAAACAAAACAGTTCTCTCAGTTATAAAATGCTGCTGCAGAAGCAGAGGATAAGCATAGATTTCTCCTCAGTACATGTTTAATGCTTTTGGCGTTATTTGATGCCAACAACTGCTCAGGTAAAGTCCTGTTTCATCTAGCTGAGCTTTACGACAAGCAACATTCGATGCAGCTTCCCAAACGCTATTACCGCAAGTATTATCTTTATCCACAAGCTATAATTACAAAATATACTTCAAATAGTTTTCTAATGATATGATCAGATTCTACAAACTGTCCGATGAACATCATAAAGTGCTGTCTACACCGCTATAAAGTTCTTGATCAACATGCAAAGTGCAAAGCATTTTACGCATATAAAAATCTATATTTCATGGAATACATTATTTGCAAGGGGCACTCAAAACGGTCTTACGCGATTTGAGCTTCCAATCAGTTTGAGAATTGAGAATTCTCTTGCTCAGAATTGACGTCTACACTCGTAGCACAAACGGCACCAGCTGTGCACATGACATCATATTTTCCATCCAGTGGTTGTCCACAAATTAGTGGGCAGATATGGCTCCTTTCTGGAGAATTCGGATCCAATGTCCAAAGCGAAGGAACATCAGTGATGGGATACCTATGCTCCACTGTTCTTACTATGGACTAACAAAAGTGCAATTTATTGTCACTCCGAGGGCTTCAGACAAAAGTACCAAGTGAAGAATAGCTAAAAAGTTGAAAATACTACAATTTTAAGTCTGTAAAGAGAGCAAATATCACTCTGAAAAAAAAAAGGAAATCAGAATAGAAATGTTCCGTTATAAACATAGAGTGCAGCGTACTTGCCAGGATTCGAACCTGGAACTATTCCCGTAGAATGAGAAAGGTGCAACCATTTACACCACAAGTACATTATTGGTTCCCCCCAGATTAGCAAAAAAGTAATGTAAAAAGAAGATTGAGAATTCTATTGAAAACACTTGCATAACAAATAAGGTCAAAAGTTACAGAAGCTGAAACAATTCAAGAGCAAGGGAAGTCAGGAGACGGTATTAATCATTCCACTTACATATTTCAAATCTTTCAAATTTTCGTTGGATAATTCTGCGATTCCTAACAAACCGAGAAGGACCTCGTTAATCAATTCAAGCTTTTTTTAACTGTAAAAACCATATTAAAGCATCACATTAAAAATTATACTGCATAATAATAATACTGCACTTCAGTGGGAAGCGGCAAACATAACCAAAATATAAAAACAACATACTGATAACATTCCTACCTTTGAAATAACTGATCTGAGCCTTTGTAAACCGTATTTGGCACAGCAGAGTCGGATACATGGCCAAAACAGAGATGGTCCATATTGTGCTATAGATACGGCATGAAATAGGCTATTTCCACCACGATTCACATTGATTGGTACATATCCTTTCATGGCATCCGGAATCTGGTGCTGAAATCTACAAATGGGTCATGACTATATTTGGATATTTGTTAAGCAATATGGCTGACAATATGAAATTGTAGCTGGTTCTCATATCGCAAACCATGTCAGCGACCTCGCCGATGAGTATCGACAAGTGTTCCCATATATCTATCGCAAGTAGTACACCAACAAGACGCTTTTGGACCCGCTCGTGGGAATTCGTGCGAGTCTGCATTGTTATTGTCAAAAAGAAGAGATGTTGTCACATGTCTTAAAGCTATCATTGGTGATGGTCTGCGACTATCTACAGTATATGAGAATCAGGCTTATGTGTGTCATTGAGCACCAAAAAAGTAAAGTAGCTTCTAAGTAAATTACCATGCATCAATTTCAACATCTGCTGCAGGTAAATTCTTCATTGGCATAGACATTGGCAAAACTTCTATTAATGCTTCTAGAATGCCACCGTTCACCATAGGTGGCACCAAATCCAAAAACAATTTTGCTTCTTCTGGATTCCATTTAAAATCCTATTTAAAAACAAAAAATCTCATTGCAATAAATGCATATAATTATTTCAATTCCAATGCGACATGCATCAAAATAATAAAATATGTAATGAAAAATGAATTCCCATTTAGTCACCAAACAGGCTGTGACAATAGGTTTGATGTTGCTCACTATCATCTGCATCTCTACTTGAGCTTGGAAGTGCACCAGCACCAGCTCTTTCAACTTTACAACATTCAACACTCTGTTCACATTCTCTACCATCTGCGTGGCTTTCTCCATGTATATCTTCTGATCTTCCCTCAACTACACACTCCTCCCTTTCTATATCAAGACTACATCTTTCCTCAACTACCTCAGCTAAAACTTCACTGCTTTCCCCATCTACGTGATGGCTAACTTCCTGTGCATCCATTGCACCTACTTCAATTGCATCCACAATATCAACATCAACATCACCATTTTCATTTTCAGAGATTGATGCATCTCCCAGTGAAATGAAATCCCGACATGCAAGAAGCACAGTATCTGCATCGGATGCTGATAATCTGGTAGCACCAAAATTTGGCGAACCAAAACCCACATTGCAATTACATCTGTCATACAAATAAAATAAACTACACTGGCTCACATGTTTGCCTAACTGTTGTGCATTCCTCTTGTCAAACTCGTTTCTCCTTCCAATACTGGAGATATACTGACATTGCTTTCCACCACGCACTGTCTTCTTGGTCTACAACAAAAGAATCAAAATTATTAAAAAGTAGCACATGATATCAGACTGGTTTGGCTTCCAATGAAAATTATGTTTTGATGCTAAAATTAACCAATGCATTTATAGTTGAAGCTGCTAACAGATAAATTGTACAAATTATGCGACAGAGAGAGTATACAGAAAAGATCAAATGATGGAATGTGACGTGCAATAGGAAAATCTTAGAAAGATAGGAATACTGAAAAATGATAAATTTCATGATAAATTGTTATATTCCATGATACCAGCATAAGATTTTGTGAAGAAATATTGTCAGATGTGGTCTAAATTCGGTATAAAACAATGAGCAGACACTGCTTTCTTCACACACAAATTATCATGCAGATAATGTTCACAATTCGCAGATATTTCGAATCTAACAGCCATGACTATTATCAATGACAAAAAGATACTTACTGATTGAGACATTTCAGCAACTGACGACAATTTCTGTTCACTAAATCGTTAAATTATCAAAGCATGTTATAAACGTTAATCACATAAACCTTTAAGTTGGCAGGCGAAATATAGATAAATAAAATGTGGTCTTACCACGCATGAGCAAGTTCCCCCTATTTAAAAGCAGCTTGATCAAATCACAATTATGGTGGGTTAGCTCCCTAAGCTCGCCTGTCTATCTATCTATTATCAAGAAACATTGACTGACATATTATATTGATAAGCACTTGCTGGTAAAACGATGTAGGGAAGAGCTCTCTGTGCACTGAAGAAATGTCAGCTGTATAAAGAGAAAGTGAAAGTGGGAGAATTGAAAATTGTAAAAATTGACAATGGAGCTCAAGATTAACAGCATAATTTTGTTTTTTACTATGTAAATATCTTGCTTATTAATGCAATTTGTGCTTATGTTTGCTAACTCTTTCCTTGTTAGAAATAAACAGTGGTGGAAACGAGTTTGCTTTTGGTTCAGCTTCATACAGATATACTAAAGATCCAGTATATGTAAGTGCTTTTAGTTCAATTGTTTTATTATATATAACCTAGTCAGTATGTATGTTACGTATGTTTTTATGTTTAATTGAGGGGGCGTTTATTGCAAAAGTTGGTAAAATAAGGGGGCGTTTATTCGAGGGGGCTTTTAATCGAGGGGGGTGTTTAATCGAGGAAATACGGTATGAATTTAACTGCAGTGTATGTATGTAGATCGGGTATGTATTTAGTTAATATAAAACCTATTATATCTTTCAATTTAAAAGTAACGATGATCATCTGACCAAGTTCGCATTTGACCAACAGAATTATTATTTGCTGCTCTTTATGGTTTGCTTTGCAACCTCCTTTTGGAGTGGTATGTAACGTTCATTTTTGAATATCTAATATATATATTCTGTGATGTCACGTGCCAAGGCTCGAAACTACGCTAAAACAATAGATTCAACCCGAAACAATAGGTCAAACGCCCCAAAACAATGGGCCGAAACGGCGAGTGAGGTATCCATAAAGGCTTTTTTGAAACCCTCAATCTGCCCTATTTTTAAGTGAGTTGTTCTTTGCCGGCTGAACCAAAAAGTGATCTATATGAGAGCTCACAGTTTCCACTAAAAGGTTGGGAAATTCTTTGTTAAAGTTCGCCTAATTTGCTATCACGAATAAACCACTGTTTACGCTGGTGAAACTTCCAAATTCGCGTCACAAACTCCAAATTCAAACAAAGCGTTCGCTGTTCACGTGACGCGTTTCGCTTTTTGCTGCAATTTGATTGGCTCTTTTTGCCCGACCCACGTGGTAGGCCTAATGTAAACAAGCCCAAAGTTTTAATCAACAAATTATGATAAGGGGTTATCAGGTGAGCGCAGCGAGCTAACCTATTGTACGTGGGGTTGAAAGAGGCATGAGCGTGAGCAAATGCAGCACACGAAGTGCGCCAACCACAGGCGAGCGCAGCGAGCTAACCCATTGTAGGTGGGGTTGAAAGGGGCATGAGCGGGAGCGAATGCAGCGCACGAAGTGCGCCAACCACAGGCGAGCGCAAAAGTGGGGTGGGGTTATGTTGTTTTGGCCTTCGATCTGAGTGGGACAGCGATCTTGAACAGAAGTGGGGTGGGTTTCTGTTGTTTTGGCCTTCGATCTGAGTGGGAAAGCAATCTTCAACAAAGGTGGGGTGGATTTCTGTTGTCTTGACCTTCGATCTGAGTGGAACAGCGATGTTCAACAAAATTGGGGTGGGGTTATCTTGTTTTGGCCTTCGATCTGAGTGGAACAGCGATGTTCAACAAAAGTGGGGTGGGGTTGTGCTGTTTTGACCATCGATCTGAATGGGACAGCGATCTTAAACCGAAGTGGGGTGGGTTTCTGTTGTTTTTTGCCTTCAATCTGAGTGGGAAAGCAATCTTCAACAAAGATGGGATGCCAACCACAGGCGAGCGCAAAAGTGGGGTGGGGTTATGTTGTTTTGGCCTTCGATCTGAGTGGGACAGCGATCTTGAACAGAAGTGGGGTGGGTTTCTGTTGTTTTGGCCTTCGATCTGAGTGGGAAAGCAATCTTCAACAAAGGTGGGGTGGATTTCTGTTGTCTTGACCTTCGATCTGAGTGGAACAGCGATGTTCAACAAAATTGGGGTGGGGTTATCTTGTTTTGGCCTTCGATCTGAGTGGAACAGCGATGTTCAACAAAAGTGGGGTGGGGTTGTGCTGTTTTGACCATCGATCTGAATGGGACAGCGATCTTAAACCGAAGTGGGGTGGGTTTCTGTTGTTTTTTGCCTTCAATCTGAGTGGGAAAGCAATCTTCAACAAAGATGGGATGGACACGCAAAGTAGTATATTTTCAGTTGAAATTATGCAAGTTTTAAAAGTTCCATAAATTCCCGGAACACACGTGCATGTAATTCCGAACCCCGATTGCCATTCCAAGTGGTTCCAGGTCCATGTTTTCGCCGATGCACAATTTTCAGCAACAATTTAGCCAGCGTGGCAGAAAGAAATGCCTCTACTCGAACCCCATGCAGAGATGCTTTGTGAACGAAGGATCAGATTTGTGAGTACATAATATAAGAAAGCAGATTCGGACTGAATTTATCAATGTCATTCGAGATTTCAATTAAAGAATACACAATTTTTATACAACAGATGACACTCAATAACACATGTTTACAACTACACGAACTTCAAGACAGCAATACAGAAGCGCGTTATGAAAAGTTTAGTGGGGCCCCTTAGTAAAATGCTTTTAAACACGCAGGTATATATCAAAATTGTTAAAGTATAAAGGTGATTTTAAGTACAGCGGATAATTAAAGTTTTTAAGCAATTCACTCACGTATTTTACAGGCCAAATCCACGTTCGTGTTGTGAATAGCAGCTTACGGTCAGTTGTGGGCACTTGTAGAATTTTTAATCCACATGGAATTTAAGCAATCTTTTCCAGCGTGAGCACACGTTTATTTTATCCAGAAAGAAAGTGATGTGCATGAAAGATGAATCCACAATTTTAGCCTGCGGATGGCGAATCGTCAATAGTAAATCACCAAAATAGCTTTTAGGCAACTCCACGTGTTTAAAACGCCTTCGGTTCAGTGAAATCCCGAAATTGCTGTTTCTGAAATTCGTGATTTAGATCGTCGTATCGAGACCTGTTATTATAAAAGCAGAATTTGATCATTCATCGTTTTAGTATCAAAAATTTCTATAAACCAGTTGATTGACCTGAATATATTGAATTCACGATAAGAAGAGGTATAGAAAGAAATTTAGCAAAGGCAAAATAGAAAGAACTTAGCCACTTACCAGTTAAATCTTGAAACTTTTGGTTGGAAATCTCAAGTAAAACGGCAGCAAAAATATAACAGTTCAGTTATCCAACAAAAAAATCCATTAGGTTTTGGGTTTGCCATTGCCTGCCCATCCCAAATTCGAAAATGAAAAATCAATTGAACACTTTCCTGTTCCTCGTCAATCAAAGACCACGGTAACAAAGGATGCGAGCGGATGAGTGCGAAACGTAACAGGGTTTAATTGTTTCGAAAAGGCTCAGCGAGGCAAGACATCGCAGGAACGGTCATTTCGTGAAGGCTAACATTATCCAGACGCCGTGGTGAAGCTCTAGACATCTCCCTTGCACGCAAAACGAAAGGCCAGCAAGACAGCAGGCACGCCATCCTCTCACACCAAAGAGAAAGGCCTCGTTACAGGAAAACGGAGGGGGAAGAATTTTGAAAGTAGAAAAGTGGAAATATCTTTAAAATTAAAAGGAATTTTTAGCCAAAAAGAGCCTTGACACTGGAGGAGATGAAGGGGAGTAAATGAGAGTGTTTTTGGAAAAGAATAAGAGGGGCACAAAAGGGCTACGGGGGCTACAACACGTCGACTGGGTTGCCTTTGATGCAGACACCTTTGCCGCTACGATTTTAGTATTTATTGACATCCCAAAAAATGCCCACAACATTTTAGGGGCCCTCCTCTGGGCCCAATTGTTTGGGGCCCTTGGTTTTATGCAAAGGTGCACACCGTACATTTCCCATTGTCTCGTTGTGGTATTGAAATTATACCATTTATCGAAGTTACACTGGTTAAATTATTTGTTCTCATATATTCCATATTCCTCTTTCGTCCAATTCATAAAGAAAAATTTAAGACTTGCTAAAAAGCCAACATTTCAGAGAGGTGCTTTTTGAGAGTTCTATTGATTCCTTTAATTAAAGCAAAAAAAAGTAAATGGCTCAAACGGATCTTTAAAATTTTCATTCTAAGCCGGTTTTGAGATGTTGTGATGTTGGTCGAATAATCCAAAAGAATTGGCTGAATTGGTGTAAGAACATTGACTGAAAGTTTGCCGAACTTTCGGCTGGCTGAAAAGACCTGGGATCAAAATTTGCAATACCCTCGAAAATATGTACAATTTTTAAATTGTCTTCCACCATAAAATAAGTGAACTGCTTAAATAAGCTCCTTGGGGGCTGGAACATGAGCAAAAATGTAAAGGTGCGTGCCAATCCACGGTACGGGTACCATGCGTTCAAGAACGGGGCACCGTGTCATGACGCTTGTTTTTATTATTGATGTGAGCATAAATAGAGTAAAGTAAGTAGAGAAGGATTGGGAGAGCAAAAAGAGTCAATGAACCTCAGAGAGTTATAGAGAAGACAAGTGCTGGCAGCCTTGAGCCAGCCGTACCGCACCTTACGACAAAAAACTTGTTGTCTTTCTTGTGTGTGACCTTAGCTTACAGCACCATATGCTTATCGAGACATCGCCTACCTCTGGGGTGCATTCATTAAAGAAATACCCTATGACACAACTGTGAGCACGAACAAATTGTTTTTCATTAAAATTGATTGCCAACTTGTAATTTTTGATACAAACTTGAGATGTAGCTCATTGCCATTAAATGAAACAAAATTTGTTGATGTCACCCATTAAAATAGACCACTACCAAGGTTGTTTCGTCACTATTCAATAGTATCTCTGACATTTCTCGGAGAAGTCTTGACGAGAGTGGTTTTGAAACAAACAAGTGAAAAACAAACTAACATAGTCTTCACAACATCAAAAATGTTCGCAAACTTGATCCATCTTTGTTTTTCGTTTTGACTTCAATCTCTTTAATGCTGATTTTATTCTCCAGTTGGCAGCTGGAATTCAGATCACTCGTGGACGAACAAAATTTATCAAACAGAAATACTATGTACTACACTGCAGTGTACTTACAAGTTACATCAGTTGCGGCGGTAAATCTTGAGTAATCCCGTGTCTCTGCTGGGAACAGAGTGAGAACAAGGTAGAAACAAGTAAGGATACCCTTTTCCTTAAACAAAATTAATTTGGAAAAATTTGGTTTTGGTGCTGCTGAATCTTAAACTGTATTGTCTCTATCATTGCACTTTATCATACCTAGTGTCACTCCAATCTCGCTATCCTGAATCCTTATGAACTTGATATTTAATGCTCACACTCACATCTCCAGTTGAATCAGTGTCAAGAAAAAGAAGCTATTTTGGCCATTTTCAGTCATTTTGGATACTTTAATTTCAAAAAGCGATGAAAATCAATAGTTCGACAAAAGGAAAAAGCAGCCAAAAAAACAGTTTGAACATTAATGTTGATGTAGGAAAACAAGAGAAACCAGAAGAATCCCAAAATTTTTGCAATCACAAATAACGTTTATTTGGTAAATCGAAATTGAAAACAAATAAAGAAACCATAAATTTCATTTAAGAATAAACAAGCTTAACCAACTGATAACAACACTTAACTGTTTATGAAATCAATAGAATATGAAAAATTAAACGTTTCACTATAAACAACAAGAGCTTAAAAAATACAGACAGAAAATGTATATGATTATCAGTAGAAGAATAATCGGCACAGATTATTATTAATTGGATCATATGGCAATAACATAACAATCAACAAATGAAAATAATTTGAGATGGATTAGTTTACTCATTAAGAGACTCTATACTTGAGTATATAACATCCAATCCAATATTATACTTGAGGTAATGTGGTCGGATATGCTTCTCCATCTTCAACTACATATGCATTTACGTTCTCCACTACGAGACGTGATGTAGAAGAAGCACCAGATGGAGAGAAAGTGATAATGGAAGAAGAGACAGAAGTTGTTAGTAAGGAAACTGAAGGTTTTGAAGAAATAGCAGCAGAAGATAAACCAGTGGTTGAAAGTGAAGAAATAGAGGACTTTGATGATATGACATAGGATGGGCAAGTGGTCGAAGGTGAAGAAATGGAAGACTTTAATGAAATGACACAAGAAGAAGCAGAAGGCCTTGAATATGTGATAGAAAAAGGAGACGAAACAGAGGAAAAAGAAGACACAGAATGAGAAACTGATGGTATTATAACAGAAACTTGAAAAGATTGGCCTTTTCTTCTCACTCAGGGACTTCCAAATCTGAAAGCAATAAAAACTGAATTAATGCTTAAAGTATAATTTTTTCTGTATTACAAAATAGAGATCAAATAAACTAATATGTGCATTAGTGACTGGGATGGCCAAGTGGTTAGATCGCTCAACCCTTGTTGAAGGGGTTGTGGGTTCGAACCCACCTTCAGACCTGTCATATAAAGTGTAAGGAGAGAATTTGCCAGCTGTCTGTAATCCTAGGCAAAAAGGCAAAAGGAATCATGAGGTGTGGTCACATCGAGAGGAAGGACCAGGGTTGCACTGCTTCGATTACTCTAACAATTCAGTGGGCCCTTTGTGCTCAGCGCATAAACCAATAACTTACGAAGATAGTAAGCATATTTGCCTATGAATCAATCAATCAATCAGCCACTATCAGAATAACAAAATACATGCAACAAAATGTGGGTAGAATAGGCCTAAAGTGATACAAAATTGTAAAGAATTCCTTGGTGATTTTTTTCAATATGTTAACAAAAGTTGTCAGAAATTAAATTTAAATAAACTTTAACTACTAAGTAACTTACCGAGATTATTCTCATAATCCCGAAAAAAAGTTGCATTGGGCTCCATTGTAAAAAAATAGTGCA
The DNA here is from genome assembly GCA_013076295.1 of Sanderia malayensis. NCBI lineage: Eukaryota > Metazoa > Cnidaria > Scyphozoa > Semaeostomeae > Pelagiidae > Sanderia > Sanderia malayensis. Next base: position 1,110,411 of record RQOL01000374.1, on the reverse strand, counting down.
AGTTGCGATCAATTATTGAGAGAAAAAGAGAATAAATGAGAAAGGATAAGAACTTGGTTTGCTTGCGCATGCGATGTGTATTATAGAAACACAACTTACAACATAAACCAAATATGAATACAGCGCTCATATCTATACCCCGCCATAATGGACAAAAGTGTGATGTGTTTTTATAAGGCGTGTTTTCTTTTGCAGCATTTATAAGGTCTGATTTGTGCGTTATTTATAAGGTCTGTTTTTATAGGGTCTGTTTTGTGCAGCACTTATAAGGTCTGTTTTTATAAGGTCTGTTTTTTGCGGTATTTATAAGGTCTGTTTTGTACTGTATTTATAGGGTCTGTTTTGTGCAGCACTTATAAGGTCTGTTTTTATAAGGTCTGATTTGTGCGGTATTCATAAGGTCTGTTTTGTACTGTATTTATAGGGTCTGTTTTGTGCAGTATTTATAGGGTCTGTTTTGTGCAGCATTTATAGGGTCTGATTTTTAACACGTGTAGCAGAACAACAAATTTTGGCGCCAAAGAGGCATGGACAAATTGGCCTAAGGCAAACCTATCATGGCATCTTCATCTGACATAGACATTGAGCAATTTTTTTTCGACTTGCCTAGTCAGTTACGTCAAGCAAAAACACAACTGTTTAATAGCAATGTCAATGCTATCGAATTTTGGGCGAGAAGATGTGAAGGGTATGTGAACTTTTTGAGCATATTTTTGAGGCGATGCCAAGAAATTTCATGCCCATTTGACTTGCAAGGCTATTTGGAAGAGCTTCTAACAAATGTTAGTTTGCTGTTAATTCAGCTTGATGAGGTAATTTTGGATAACAACAACAGTTTCAATGCAAATGAATGTCCAAACGAAGATAGTGGCTATGCTACGGAATCCGGTGAAAAATTTGGAAGACCGAGAAAGCTTGTATCAAAGGATGAACTTCTTCGTTTATTCAACATTCATCAGTCTTGGCATATCGTTGCAGCAGAGATAGGTGTATCAGTGAAGACTATTTACAGAAGGCGACAAGAGCTTGGAATGCAAATTTCTGATGCAAATGGTCCTCGCACAACATACACAAGTATTTCTCAAACAGATCTCTGCGAAGCGATTCGAGATGTGTTAAGGGTTCTACCTAACGCAGGAGAAAGTTACGTAATTGGAGCTTGCCGATCCCGAGGAATTTTTGTTCAAAGAAGTCGCATCAGAGATGCCATTAACACCATTGACCCAGTGAGCAGAGCATTGAGACGGACTGTTAGTATTGTTAGACGTCACTACAGTGTGCCTGGACCTAATTCTCTGTGGTACGTATTTCTCATAATATCCATTCCTTCTTCATAGAGATTTCATGCAAACAAATAAAAATTTGTATGTTTCAAGCAAATTTTCCATGAGCTAAAGAGCGTTAAACGTTGCAGTTAAAAGTTTACTTTTATTCTGGTCCCACTGATGTGGCCCGAAATTCCATAGCGTCTGCTATTCACAGACAAATCCCTAAAATAAGTAACAGCATTTTGGAGGAATTTGATAAAAGGGTCAACATTGGATAGTTTTTCCTACACTTTTAAGTTTTAACCTTATCTGATGTCCGTTGCTTATACTTTTATTAAAAAACTTACATATTTCACAAACAGGCACATTGACGGCCATCATAAATTGATAAGATGGCGAATGGTAATTCATGGTGGAATCGATGGATACAGCCGGCTGATTGTATACTTAAGATGTTGCAACAACAACAAAGCACAAACTGTCTTGCACTTGTTCCAAGAAGCTGTTAGGGCCCATGGCTTACCGTCCAGAGTTAGGTCCGACTTCGGTGTGGAAAACGTCGATGTTGCACGATATATGCTGAACGAAAGGGGTCTCAACCGTGGAAGTATGATCACTGGCAAATCAGTTCATAATCAGCGAATCGAGCGTCTGTGGGGAGAAGTAAAGAGAAATGTTGTTGGAAGATACCAGAATATATTCTATTTCTTAGAAAATAATGATTTGCTTGATCCCCTCGATGAAATTCACCTATACGCCCTTCAATTCGTATATATCCCACGAGTCAACAGAGCCCTTGATGAACTACAGCAAGATTGGGCATTTCATCCATTATCCTCTGAAAACAACAGATCCCCGCGACAGCTCTGGCACAGTGGAATAACAAGGTTATCCAACATAGATCCAGTGGAGGTCGAAAGCATGTTACCCAACATTGGTCAAGATTATGCACAATACGGGATCGACGAAGAACTTGCTTTGCATCAAATAGATTCTGATAATAATGTAGTTGTACCAGAAACAAGAGTACATTTGACAGATGCCGGAGAAGCAGCCTTGAGAGAAATAAATCCTTTGTATGAGGATAACAATGAAGGAATTGATATATATTTACATGCAATCAGAACGCTTGGTACGCATACTTTGTAAATGTTAAAAATATTTTTCCTAAAAATATAATAATGACAGGGTTCTCCCGTGGTGAAGGTAAGACAGGAATTCAATCTGTTATGTTAATAAGGTTCACTGAGAGTTGAGTTATTAACTGAACAAATCCACTGGCTGTGGTTGAATCTAACACAGAAATATAACAAGTTTCACTAAAATTCGAGTCATTAACTGAACAAGTCCGCTGGCTGCGGTTGAATCTAACACAGAAGTATAACAAACCAAACATTTTCGCCATGTCATCACAGATGGGCTTCAGTATTCGCCAAATCCAGCGTGGCCAAATTTTAAGGCGATGTCCAGGCTTTCCATGAACTTCGATTTTGATGAATGAACTGTTGGAAGCATCAATGTGTTTGCACATGCAGTGGCTTTTGGTAACACGTTGGTGTCATCATCTTCAAGAAAATTAACAGGTATTGCAAAATGTCCTCCTTGACTTGGTGGAATACACCATAATCCAGTGGTGAATTTGAAGAGAGTGGGAAGTTTACCTTCTGGATAAACTTCATCTTTAACACCTTCAGAATTTTGCACATATTCTTTGAACCATTCGAATGACTGCTTTTCAGCATGACCCACTGGCTGAGCTTTGACTAAACCCATGAATTTATCTGCATCCAACTTGTCATTGCTATAAACTAGCACATGCAAAGCAACCTTTCTGTACTTCCTGAGAAATGTTAAGAATCCCAAGCAATTTAGACCATACTGCAAAGCATCTAGTTGACACTTTCTTCGTCTAACCAGCTCATTGGATATAAGCTCTTGGACAAGGAATGCTTTGTTATTCATGGTGATAACTTCTGTGCTTGACCACTCACTATCATTTATTACTTGCCAATATGCCTCATGCTGTGGATGTTCCTCAAGAACTGCTGTCAGTTCATCTTCACTTGTAGCATTATCAACTTTCTCAATCAGCTCCAGAAGTGTAGCAGTAACCTCGCTTCTTACGATATCACTCTTACTTATTGCCAAATTTGCTGTCTCATTATCAATAAGATAGTGGGAAACCCATTCAGAGAGAAAAGGAAATCCTGGCCCTCCTTGCGATACAGAATGAGCAATCAGAGCACCAAACACTTGAAATTGAACACCTTTACTGCCTATGGACCTTCTCGGGATCAGACTTGTTTCTCCTTCAAATAGCCGCTTTCTTCCTTCTTCCAAACAAATCGAAAAAAATTCATTCCTGACGGCTCCAGCATCAATGCCATTTTCCCCTGAATCAATGAATTTTACAAAAAAATTCTTATTTAGCCTCTCTTGGTGCTTCAATGCTAACTTATAGAATGCAAGGCAGGCACACCAAACTTCATCCCTTCTGACTTCAATCTTGGTGTCTTCAAAATTATTGATGACATCTTGCATAAACGATGACAGGATTACATCCACAGATTCACTTACAGGAATTTTCAGTGTTCCATCATCATTAAAAATACCTAAATTGCTGCTTGAAGAAGATTGCTGCTCGACAGACCCAGCTGCACTTGTGGAAGGTTGTGGTTTCTCATCTTCCAATAATAAGATTACAGCTTCCTCCATGCTGCCATCAGTGGTTTCAAGAGCAGCAGCAAGCTCTTCTTCAGACTTGTTTGGATAAACTTCATTCAGCTGTTGAATAAAACTTTTTCCAGGATCTTGATTGTTCACCTGAAGAAATGATTGGGAGCTACTAAATGATCCTATTTATTTGACATGGGGCATTTGCATCTAAATCTACAGTATAGCAACATTTTACTTTCACAATGATAAAAACAATATGTTTATGATGTGTAAATTGCTTACAATTCAAACTTTTCATCATAGGCCTACATATATATATTGTGAAGCTAAATTAAAAGGAAATTCAAGAAATTTGGAGTAAATATATTTCAATTGACAAAAACATGTAAAAAGAAAGTTTCTGTGGACACTTTGTGCTCTGAGTACAAGTTGGAGATTACAATTTACCTGAGATTCACTTTCTAGACCATTTTGAAATGGCAAACCCCTTGATGCAGGTATGTCTGTAAATGGACGCAGCCAAATAATCTTTTGAGAAAATAAACGGCTCATGGCACCTCCATCCAATTCTTGATTCTTTGCTAGACATGGTCGCTGTAGGCTAGACCCAACACCCATCAGTACCTCGAACCTGAAAAAAGTATAAAACATTTGTTGGTTTTTAGTTGATGTATGTGAAAAACTTTATTTCACATAATTGTACTCACTTCTTTACAAGAAACTCCCCATAAGGAAATCAGTACTGGTCCAGCTACAAATTTTGGAAACCTTTCCTCCACACAAAAGACACAATAACAACAATGGCAAAGAAAAATGCGGAAATACACACATAGAAATCATAAAATCTTTAATTTACAAAAGAAATGGAAATTTTGCCAGCTAATTCTTTTGCATTTCCTAGGCCTATCTTGCTCATCTCAACTTGCCCCATCCTTGCCCTGGACACAAATTTAAATTTGCTTACCTTGGAAATATAAAGTCACTTGTTGTAGCTGCAGCAGTAAGTTTTTCTGCAAATGATTCTTCAAAGTACTTAAGTACCTCAAGCGAAGACCAGCCTTTGTCTATTGATAAATCGTTTAACACAAAGCCATCCTTCATCAATACTGCCTTCCGAGGTGGGCGTACAACCTTTTCAATGGTTGATTCTGGTAAAAGTATCACTTCTTTTGTTCTGAATATTTGATCCTTGGACTTCGTGCTTCCTGCTCCTGCTCTTCCCCTTGACACAAACCGTGATTGACGTTCTCCAGAATTTGGGATACGGTACGGCTGGGTTCTTCTGCTTGATCTATGATTGATGCCATTTTGAAAATTTAGTTGACTTTGGCGTTGAGTCGAGCCTCCTCTTCTGAAAATTGCCGAAAATTCTTGAGCTGCAGTTGTGTGCTCGGTTGTGTGTACATGCAAAGGCAAATGGCCAGGCGTAGGCCCAGTGCGAGTGGCAGTTGCAAACGGAGGTTGTGATGCCTCTGCTGGCCTAATGTGTTGTTCTCCGTCATTTGATGGCATCGTTGGACTGAAGACACTGTTCAGGGTATCACGAAAAGAAGGGTGGGATAAAATACTACCCACCAAATCTCTGACTTTGTCCGTGTCCACTCCTCGAAGTCGGTCATCTCTATGGTCATCGCTTACTTCTTTACTCGCCATTTTCTTGAGCCGCGTGTGGTCAACGTGGTCATGCACTCAAGCTTTACTGCGCACATCTGGCGCGCAAAAATCAGACCCTATAAATGGTGCACAAAACAGACGCTATAAATGGTGCACAAAACAGACCCTATAAATGGTGCACAAAACAGACCCTATAAATGGTGCACAAAACAGACCCTATAAATGGTGCACAAAACAGACCCTATAAATACAGTACAAAACAGACCCTATAAATACAGTACAAAACAGACCCTATAAATACAGTACAAAACAGACCTTATAAGTGCTGCACAAAACAGGCCTTATAAAAACAGACCTTATAAATACCGCACAAATCAGACCTTATAAATGCTGCAAAAGAAATCACGCCTTATAAAAACGCATCACACTTTTGTCCATTATGGCGGGGTATACATATCTGTAGGAAGAGTGCATATGTTCATTATGTTCATATATAGGAAGAAACCATGTTGTTAAAAGGCAACATTCGTTTGTTGAACCTTAAATTCTGCGATGTTTCTTAACTCGGCAAAGCTTTGTTGCGTTGCTGTCTGTCGCCATTATGAAACTTTGCGATGAAGTTCAAGACCGATTGCATGCACGTGCTCATATTTACCGAGAAAATCTCGGAAGGGGACAAACGATCATTTGTCGGTGATGTGGAATTCCTCCCCTGTGCAAAATTTGTTCTGGGTTGTTCTGGCATTTTCCGGTGTGTTCCGTCTTTTAGTATCCCCGGGTCACTGTTGGAGGAAACCAAGAGGCCAGCAAAGAAGTTAATTTTTGGCACTGAAAACCATGCTCCAAAAAGTGTAAATTGGATTCAGACCATAGAACCAAATATTTTCAGAGACTCCTGTATAACGGATAACGCGGGAATTGCAACGGTCAGCTTGAAAGTTCATTTTTTGTTGTGTTCTTGTCTACCAGCCAGCTGGCGAGAGTGAGGTGGTTTGTTTTGATTCATTATTGGCTTTTGATTCCTTTTGCAACTCGTTGGACTCCGTGGGCTTTACTAATGTAGTGTTTCTTTGTCTAAGGTTTTGAATACCATTATTACATATCTATATTCCATTGAGTTTTAAATTATGAAATGCGTGAGTATGAATTATGAATGATGAAATTATGAATTTTAAATTTTGAAAAAGCGCGCCAACTTTCAAAGCTGCCGCTGCTTTTTAAAACACCTGCTTAGTATTTAAAAAACAATTAGCACTTACATCCATTCTTTAGTCTTTATCTTACTTCTGAAACGAAGGAAAGACATGAATTAATTCCAAATAAAGCTGTAAGGATAAAGAAGATTTGAAGCAGAAAAAACGCAACTTACTTTGAACTCGAAAAAGCAGCGAGTGATCTCGGATTCCAAAAGACAGAGATTTGACGCGTACATTCGAACGTCGCATTCGAAAGTTTCTGATTGGTTCTTTGAATTCAATCTCGAGCCGAGAACGTCAATTTTTCAGTTCCTCAATATTTTGTGTTTTCTTGCGATTTATTTAACAAATTCTTATCATCTTATAAGTGCATGAAAAATATGAAATAATTCATTCAATATAATCAAGAGATTTTCTTTTTATTGGTGTAAAAATCTTTTTCATAAACAAAACCGTTTTTTAGTTATTAAGCTTTTTATGGGTTTTTTATCACCTTTGGCGATGTTTTGCAACTTCAAACTAACTTTCCACAACCTTCCCGTTATTGTTTTCAATTATTTTTTTACTGTTCATTGTAACGCACAAAGGTATCCAGGGGACATAATGCGTCCCAATTAACATGTGCACTAGGCGTGACTTTGTTTTATATTTGTGTTTATTGTGTTGCTAATTAGCTTTAATCAATCTTGTGGTGACACATAGCTTAGGAGAGCTTAAAAGGTGCTGGTAGGGCCTTGCTTCGAGAGATTAGTTGTTTGCTGCACTAGAGGCATTGGCAAATTGCAGTTCTTCGGCTATTGGATCATTCAAGCTACAGGAAAATAAAGTTTGTAAGTAATTAACTTGTTTCTAATTAATCGTAATTGTTCTTGACTGTATTCGTTTGCTTCGTTAACTGTATTAGTTAATTTGAGTTACAATTTTCTTGTAGCAAACCGCATCATTTGCTATACCCAGTATGTTTTTTGCTGTGTTTCTTGGGTTTGTGTGTGGTGCGCGTTGAAACTACCCTCGTCTGTGAGATCAGGAGACTTGCTTTTACAAGGAAAAAGATTGACAAATGCCACCAGGTGAGCTTCGTTGATGGCAGAGGCATCATTTATCAAGCTGAAGCAATCCCTCACAAATCAAAAGATAAGGTTGCAACAAGAATTGGAGGATTTGGATATGAAGATGCAATTCAGAAAATTAGAAGCTGAAGACGAAGTTTTTGATGAATTTGAGACGGCAATGTCCCACACACAGTCTGCTCCTCCGCATAAGCCAGAACGACGTTTGTATTTTGGTAACGAAACCGCTGATCGTCCTGGCCTTTCAGCTCCTCCTCAGCCCGTGAGTCAGTACTTCGGTTTGCCAGTGATGTCCTGTGGAGAAGATCATGTGTCAGATGCTCCTCCTCAGCCCGTGAGTCAGTACTTCGGTTTGCGAGTGATGTCCGTGGAGAAGATCATGTGTCAGATGCTCCTCCTCAGCCCGTGAGTCAGTACTTCGGTTTGCCAGTGATGTCCCGTGGAGAAGATCGTGTGTCAGATGCTCCTCCTCAGCCTATGAGTCGGCCCTCTGCCATAGTTGACCAATCAGTGCATATGCCAGATCTTCAAATTCCGCAAAAATTCGTGCAATCCTGTGACCTGAGTGTCTCTCCAGAAGATACTATCACCACTCAAGAAGATCTGCATGATTCAGGTATTGACTACCTTGAAACGATGCGCAAATTAGCTGCTGCTACATTGCTGCCTAAATCTGAACTTATGATATTTGATGGTGATCCATTAAAATATTTCACTTTCATAAAATCCTTTGAAAATAATGTGGAAAAGGATGTTTGCGATTCTACTAGACGGCTTCAACTCCTTATTCAATACTGTACTGGAAAAGCTAAAAAGGTGATTGAAAACTGCATTTTGCTGAGCCCATCTGAAGGATACAAGGAGGCTAAGAAGCTACTGGCTGAAAGGTTCAGGAATGTGTACATGGTCACGAATTCCTGGATACGCAAGGTAATGAATGGCCCAATCATCAAACCTGGTGACCGGGAAGGACTGATATACCTGGCAGACGATTTGCAAAACTGCGTGCTTACCCTCAAAGCGACAGGGAGACTGAACCAAGTCAACAATGAGGACTGTTTAGTGAAGATCCTGGAGAGATGTCCTGGGTTTGTCAAATCTCGCTGGCAATCGAAAGTTTACGAGTTTCGAGAGCGTGGCCACAACCCAAACATTGAAGATGTCAGAAAGTTGGTGAAAATGGTAGCTGTTGAAAAGAATGATCCAGTATTTGGCGGAATCATGGAAAAGGACAGCTGTAAACAGATTACGAGGGACAAACGTTTCAGACACTCTACGTCAGTAGCTGATAAATCAGGTTACAGCAAGCACGTGAATTTCAACATTCAGACAGACGATTCCCAGAAGCCCAGTGAAACGGAAGGAAATGCAAGATGCTACTTTTGCTCTGGAAAACATAAGTTGGAATCATGTCCAGACTTTAAAAAGAGAGATAGCAATGAACAATTTAAGCTCATTCGTTCTCACAAACTCTGTGATAACTGTTTGTCTGCGAACCATTTCTCCGCTGGTTGTAAACGTCGAAAGGAATGCAAAGTGCCTGATTGTTGCCTGAGAAGAAAGCACTTGACTTCCTTACACGAAGCAGTTATGGCCTTTGAGAAGAAACGTCGCAAGATGCCAACAGCAACAGCAGTCAACGATTAACAGCAATCCGGAAATGTAAAGCAGTTTGTTGGATCAAACCTTGAAACCGGGGCCGGATGTTACAGCAAAGGATTATCCATTGTACCAGTAAAGATAAGGGGATATAAAGAAAACAAGATAATATCTACGTATGCAATGCTAGATACAGGCTCGACTGCGTCATTCTGCACGGAAGCAATGTTAAAGAAGCTTGGAATCTCTGGAAAAATATGTAAAATATCTCTGGCTACTATCAACAATGAAGAACAGCATGAATGTGTCACAGTCAGCTTAGATGTCATGGATCTGGATGAGAATGTGATGATCGAAATCCTGAATGCTCTTTCCGTTAAGAAGTTAAACATCTCAGCAGAATCAATCACAAGGCAAGAAGATGTGGACAATTGGCCGTACTTGCGTGATGTGACAGTCCCGAAGACACTTGCAAATCACGATGTTGATCTCCTTATCGGGGTAGATGTCCCAGAGGCGTTAGAACCAGAAGAGATTAGAAGAGCACAAGATGGTGGACCTTATGCAGTGAAGATGAAATTCGGATGGAGACTTAATGGACCACTTGGCAGACATATTCAAGAATCCAACGAATGTCATCTCACTTCATATTCTGACCCTGATGCCACGTTGGAAAAACAATTCAGGCAGTACATCAACCGTGATTTCTGCGAGTCAAATGCCGACAATCGTAAAGCAATGTCGATAGAGGATAAACGTGCATTAGCAGCACTCAATGAAACTTCAAAACTCGTTGATGGACATTATCAGCCTGCTATCCCATGGAGAAACGTCCAGCCATGTTTACCAAACAACAGGCCGGTAGCGGAGCACAGATTGAAATATCTGAAGAGAAAGCTATCGAGAGATGCTGTCCTCTGTGAGAAATATACCAACTTCATTAATGACCTTCTCGTGAAGAACCATGCAAGAAAAGTCCCAGGAGATCAGAGGAATTGAAATGATGGAGCAGTATGATACCTTCCACATCACAATGTAATCAACCCAAAAAAGCCAGACAAAGTCAGAATAGTTTTTGACTGTGCAGCCTCGTACCGTGGGAAATCGTTGAAAGATAGCGTATAACAAGGACCTGACTTTATGAATCCACTTGTTGGAGTTTTACTTCGATTCCGTCAGGAATCAGTGGCATTGATGGCACATGTTGAATCCATGTTCCATCAAGTACGCGTTTATCCAAAGGATATTGATGTCTTGCGCTTTCTTTGGTTCCCGAATGGTGATTTGGACAAAGAACCAGAAGAGTATCAGATGCTCGTTCAATTATTTGGAGGTGTATGGTCGCCATGCTGTGCAAGTTTTGCTTTGAAGAAAACAGCTGTTGACAACATGGACCGATATGACTATGAGATCACTGAAACCGTGGAAAGAAACTTTTACGTGGATGACATGTTAAAGTCGATGAAAGATACAGAATCTGCAATCAAATTGTATACAGAAGTTACCAAACTGTTATCTTGTGAAGGATTTCACCTGACAAAGTGGACAAGTAATAAACGAGATGTGCTGAACGCCATTCCAGACTGCGAGCTATCAAAAGAATTGAAGAGCATAGACTTTGAAAAGGACACACTTCCGACCGAGAGAGCTTGGGTCTGCAATGGAATACCGAGCAAGATAAATTTCAATACAATACCAGCTTCAAGGATAAGCCAGCAACAAGACAAGGAGTATTAAGCGTTGTATCTCCCGTATATGACCCCCTCGGATTTGTATCTCCGTTTATCCTCAGAGCAAAGATGATTCTACATCAACTATGTCAGAAGAGGCTTGCATGGGATGATCCTGTTCCCGATGCAGAACTTCAATACTGGCAGCAATGGCTTACAGAGCTGCAAATGCTTCGGGAACTTTCAGTTGACAGGTGCTTCAAGCCAGAAACATTCGGTGAACCAACTACAACAGCGCTTCATCATTGCTCGTCTATGCTGCATTCCGTTTGTATCGCTCGTGTCTCTCATGTTTTTGAATAATCAAAATACAAAATGGAGGTAAAAGACGATGATGATAGCAATAATGATGTTTCCGACATGCTTAAAACGGCAATAAAGAGGATTGAGAAACTGGAAGAGCAACTTCCAGTTTCAGCAACGATGAAGACAAAAAGTTTAGACGAAACACAACAACAATGGTCGTTTCGGCTTAGCCCTACCTATAGGCCTAGCCCCAGGCGGCCTACCTTTGTCCCGCTGATGCGACCTGGTTTGATCCAGATCCAACCACAATACCAGCGAGGAGGAGGGGGAGTGCCCATAATACGTGGCCAGTATTTGACACCAGCAGCAACAGCAAGAGCAATGTCAATCAAGGATGATTTCAGGTAAAAATATTTTATAAAGTAATAATACTGTATAGGTAGAGGTAGGTACCCTCATTTTTTATAAGAAACTCAGTACTGGGATTTCTCGTGAAGAACAATAGATTCTTTTGTTCTATCGTTTCCCTTAACAATAGAAAACAGTAGAAAATTTAAGAAATTTTCAGTACTGAAAAATTTCGAAGTTTCTTATAAAAAATGAGTCTAGATCACTGTAGGTAGAGGGGTGTGTATTCGAAACACACAGGACAGTCATTAAAAATATACTACATGCTTCTTTGCTGATGTTCTTTTTAGAATTGTACTTCTGGAACCAGACTTGTTTAGTTATTACTCAAACTTTCATGCAAGTGTGATCATCATGAGATGTTTTCTAAAGTTATTGCCTAAGAAGAGTGAAAATGTTTAATAAACGCCCTTTGCTGATGTTCTTTTAAATGCTCCCCAAAATTGCAAATCTTTAGCAACTGGATCTTAATAATGTTTTTTCCATCCAGGAGAGCCTTTCCAAGTATTGGAGGTGGTGGGAAACGAGAAAGTGTTTTGCTGAAAAAGAAGCCAAGAATGCAAACAACCAATTATGTCTTCATTAAGCCAAAGAATTCATGGACCCATGATTTCTGCCTTTTGCCTAGTACAAAGGACACTAAAACCCCATCTATGACAAAAATGATTGCTTTGAAAGAAGCAGGGCTAGGCAGATGAAAAATAACTTTTGATGACAAAATGTTTGGTCATGGTAAAATGAGGTTGGTTCTGGAATCTATATATCCGAAATTGAAATCTCAGGCAGGAGCTTTCGAACTCCTAAGAGCAGAAAGAGGTGCTAATTTGCTCCCAAGATGTCCCCCTTGCATCCATGCGATGTCATTTGGAGCAGTGCACAGACGAGCCTTCAACAATAACAAAAAGAGAACAACTGCTAGATGATTTAACAGACAAAGAATTTATTGATGACAACTTCCTTCGCAAAGAGACTGAAAGTGATTTTAAATCTAAAAATGAATGTGCCAAATCTACAAGCACAGAATCAAAACAAAATGATTGGTTTGAAAAGCTTACTGCCCTTTTCCCACACCATACATCAAAGCAAATTGAAGAGGCCTTGAGCGACTGCATTTCATTGGATGATGCAACAAGTCATCTCATTGAATTTTCCGAAGATGATCCAGGTCATATGTCTGATTCAGACTTTCCCACATTGGCTGAAGAGTTTACAAGGAACAGAAAAATTCCGGAAATCAAGAAGAGTGATCAGGCAGTAAGCCTTAATGCCCTTTTTTCTAAATTCAGGGAAATGAATACCGTAAATCCTCGAATAGGCCCCCACGTTCGAATAAGCCCCCCCCTCGATTAAGCCCCCACCTAAAAAATCATTTTTGCAAAAAAGCCCCCCCCCCTCAAGGAAGCCCCCATGGGGTCTTATTCGAGGGAAGCATAAGTGCAGAATAATATCTTATTTCGAGAAAGCCCCACAGGACAATAGCTGTACAGTATAACTTCCTTTGACTGGAGACAAAAAAGCAAAAAGAAGCGTGATTTTCGTGATAATAAACAAATTATAATTTTTGTTAGATCTTCCACACAGCACTTTGTGAAAAAAGTTTAGCTGATTGAGAAAATAATGTCGTCTTTTTTCTGTCAACCCTTGAGGAAAAAGCAAAACTTTGAAATAAGCCCCCCCCTCAAATAACCGCCCCCTTCGAATAAGCCCCCACCCAAAAATTCATTTTTGCAAATAAGCCCCCGGGGGCTTATTCGAGGATTTACGGTAAGCAACCAGAATTCGAAGAGTTAACTGTAAATAGAGACACAATATGGCCTGACGTTTTGAAATTCTATAAAAGGCGATGCAACAACACTAATGTCTTAGGAAGAATGCTGGAAGTAACCTTTAAAGGAGAAGAAGGACTTGACTGTGGAGCTATGAAACTCGAGTTTCTTAATATGGCGTGGGAGGAAATGAGTACAAATATTTTTGAAGGAAATATGAACAGGCTAGTGCCAGTCAAAGACAGCTCAAAAGTTTTCATTTTCCATCTGGCTGGTGTCTTGGTGGTGCATACTGTGCTGCAAAATGGCCCTGTGAAAAAAATTTTGAGCCTTGCACCACCAGTCGTTGCAGCTCTGCTTGGGGAAAAGAAGGAAGATATATTCTGCTATTTGAGTAAACATGACATTCCTCTTAACCCAGCCACAGAAAGTTTGCATTATCTTATTGAAGAGTTGGACATAGCTGATGATGAAGGAATACAGAATATCTTTGATGATGAAGAAAGAAAGGAGCCTTGCTGGCAAATTGTTAATAACTCGCAATGGCCCAGCAATGAAGTTTTATCTTCAAGAAATAAGCATTTACTGATACAAGAAATTGTATACAACGAAATCATATGAAGTAAAATGGATTTGATCAAGATGAAAGAAGGTTTGAAAATCCTTAACTTTCATGCAGAAATGTCAAAGTACCCAAAGCATTTTAAAGAGCTATTTTCTTCGAGCAATGTATCTTTTTCACCGGCGGACTTCAAACTATTTTTGCAAGAAACGTCTCCAGCAGGATGTCCCGAGAAACAAGCACTAGACTGGTTTTATGCCTTTGTTGATGAAGGCTGTAAACCTGTTGCTGTAGATGACAACGAGTCCAGATTAAATGCATTGATGGCCTTCACAACTGGTTTACAGGAGCCTGAAGTTTCATTCACGAAAAAAATAATGATTGAATGCTCATTCTTTGCCGACTTATTCACTGAAAATAATAACAATGGCGAGCAAGACGTGACTGATCAAGATGATAATACAGTTTTGAAAGTTCACCGATCAAATTTGCGTCAAGAACTAATGCAAAATTTTGTAAAGGATTATGACAACAAGGTTACCTTCAATGTGTACAACAGTAAAGGGGATTTGGAGCTTGGTGCGGGTGATGGTGCAAGAGATGTTTTTGCATCTTTCTGGAAAGAGCCTGCTTTTGTCAACCATGGAAATCTTATAAAACTTAAAGTGCCCCTACACCTTATTTTTTTATTGGCTAAAACTATAGATTCGAATGCGCTGATTCTGAATCCGTTTATATTTTTTTGATATGACAAGTAGTTTTTGAGATACGAGGCAAGGCGTGCCACGTTTTCATGGTCAACTTTTAGGACCGTAATTTACCTAGAAACCTGATGCATTTGATCCCATTTGGCTGAGAACTCTTTCAGTCAAAGCCATGAAAGAGATGTGAGCAAGAAAAGAAATGTTGAAAGAAAACTTTCTGGGCATTTGACTAGATCTGAATTATTATCTTTTTGTTCTGTATGTGATGAAGCAAAAGTGTATAACAAAATTCAATATAAGCAATAATTTAGGTCATCATATCCGTGTCAGTCTAAACCATTGGGGTTTGAAGAAGCTTGAAACGATTCGATTTTCATTTGCAACAGCAAGTGTAGAAAATCTGCAACACAATTCCTTATTACTACACATGAATTTCGTTATTGTACCGAAATTATTGCGCTTTGTTGTTTGATTTATTTCATTCATGATGAGGGGTCCATAGAATTTCTTCCGTCGTTGCGTATTGATGAAATCTATCCATCTCCTTCTCCTCACAGTTTTAGGGCGATCATCCTGATAAAGCAGAATTTTGTGAAGCCATACAAATTTTGATTTATCGGGTGTATTTCCATGGGCTAGCAAAACACATCGACATGGCATATTTTCCCAGTTTTATCATGTTTTGATGCTCTTCTTGGCATTCCCGTTCCCGTACAGTTTTAACACTGCACAGCCCACGCCCGCCTCCACTGAGCACAACGAGCAGCCACTACATGGGAATTTTATAATTCCTCCCCACAGCTGCAAACTCATCGCAAGCCTTTCAAATTTCAATGTCAAAAATGCGCCGACCTGTTTCTAATCATCAAAGTCAAAAAAACAAATATCGAGTCCATAGTATGAGAGAAAATTGATGCCGGATTTGTTGCTTCAGTACGGGAAAATGAACGGGGCACAATGGCACCAACTATTCTGTCATAGTAGGTAGATCCCAGTCCTAAAAGTTGACCACAAAAAATGGCGAAAATGACGAAACATTGACACTTCCTCACGTTATAACTTGTTAACTAGACGTCAGATTTGAATACTATTTTCGGATCTAAAATCAGCGAAGAAAGTTTTATCGATATAAAAAAAAAATAAGGTGTAGGGGCACTTTAAGGCAGTCCCTCCATATACTTTCATGGTGTACTGTGATCTGCACTGAACTTTCCCAGTTAACACTTTGTCTCATCTGCTTCATTACCGTATCTATAGAATGCCCACAACTTAATACAGCATCAACTGCTGATTCCGCAGTCGTGCACCCTTCCACACACTTTTGCAATACCTCTTCCTATATGTTAGGAAATATTGGTCTGATAGCTGACCATAAGCCTCGAGCAATTTCATTTGGATCAACAGGAGCAGATTCAACACATACACCATCATCACTTGGTGTTTGCATTGAGAATGAGCTGCAAATTTCTCGCACGCACTCTTCCTCGCCCATATTTGCACACTGCTACTGCTGCTGGCTAACTCTTCATTTGCATATGCAGAATGGCTTTCTGTTGCTGACGCATTTGATGTGTCATATTCACGTGGGACAACCTGTGCATACACAGCGGCCTGCAATGCGCATAAGACTTTCGCCAGACGTAACGTATTCCATTAGCAAGATTTGTTAGCGTTATAGCGTCATAGCTAGCTTTCACAAATCGTATTCTGTACATTGCAAGTCTCAAGGGAAGCTGATCCATCATATTTAGCTACAGTTCGTTTTTGTCCCATATTTTGTCAAAAGGAAATTCGTCAACAACCAATCCCTCCAAACAAAGGGCTGCTGTTCTCCTATTAGACCGGGCTCTAACTGAGCGAGGACACCCGGAGAGGTAGAAATTCTCATATAGTTTTTCTAAGCCACTTTTTTATGAGGAATCCGAATTTCAGGGGTAAAAGGCCGAATTTCTGAGAAATTTTAAGAATGGGGGTAATGTATATCCAGATTTGGCAAAAATTGCGTTTGAGCTCATAGAGATAAAAAGAACTGAATTACAACTTATCTGGAGAGCAAAAATCTCTCTCTTTGAACAAAACATGTCTTGATCAAAGAAACTTCAAAAACATTGTTCAGTATACTATGACATCATAATCCGGGGGTTAGTTCCAAAAACACATATGAATCATTCATCATCATCTTCGCCCGCACTTTCTTCGCTTTCCTTTGAAAATTCTTCGTACTCCATATCAACAAAAAGGTCTTCAATGTCATCTGGCATCATTCTTTCAAACCACTTTGGTTCTAATTCTTCTGTCCATCCATTATCAACACTGTCGCCAAGTTGACTTTCGGGCACGAGAGATGACCGCCACTGATATGCGATAAAATTTGCACGCAAGGAATGAAAGTGAAGTGCTTGTTTGCATGGTGGCAACAACGAAATATCGCAAATCTTCTTCTCCTTTTCCAACTTTGCATTAAAAATTTCGTACCTTGCTTTGTTGATATTCTGTCTCTTTATTCCGTAAAGGTGTGAGACGTACTCTTCTAGCTCTATGCTGAATCCTTCTTCCAAATTTGAAGTTCTTCCCAAGTTGCAGAAGGTTGTGACGAATTTTGGTTTTTTCTCAATAAGTTTCCAACAAAGTTGCTTGCCTTTGCGAAGAAACGCTGAGTTGTAGTCACAACCGGTAAATGCATGGAAGCCATTATGAGACTTCCGTTGTTCTTTTGTCAGATCAATGTCACTCGTCTTGAAAGTTTTTCTATTTCTACCTGTATTCGAATCAATAATTATTCGTTCAGTATCATTGAGAAAGTGGGATAGTGCAATCACCACTATATCAATGTCCCCGGAATGAGAGCGAATTACAGCTGCACCTTCTTCGTTTCCTGTTACTACATGATTTGCATGCAGAACTGCTTTTGTATCGGCCTCTTCCTGTGAAGTATGTAGGTCAGGAATCTGATGCACAGTTTCAGGTGAAACCATGATGCAATCTTGGAAGGATGAAAACACGACAGATTCACTCCTGAGAGTTGATAATACTGCTTCCATGTTCGCAACTAGAACATCACGAATGAGCTCTATCATCCTTGTCTTGTTTTCGCCATTAGCAAGAGAAATCTTAAAATCATGAGGCACCTTTGATTTTGGTGATTGCACTATGATTTTTGGTGCCATTCCACGCCTGTTTCTTTCCATGGACTTGATGCTGTATGGTGTATAGCAGTCAGCAACGATATCTACTTAATGATACAGAAGTCAGTGGATATTCCAAGGCTTTTTTAAAATCTATTATTTGTTCGTGTTTTGTTGAGGTAGCAAGCAATTTACCCAATACATCTCTGTTGGCTTCAACAACTTTCGACATCCCATTAACCTTAATCTCAGTGTTCTTGCCACAGTTCGAAAAGAGAAGTCTTTTTTGTCTTTTAATTGGCTCGTGAAATTTGATGTTAGTCGATTCAAGCCTGCTGTTGACAAATTGGCAATGTGCTGTCTTGCCATTAGGTAGAACGTTGAGGATCTCGTTCGCCAACTCGAAGTTGACTGGGGTTCCACAACTGAGGTTGTAAAGCTTATCTTTGTCTAAACCAGGGTCAAAGGGATTGATGTACTCGGAGGTTAATACACGTAACATACTCTGCACTTTCTTCTCCGACGATAGAATGCTTGAGGGCCGCAGCTGTTTGCGAATTTCACATTGGGCATCAATATTGGAAAAGCTTCGCAAGCTTGCTGTATTGTCAGCTTGTTGGGCACGATTCACAGTCCACTTCAATATCGAGCTTTCATCTCCAGAGAAAGACTTTATGCCACCTACTACTTTTGCATCCCTGTTGATCGTTTGTTCTCTGTGTTGATCTATTGCTGTACGCAATGCGTAATTTCCTTGACCTTGGACAGACAGGCCCTTTTCCTCAATGAGTTCCAGGTTGTTAGGATACAGTGACTCCATGTTTTTAATGCAATTAATGTAAAACGAGCCATATCATGCGTAGGTGGTTTTGTTCAAACTGAAGTAAAACGGCAGCATGTATTCCCAGGCGTATCTTCTAAGGTCGTAATCGTTTTCTTGAATAGCAGCATGAATAATGTGTTGGCATTGCATGATGTCTAAATAATACTGCAGCCAGTACTGAGCAGTCTTCCCATGTACACCATTTCTCATTTCAGTTTGGTAGTTTTCGAGGGCAACCAAAAATTTTTGAACAGGCTGTTCTTTCAGTGCGGCGTGTAGTTTTCCCTTGTTTTTTATCCTTAGCATATGGCCAACTTCTTCCGGGATGGAAGCACTGCATTGATTTATAAAAGCTTCAAGCAGCAATCTCTGTAAACATTCGTAGAATACTTCATGTATGGACCAGCATCGGTTGTAATGTGATCCGCTTATGACGCCATTAAGACAACCTGGAAAACACTGGTTCGCCTGAAATACAGCATCTTCGAATCCTGAACCTGATATGATCTTTCCAATGACCGCAAAATTCTCCTTCATGAAGTGGAAATCTCCCAAATGTAGTATCACGTTCTTGAATTGATTTGGGAAATTCCGCAACACTTTATATGCAGTCATTGCTGCACCAACGTCCATTGTTTTGTTCACGTATCGCATGTTCATTTTCATCGAAAGCTCCTGCAATTGTTGAAACAGCTTCTAAATTGTACCATATTCTGTGATAGAGGTTGCTATTGGTGGTAGAAATGTTGCAAACGTTTTTTGTATGGTTAATTCTGGGTTCTTTTTTCTCAAATTTGTCAACCAGCCTGAAAGCATTGGAATTGTTTGATCGTTGGACATGAGGAGTTGCAGTAAACACCATATTTCTATTGTTCTTTTCATAGCCTCGATATCCTTGAAGTTCTGGTGCGTTTCAACTATAGAAAATACCCTTGGCTCTTTTTTCGGGTCAACATTTGGCATATCTGTTGCTCTGGTTTGTTCACAAGGAATGGACCTTTGCTTACTTTTTGCCACTAATAAAGTACTCCTCAGTGACGCAGAAGATGATTCGTTTTCCTGAAAGGCCACAATGTTCATTATATCAAGAAACGTCCTACCCGAGACAGTATCATGCAGCATATTAAAATTGTCTGCCCAAAACACAGTTAAGATCGTTTCTTCGTTTATTGGCTTGATTTTCAAATCCCCCCCCCTCCTTGTATTCTTCCTGAGCCGCTATCGCTTCTGCTGTTTCTATGGTGCAAACTACATTATAATCGATAGAGTGACCCAGATGTGACAAAATTTGAATTGGCGCTTTTTGGCCGGTCATGTTATGGAGACCAAGTCCTAATAAAAAATGCTTCAGCGTGATCAACTTTCCTCTTGTAACACCATGAATTAAATCATTTGAATATGATCGTACAAGAAGCCTTGCCCTTTCCTGGTTCGGATGATCCGGAGAGCAAAGAAATGTTTCCAAACATTTCTCAACAGTGTGCGGCATGCCCTTTTCTTGGTTTTCTAGGTCAGCTATGGATGGTGGCCAAGACAATTCTGGCGTTCTTTCTGCATAGCTTTGGATATCTTCTTTTAAATATTTTGCGGCAAGATTTACAATGACCTCTCTGTTTCTAACTATTGCTATTTCATTCAAGCTCCTTGCACTAAAACTTGCGGTGTTACTTTGTCTATTGTTAAGAATTTAATATCATCTCCAAAACATGCTTCGATCTTCTGTTTCAGTTTGTGTCTGTATCTTGTATCTTTTAGGTTACCATCACCATATATTCTATGAAGCTTTTCAATAGAGACTGCCTGATTCAACAACAGAATGTTCTCGCGAATGAGTGCCTCAACTGCATCAAAATTCCCTCTAGTTTATTTCTCCTGTACCCACTTTTTCACTTCCCATTCGTGTGTGGTTATTGTAACAGATATCATGCATTTGCAATTCTTTGGCAATGAGGTCCACACCTCTAATCTCAACCAACAGATCATGGTCCTTTTTTTCTTTCGCAGTATTTTTTATCTTTTCCTCTGCTCTTTTAGTGCAAAGCAGGCGACAAGGGAGGCTTTTTCCTTTTACCCTTTTCTTAACACATTTGCAAAAATACAGTGCTTCGGAAAAAGTGCCCTTGTATCGGAGCATTGATCTTTAGCTCTAGTTGATCTTTTTCGTCCACTCTCGTTTGCAAGTTTCTCCTTATTTTTAGCCTGAGATATGAATAAGGTAAACCCCTTGTAGCATGGGGTCATATGGACCCCGGAAACATTTGCTATTATATTGTCTGGAACTGTAGCACATTGCTCTTTGTGGTAATTTTCACCAACCCATTGCTGCCTTAATTGCTTCACAGTGTGTAGTCATTCTAAATGTAGTCATTCTGTTTTCATTGAGAGGTATAATGGAGCTGTACTTAGTATCAAGTCGATAGTGTACAACACTCTCAAGTTTATCATTCTGATCCATGACAAGAACATTTTAGTTCAGCAAATGTTTCATGATGTTTCTTGATTTGTCATCAATTCAGTGACAGCGTCTCCCTCCTGAATGGATTTGACTGTATTGTTAAAATCAAGGCATAGAAAACATATAGCTGGAAATGTTAAATGATTAGTCTGTTACAAAGAAAGGGCCCAAGTCTCACCACCAAAGGCTACTATTTTACAATCTGCACACCTTGCTGAATGAAAGATCACGAAGTTTAAATATCATTATTACAAAACATGCTCCAAGATATAATTACCTGATTTGACTTCTGCAATGAAGGTAGTATGTGACCAATTCTTCAAGTAATAAACCAGTTCTACATAAGGTTTGATGTTTCTCATTCAATCAGCGAGATTTAAATTGACTTTTGCTGTTGTGAGGCCAGAAGCAAAACCAACACATTTCATATTTTCAAACTTCATATGAAAACTTATGACCAAAGTAATGGGAGATGTGTAACACGACACTTATTATTGTAAATTGTAATTGTATTATTGTAATTAAGATTTTCAACATCTTTTATCAATTAACAAACTTTCAAAAATTCTGGGAATTCCAATTCATCGTTCTTTTTCCACAACTAAATTTAAAGTTTTTAAGTAATTACCCACGGATTATGACGTCATTGCACACACAAACTGCTATTTTGCAACTTTTTCTGATTCTTGTATGTTTCATTCAAAGAAGAAGATTCCATGGTCTCTAAAACGACTTTTAACCGTTCTGTGTTGCTTCCACTGCCTAACACGTGATTTTTGTGAATCTGGATATACATTACCTCCGTTCTCAAAACTTCTCAGGAATTCGGCTTTTTAACCCTGAAATTCGGATTCCGCATAAAAAAGTGGCTTCTCTCCGGGTGGCACCTCGCTCAGTTAGAGCCCGGTCTAAAAGGGTGCTTAATAAATCACTGAACTCAGGGAATGATTGTTAGAGATGGGCGTTTAAAATAAACATTACGGCATAAACATTGTATATTCGTCAATACTTACTCATTGCAACAAGTTGGCCTCTAGCATCTTTGACGCACATTACGGGGTTTACCTCATCGCTGAAATCCGCATCCCTCCAACATCAAAACAAAATAAAATAATATGGCAACAAGTCAGTACCACATATGGTACCACACTGTACTGTGGTGTAAAGAACCTATGTGCACCATCTCCTGTATGCACTTTATTTTGCAAGGTTCTCAGTCGACTTTGAGCATGCAAAGACCACGAGAACGGCCGATAAACGATGCATGGCGTAACGAAGAGGATCAGCGTAATTTGCAGGGTCAAGATTCTCTGTGTTGTCTGAGTCGAAAAATTGACCAGGTAAACGGAGTGTTGTACCAAAAACGAGTTCAGCAGGTGAACAATTGATGTCAGTTTTGATCGTGGATCGAATAACGAGCAGAATTATTGGAAGCAACTCGGTCCATTTGGTGGTGTCTGGCTGAGCCTTGAGCGATGACTTTAAATGACGATGAAAACGCTCGATCATTGCGTTTGCACTAGGGTGGTAAGCGGTGGTACCGATGCGTTTGATTCCGAGTAGTGATGTTAGTGAATAAAATAGTGCAGACTCAAATTGTGCTCCGCGATCTGTTGTGATCGTAGTAGGTACACCAAATGTGGAAATCCTATGCGTAACGAGAGCTTGAGCGCATGTTTCAGCTGTGATGTTGGAAATTGGAATGGCATTTGGCCAACAAGTGAAGCGATTCATGCATGTAAGCAAATATTGATGTCCATTAGAAGGTGGTAGTGGACCAACTAAATCGATATGAACATGTGCAAAGCGAGCATCTGGCGTGGCAAATGTTCCGAGAGGAGCGACAGTGTGACATTGTATTTTGGCTTTCTGACATTGGAGACATGCACGAGTCCATTGGCGGATGTCTGTGTTAATGTGTGGCCAAACATAGCGAGCTGTGATCAAGTTTTGCGTGGCGCGAATACCGGGGTGTGAGATGTTGTGAAGGTTGTCGAAAACAATGCGTCGATATAACGGGGGTACATAGGGCCGTGGATTATCTGTCGAAATGTCGCGTAAGATTGTATCGGTTGCGTTTTGGATCGGGAAGGCTTTCAAACAAGGAGATGACGAACACTGAAGAGTGGGCAAGTCAGGATCTTCTTGTTGTGCTTTTGCAAGTTGTGTGAAATCAATCGGTTGAACGGTTTGTAACGAGTTGATTTCAGTTCTCGACAATGCATCTGCAACAACATTTTCCTTGCCTTGAATGTGGCGAATGTCTGTTGAAAATTGAGAGATATAATCGAGATGACGTATCTCCCGCGGTGAATGGCGATCGGCTGATGCTGACAGAGCATATGTTAGCGGCTTATGGTCGGTTAAGATGTAAAACTGGCGACCTTCAAGGCAGTGACGGAAATGGCGAATGGCAAGATACACAGCTAGCAGCTCTCGTCCAAAAGTGCTGTACTTTGTTTCTGCCGGCTGTAAGCGTTTTGAGAAAAACGAAATTGGCTTCCATTGTCCGTCAATTGTAGTACACCACCGATAGCGAGATCGGACGCGTCGACCATTAGACAATAAGGATCCGTAGGCGATGGGTGTACAAGCATTGTTGTATTTGCAAGCGCTGACTTGATGGCTTGGAAAGCGGCTAAGGCGTTGTGAGATAACTCAAGAGCTGTTTTAGGTCTTCTACCAGCTAATAAGTCCGTTAACGGTTGTACGATTTGGGCACAGTTTGATACAAATCGGCGATAAAAATTTATCAATCCAAGGAATTCCCGTAACTTCCGTAGTGATGTTGGTGCAGGAAATTCGCGTATTGCAGTAACCTTTGATTGAACAGGTGAGATACCGGAGGTTGATATCTGATGGCCGAGGAAATCCAACGAGGCTGCGCCGAATACACATTTTGATTGTTTTACGACAAGTCCGTATTCAGCAAGTCTTTAGAAGAGTTTTGTCAGATGCATGAGGTGTTCCGATTCTGACGAACTAGCGATGAGCAAATCGTCTATGTAAGCATACACAAAATCCAAACCATGTATAACCTCGTCAATGAAGCATTGAAATGTCTGTGCCGTGTTTCGAAGTCCGAAAGGCATTCGCATAAATTCGAAAAGACCAAAAGGGGTTGTGATAGCAGTTTTCGGTATGTCCTCCGGGGCGACCGGGATCTGGTCATAGGCACGTACCAAATCGATTTTAGAAAACATTGTTTTTCCATGTAACCCAGAAGCGAAATCGTGAATATGTGGTATTGGGTACCGATCCAGGACAGTGCTGTTGTTTAGGGCTCGGTAATCGCCACAAGGTCTCCAATCGCCAGCAGTTGGCTTCGGCACCATATGGAGAAGCGAGGACCAGCTGCTGTTTGATGTACGAATAATGCCGAGTTGAAGCATGTGGTCGAATTCCTTCTTAGCTATGGCCAATCTGACAGACGCGAGTCGGCATGGTCAACTAAAAACAGGCTGGCCTCTTGTTTGAATGTGATGCTTTACCGTGTGTTTCACGGCCTTTTCGTAGTAATCTTGGCGCGCGAGTGACGGAAATTTTTGTAGTAGTACAAGGTAGGGTGATGACACATTGGGAATGGCAAACATCGGACGAGGCGACTCTAATGAGCTGTGAACTCCTTGTATCATTAAATTGGTTGTTGTATCGATGAGCTTTCGATGGTGTACGTCAACTTTTAACGCGTAGTACGATAGAAAATCAGCTCCGACAATGGGTGTTTGAACATCAGCTATAATGAATATCCATCTATAGGTGCGACGAAGTCCGAGATCCAGGGTATGTGATCTTTCGCCGTACGTAGCTATTGAGGATTGATTTACAGCTTGAAGTTGCAGTGAAGAAGGGCGATTGTTACGTTTTTCGATGGCTTGACATAGGATTACACTTACATCTGCGCCAGTGTCGACTAAAAAACGTGTACCGGAGCATTTATCCGTAATGAAGAAAAGACGACTAGAAGAAGTGGAGCCAGGGTGACTTGCCGCCATCAGTCTCTGGCTGGAGCGTTTTCCTGCAACTGTTGTTGTTGTTGTTGTTGTTGCTGTTGTTGTTGTTGTGGGTTGGAACTTGGAAATTCGGGTTGTATAAAGGCGCACAGCCGTTCGGATTTGAGTGCTTGTATTCCGAACTTCTTGTGGTACCA
This sequence comes from Sanderia malayensis, assembly GCA_013076295.1. NCBI lineage: Eukaryota > Metazoa > Cnidaria > Scyphozoa > Semaeostomeae > Pelagiidae > Sanderia > Sanderia malayensis. The sequence goes on along the minus strand of RQOL01000374.1, from coordinate 1,085,019 downwards.
GCAGATTCTGGAGCGGTCAGGTGACTGAGATTGCATACGAGGCTGTTGTCTTTGAGATGGAGATCTTCCACGTGATTGGAAACGGCCTCGTCGAAAAGAATTCTGTGTTGTCAGCTGAGTTGTGAGGGCCTGGATTTGCATCGTAAGCTGATTGACTTGACCTTGCATGTCTTCAATTTTGTTGTTTAGTGGCACAGTGTTTTGAGTAGCAACTGCAGAAATGACTTGGGGTGGACCAGTAACTTCTAATATCTTGTCGGCTAGTGCTGTTAAATCGTCAAGTGGAACGGTGTCTGGCGAGGAGGCAAGGATCAACTGAGCATTTCTTGGAAGACGTTGAAGGAACAGTTGACAAAGGATGCTTGGTTCAAGGTTGTTTCCACCTTGAAGCTGTTGCATACGCCGAAGAAGTTGCGATGGCTTTCTATCACCAAGCTCTTCAGCAATCAATAACTGGTGAAGTCTTTTCTGCTCGGACGTGGATGTTCGTTTGATCAGTGCCTCTTTCAGACGATCATATGGATTCTGTGCTGGTCTATGAAAGAGGAGGTCACGTACTTCTTGGGCTATCTCTGGCTGAAGGATAGCTACAGCGTAGTTAAACTTTGTATTTTGAACATTGATGCTCCTAGCGTCAAATTGGCATTCTACTTGTGCAAACCACAGCTCTGGATCGTTGGGCCAGAATAGTGGAAGTTTCAGACTTACTGCTGCTACTGGTTGAAGTGGGACAACTCCAGGGTGTCCTGTTGGTGAAGCTGATGATGAAAGCAAGCTGGCACCAGTAGTAGAAGAATCTGTAGGATTCATTGTGAGAACAGTACGTACGAAGCTTACTAATATCCAAATATCGAGATTGAACGATGTGTGTAATCGAAATTAAAATATAGGCCAAATAAATACTCCAATGTATGTCTCTGAAGAACGAATACTCGGTCACTTCGTGGTCACCAATTTAGTAAATACGAGATTTGAATATTTACCAACAGACTATTAACAGTCTTACCAAATGTTTTGGTTCGTGTCGATTTTATTCGAGATTCTAGAGGTTTCAGAGATGAAAACAACCAACTTGTGATTTTATAGGTTTTCTTGAGTGAACAGCTGGAACTAACAATAACTAACTAACTAAATCAAGTGACGAATATATATATTAGTAAACAGGGAATAGGAAGATAATTTTATGTGCGTAAGCAATGAGTAATAATGTAAAACTAGGAATTACAAAATATTTATTTTAGAAACGTTATATATATATCTATGATAGCGTCATCTGGGAATGACCCAGGAAGTAAACGAGCTGAAACAGACGTCAACGGGGAATACACATTGTTAGTCGAATAGTAGTTCATGACAGTAGGGATTGCAGTACAGAGGAATGCGAAGATGGCGAGGGGATAATAGTGATACCGAGTAAAGCAGACTGATGATAGTGATACCGATGAAGGAGAACCTGGTGCATTTGAGAACTCTTTCACTGAAAGCAATGGAAGAGATTTGAGCAAGAAAAGAAATGTTGAAAGAAAACTTTCTGGGCATTTGACTGGATCTGAATTATTACTTTTTGTTGATGAGCTTTGCAAAATTCAATATACGCAACATAATTTAGGCCATCATATCCATGTCAGTGTAAACCTTTGGGGTTTGAAGAAGCCTGAAAAGATTCGATTTTCATTTGGAACAGCAAGTGCAGAAAATCTGCAACACAATTCCTTATTACTACACATGAATTTCGTTATTGTACCGAAATTATTGCCCTTCGTTGTTTGATTAATTTCATTCATGATGATGCATGCGTCCATAGAATTTCTTCCGTTGTTGCGAATTGATGAAATCTATCCATCTCCTTCTCCTTACAGTTTTAGGGCGATCATCCTGATAAAGTAGAAATTTGTGAAGGCATGCAAATTTTGATTTATCGGGTGTAATTCCATGGGCTAGCAAAACACATCGATATGGCATATTTTCCCAGTTTCACACATTAATCTAACAATCTGTAATCATGTTTTGATGCTTTTCTTGTCATCCCCGTCCAGTTCCCATCCAGTTCCCGTCCAGTTTTAACATAAGCCGCCACTGAGGACTATGAGCAGCCACTACATGGGAATTTTGTAATTCCTCCCCACAGCTGCAAACTCATCGCAAACCTTTCAAACTCAAATGCCATAATGCGTCAACCTGTTTCTAATCATCAAAGTCATAAAAAAAGTATCGAGCCCATCGTGTGAGAAAAAATCGATGTCAGATTTGTTGCTTCAGTACGGGAAAATGAACGGGGCACAACTAGGCTCACGAAAATGTGGCTTAACCACGAAAATGTGGCATGCGTTGCCTCGTATCTCAAAAACTACTTGTCATATCAAAAAAATATAAACAGATTCAGAATCAGTGCATTCGAATCTATAGTTTTAGCTAATAAAAAATAAGATGTAGAGGCACTTTAAACCATGTGTTTACCTTCAACTTTGGTTAAATTGGTTGTGGTGACTGTTGAAATTGCCGTGTTGGAGACTTTCGATATTTTTCTATCCTCCAAAATTAAAAAATCGCAGACAGTAAGATTACCATGCCGCATGAATAAGACTGAAACAGCAGACACACATAAGTGTTGCAACGGAATTGAGAATCTTAAAGTGTAATACAACCCAAACCTCAAAAGTTGTTTATCAATTAATTTCGACATGCTGATCATTATGGTGCATCTTAAAATAGAATTTAACAACTAAGAGTGACGTAAATAGCCCCCAAAGTGGGGTTTTTTTTTCACCAAACCGCGCACTTCCGAAAGAGGTCTGAGAGCTACAATGTGACGTAGAAACCAGAACCGGCCTTTTACATCGTCATCTATCCCCAGTAACTTGAACAAGAAAAAGAGATCGAGCTTCATAAATAATTAAAATGGAGTCTTCCGAATCTGATTCATCGCAAAGCAGTTCACGCAGCAGCTCTTTTTCTGATTATGAGAAAGAGATGCTGCTAATTTGAGGCCGATGGGGAAGATAACTGCAAAGCACCGAATGACTTTCATCCTGATTGTGTTGAGGCCTATGCGGATGAAGCACTGGCTGATGAAGAATGGGTCAGGGATTACCAAGAGAAACGTGCAGCAGATAATAAAAGATACAAAGAGTTCGAAAAATGATTGAAAATGGAGAGTCCTCTTGAGGAGTGGTGAGTTAGTCTGTCTCTATGTCCTTGCGTTGGTGAAACACTAAAACGGCCTATGTTGGAGAACATCAATCACGCTTCACTTTTCAATGTCCAAGGCTCATTCCTTTGTCCATGAAGTCAGTCTGTCTGTTTTGTTGATGTGTTAAAATACCACTGGTGCCAAACTGATTCCCAAAGGAATGTATCCAACAGTAATTTTGTGCATACATTCCTTCAGGAATGTGTTTTCAGAAATAAATGAAAGTAACACATTATGGTGTTCACTATGCAGATTTGATTTATATCTTACACTCCTTTTAGGTGTAAGTGTGGGCACTGTGATGTAAGCTTGTTGAGGGACCCTCAGGAGTGTTATTGTTGCACAGAAATTGAGGAATGTGTGCAATCATTAAGTACTGAGCTGGTTTTAGCAGAGGTTGGTGAAGTCTCCAAATGTATCACCCTTCACCCTGGATTTGGTGCATGTTGTCTTTCTGCTTGGTCACTTAGACTGGCAGGGACAAGGTACAAGACAAGGCAAAAGAAACGTTATTACCAGCTACGTCCAAACGAAGCTGAATCGTAAGTATAATTAAGCATTCTCTGTTCAATATTAGAATGTTTGACTGATTTTTCACACATGTATAACTTATTTATTTTAGGTATCTGCGTGCTGTATTTTATAGAGAGTTTACCAGGCTTGTTCATGGGATTCTTGGAAAGAAAAGGATACCGCTGCCTGCCTGTGCTTATTTTGCAATCAGAAAAAAATTCCCCACTGACACAGAATTCACAGGATTTGAAGATCTGCCTTCAGAGTCTTGAGTCTTAGTTCTTCTTGTTTTTGGGGCAATCTGCATCCTTGTGCCCTTTCATTGGTTTGCCACAGGTGGAGCAATGGGGAGGTCTTTTATTTTTTAGTGGTTGACTTCGCAATGATGGTGATGTTGCTGTTGCCGGAACACTTACTATGGTCATATTTTGTCTTTCTTGCTTTTTCTGGATGGCAGAGCTTTGACATCTTCCGTTTCGTTGATATACTCGGTATCATTTTCATCCTCGTTTTCATAGAGACTCTCATCATCTGAAATATCCATCACTTCTTCTTCTTCTGGCTCATAAGCTTACTCACCCAATTTGTTTGTTCAGTGGGTTTCTCCTTTGATTTTGTGTACTGCAACTTCCAGCTTTGCAGTCTTCATCTTCTCTCCCAAAAATTGAGGTTGCGCTCTGCATTTTGTAACCTTGAATTTTGCTTGATGCAGGAGGCAGAAGAACAATTTGGCATTCAACATCATGAAACTGTACTGTAGGGTATAATGAAATAACGTAAGAAAAAATAAATGTTTTCACGAAACTGTAGAGTATAAAATATTGCTTTATATATGCAGTCAAGTAACTTGTATATCCTAATTGGTTACATTATTGTATATATAACAATACTATTTGGACTGTTACCTGTTCAGGGATACCAATGTCATCTGATTGTTGTTCAGAAATACCATCATCCTGTACTTCGTCAAAGTTTTCTTCAGCAGTACTTTGTTTGGACATCGAGGTAATAGCCCTCATTAGCTAAAGACATGAAATAATGATTTCGTAAAAAATAACTCAAGGATATCATGAAATTTCGAGTCTCAAGAGCACACATAACCTACCATCGTTTGATCCTTCTTTGAAGAAACTGCCGCAGCAGAACCTTGACGCTCGACGTTTTTTGGAAAAACAGATGGCACAGAGACAATTCCAATTTCATCTGTAATTAGGTACCTTTTTATCTGGGTACTCGATCCGGTGATTGATTTAAAACCGGTGTTCAAAAAATGCTCCGAACATATCACTGAAGATTTCGAAGCTTCCCATTTGGCACGTTGCGTTTTCACAAAGTTGATCCATTTGCGCCTCCTCGCCTTTGCTTCTGGAACGATCATCGTTTTAAAATGGAATACGGTGCAGGGATATATTCTTTTCTGAATCTTTTATGTTGGAACAACCCCCATCAACGCATCTTTCAGGCATTATTAAACATAAAACAAAGACACCTAACATTCATTTCTTTCTTAGGCCGAAGTCGAATTCAAAAGAGCTCATCAGTGAGCTCAAAGCAGGGTTCTGGTTTCTATGTCACATTATTCTGATCACGTGACCCGCAGGGTCAAAATTGTGCACAAAAAAAATGGCAAAATTCCCAACTTTGGGGGCAATTTGCAAAAAAACGGAAAAACATAGAAAAAAAATAATTGCATTTTCGAAATCAGTGCAACGAAAATACCTCACACTGATTATTTCATGCTAGACCTTTATTACACTTTAAAAGGAACCAAAAAGTTCAAAAACTTGCTTCTCTCTTGCTAGCAAAGTAAATAGATAAAATTTGAGGCTCGATTGAGAAATACAAACAGTTCCTGGACTTGTATGAGTTGTTGCTTCATGAATATTACTGGTTTGGGCCACGGAATCATCAACAGCCACATCACTAACATCAAGAAATTGATTTGTTGTATAATTGTTTTATGTTAATAGTTCACAGTTGAGCAAACTGCTCATAAAATAATATGGCAGTAGAAACTGTGGGTAAGACCCAGTTATTATGATGATGATGATGATTATTATTATTATCTTCCATGGGGTTTGCCTCAATATCCGATTCCTGATTCCTGTTTCTCGGCCTAGAATTCAACAACCGCAAAATTATAACGGACCCAAACTATAGCATTCAGATCCCCCAAGAAAGATATCTCATATTAATCCTCAGCAAGGAAACCTTCCTCTGACATCCAACGAGGCAACAAGCCTCAGCAATTGTGATGAATAGTGGAATGGCAGAACGATAAATAACAGGGGATAGCAATCTAAAACATACACAACCTTTTGTCCTCCGATGAGTTATTATTGTACACATTCGCTGATAGTTGAAGCCCTGAAACATGATAATGATAAGTCATTGCAATTTTAATAAAGATGCCATGACAAAACTAAAAACGACACTTGCTAGGGCATAAGAGAGCCCAAGTGAAACAATTACAAAGGCAAAGCAAAAATAATAAAAAACATGCGGAATGCGAAGAGGAGTCCTTATTTCTTGCTTCAATTCATTAGCAAGAGTAAATAAAGCTTGTTGTTTATTTAAAATATGCCCAAATTCCTGAAAATTCATGAAAAAATAGCATGTTTTTGTTTTCATATCTTTGTTATTAGAATGAATTTTAAAAATCAGGCCGATGGAAATTTTGAAAAACTATTGCTCTTTTCAAAAATGTTTGTTTGAAGTTGTTTTTTGAAACTATATGTGGCAGCAAACCTAAATAAAAACATCACTTTCTCACAGCACGGCAAGATTTTAGCCGCCATGACAGACAATTTTGTTGCGTTTTGTTGCATTTCTATTGTTCTTAAAGTGGAATGATTGGTCAGTTCATATAAAGTAAAACAATAGCTGGAGGTTGGAAACATTTTTCCCCATTGCTGGGGGCCAGTAAAAGCTTTTGATCATGTCATACCTCTTCCGTCATTTCTCCGCTCTTGTCTGACTCTTTTCATCTCGGAAAGAGAAAAACATAGCTACTTTTAAACTTCTGTCACATACGAATGCTTCCACAAAGAGATGTCCATAATTATTTGATACCTAAAGAAGAGAACGTTTATTGCTTGGAAGATCTTTGCTAGATGAAAGTAAGATAATCAAAAATCTTTCAACGTGACTAGAAGAAATAGGCCAAAGCTTTACCTGAACATCAATAAACAAACCAACTTTTAGTCTCATCAGAACAAGAATAAACCCATAAAGTCACTAGAGGACTTAGCTAGAGGATTTTGGAAGCAATAAGAAGATTTGCTGCCACGCCAATGTTGTGCTTGGTGGACTGAAGGTTCAAAATACTCAATTGTTTTGTTGCCAGTAATGTTAGAGAATTGGGAAGCCAGTGTAAAACTTTTTTGTGGGATTATCTGACTTGAACTTTTTAATTGAACAAATAGATGCTTTGACTTTTTCAGCTACAACTGTGGCTGCTGCATTTGATTTTCTAATGAGCTAATTTTGACTGATATGTCTGCAATTTGAAATTCGAAATCTTCACTTGTTGCAAAAAAAGAGTGCATTATATCATTTTCCAACTTGCGAGACTCAATTGGAAGATAGGTAGGAGAGTTGGTATCAAACTCTTTTTGCATTGAAACAGTAAAGACCATGACTATTCCAATGGATAGTCATTATCAGGATCCATCTCGTCACTGAAACTTGGGAATTGTTCAGATGTACCTGTGAATGAGCATGGAAGTATTTCAAAAGGATCTGCTGGAAACTTTTGTTCTTTGCTTTTAGTTGTTGTTGAAGGGACAATATCACAGTATCAACTTGTAGATTTAAAGAACATACAGCACCAGGAACAAGATGCCAGTGATTTGGGTTTACATACATTTTTTACTTCATAATGTATATTATCTAATTTCCAGAAGTCTTCAGGGGCAGCAACGAAATTGTTTGTGATGCTGTGAACACTGTATGCATTTGCCCGAAAAGATACACATATCCACTCCACAATTTGCTAGGCCAGTGTCTCAAAGCGGAAGCATGCGATGAAATTTTCGTGGAAACAGTTGACAAATTAAAACTGTGTTTAAAAAGCGTATTTTTCCATGTTAGAGAGTGATTTCACCTCAAAATAATAGATCAAATATTGAATTTCCGTAAACTATAAAAATGAACTCAATTTAAAACTTGCAAGTTTGAAATAATTTGTCTGAATCACCGGTCTTGATGATGACCAATGTTTTTGCAAAAGTGTGTAAGGGTTTTCAGCAAGACGGGATTTTCAGATTTTCAGCAAAATCATCGGGTGGCCCAATGATTTTGGGGGATAGCCCTGGCCGTGCCCGTGCCAGACCTCTGACGGGCGTCTTACTGACATAGGTCGTGTTTCGGAAACAGTCTAATCTCAGGTACAACAACTGAAGATGCTTTGAAGATCATATGAAAGTTGATTTAAACAGGTACCTTATTTAATCTATGTTGGCTATAGGGGTGGGGTGGGGTGGGGTGTAGAAAATGGGACAGTCTTTGGAATCAGGATGTAAACAACTTAGGCAGTTAGGCTAATCAGGTAATCATGCCAGCTAGGACAAGAAGGGACAATAGACCTATACCTAAATATACAGTATGTGCTGTATATTCCAGGTTTGTAATTATTTCTTTTTTGTCTCAACAGATACCTCATATACGAAGAATTTTGCAAGAAACAGGATTGTGATGATGATACTGAATGGATGAAAGCTATTTTTGCCAAGTCAAGCCTTCGTGTCAAAATTTCTGAGGAGAGGATTGCAATAAATTTGAAAAAAGAAGGAAACAAGCTTCTTGGCAAAATAAAGACGGCTAACAAAAAGGGAGGAAAGTGCACTAAACATTTGAAAGAGACATGGAAGAAATTAAGTAACCGATTCACATTTTTGATATATTTCAACGAAATAGAAGAAAGGTTGCAGCTTTTTAAGAAAGTGGATGATGCTGAAAAAGAGAGGGATAAAGTAAAGAGAGAATTTAATGAGAATCAAGTAAACAAAATGACCAGATGAAACTGTATGAAGAAAAGCTTGGAAAAATAAATTCGCAATTAAATTATTATAAAATAAGGTTTCAAAAGATGGCAAGAGCCCCCCTCTGGCAATGGAAAGGAAAACAAGAGGCCCATCCAAACGGAAATCATTTGATGACTTATCAATTAGGCAGCAAAAGCGCATTAGAAATCAACTGACCCTTAAATGTGAAGAGAACCTTACTTTTTTGTCAAATTACAATTTTGTTGCAATGAAAATAGAGATTTATAACATGGACACAAAAGAATTTGAAACTTTAAATCTTGTCAAAGAGGATGCCAAATCTTGCAAGGAATTGACTGATTCTGAAGTTAAAAAACTAAACATGATCTTGTTTGTGAAGGAAAACTTTAACATTTCAGACAAGGCATTCAAAGAATTATCTATGCTGAGTGAAGATCTTCCAAGTTTTCATTCAGTTTCAAAAAGGATAAAGGGACTTCATGATCAAGTTGTCATTTTTTTTATTTTGATTGTCCTGGCCGCATTGAAGGTGTTCAAACTTCTTTTAAACTGTCTTTGCTAAAAAATTGTGAAAGGCTTTAAAAAGATGCTGTCATCAAAGATTGTGTGTCAGTCAAACTTTCTGGTGATGGAACATGGGTGGGGGAAAGGCTACATGTAGTAAATTTTAGATACACAATCATAGAGGAAGGGAAAAGGGCAATGGCAGACAAAGGAAATTACTGCCTAGCGATTATGAAAATAAAGGAAAACTATGATGAAATTTGTCTTGGCCTTGAGGATTTGATACATGAAATACGAGGCCTCAATGAAATCAATGTTTACGGTGGAACACTGAAAGTGGTATACTACCTTGGGGGAGACTGGAAGTTTCTTGCCTGTGTTTGCGGTATTGGTGCAGCCAATTCCGAATATGCATGCATTTGGTGTACATGCAGCAAAAAGAGTGTTGCAAGAACTCCACCTGGAATAAAAATGTAGATGTACATAGGACCAAGCTATTGTTCACAAGGTTAGGCCAGTGTCAGAAATAACCAATATTTCAAGAAACACATACAATCAAGATTCCAAAAAATAGGCTCTCTTTCTACGTATTAGGAGGTTGTAACTACGCAATGTGCGTTCATCAAGGATTTTTTGGGTGTGATATACCCACATAAATATTTCCAACTTGGTCTCAAACTAGAGGTCGATGAGTTGCTACAGCCGCGTTTCGCTTTTGTTACTCTTACAATAAAATAGTTCTTAATAGAACTCCCGTGCCTTGCACAAAAAGATTGACATTGAGGTGGATGTAATAATATACACCGATTGTTACAGCTGTCAATCAAACATGCTGCACGACGATGTGAACTGCACCGTTAAGCATTGGACAAAATTATTGTACGTATGTCGCAAAGTGATCACGTGATTAGCAGAGTCGCCACTATACGACACGACACACACTCATCCTTATTCAATTCAACGAAATGTATTTCCATTATATGATAACACATTCCATTATACGAAACTCGGAGCCACTATACGAAACGACACTTCACCATTATGTCCAGTATTTAATTCTATACAAGAAAGCCAAAGGTGCGCTAATACATTGCGCAGTTGTCAAACTCATATGTGAGCATTTAACGGACTTAATCTCCGTTATTACATAAACTTTGAAACAGAATATAGATCCGTTACACGTGGGGGGCCGTACTGCTATGACAACCCATTCTCACGGCTCATATATGCATTGTTGATATGTGCAAAACTGCCTTTATATATACACTATAGAAATAAATACAGTCAGACTTTGGATCTGTAACAGGCATTTTTTTATCATTGCGCACAAGCACGACGTGACACCCAATTCATCAGTTCTTGTAATGGTCAACGTTCGCCTTCTTTGCAGCGTGTAGAGTTCATTGTGTTACACTTACTGTTTTACACTGTTCCATAAAGAATGGAAGTTCCATCCAAAGTTAGAGGCGTGTACTTTATGCGATTTTTATTTCAGATGACTTCTTGAACTTTTTAGTTGTGTAGGTTAGGTGTAGGGTGATTTATTGTGATTTGTATAAGTAGGCCTAACTCCCTATTTCCATGCACCCACCATTACCCAGAGATTTAATACACTGGTATGTGGTAGGTAATCTTGCATAGAATTACTGTATATACTTTTATAAATATTCAGTAAGTTTATGCACGCTACAACAATCTCAGAAACATTTGATCTCCCCCACAAGTCCATGGCACCTTGTAGTTATGTTGTTTAAAGATACATTGTTTGTCTGGTAATGTTTATTTGGGATTTTAATTTTTGCCCTTATTTTATCAACCAGACAGTTAAATTATCCTGAGAACAATGCAAAAACTGATCAGATCAAGTTGTGGTTCTATCAAACTTAGCTTATATGAGATCTGGCAGCCTTTATGACACATTCAATGTGAAATTTTTCATTTTTGTGATTTTTGTATTGAAATATTGGGTTATCTCTAAGCAAAACAAACTTCAATTGCATATGTAGCATTGACTGTTAATGTAAACACAAAGTTTCTGAGGCCTTACTTATTATCAAATGGTTTTTGTTATATATATTTCCTGTAATCTTTGCTTTTTGTTAAAGATTTTGTAAAAGTATGATTGATTGGGATGATTATGCTTGAGCCATGCAAATATGTCTGTTTTTTTGCGTATTTCTATTTCTGAAATGATTATTATGCAGAAAGATATTTATTGAAGCCTAAAGAAGCATGTTTTATGGCAATGAATGGCCTTTCTTTTTCTTAAAAAGGAAAAAACTAAGTGTAAACAAAAGAAGCAGGGCTCTCTTGAAGAAGCACTGGCAGACCTTGATGATATTCCTTCCTTTGGCATTTCACGACAGAGTCAAAAAATAAAGGTTTACCAGCAAAGTAAGGACTGTTTCACTGGTAAATGTGTCAAAAGCACGAAAACATATCCAAGGAAGAAAAAGGTGGTAAAAGCTTTAAAATCTAATTCAGGTATGCTCTTTCGTTATTTAATAAACTTTTATAAAGATTTGAATTGATTCTGCTGTTCAGGTCAACTACTAGATTTACAAGGAATTTGGTTTTACCAAGGTTCAGCAGTTGCATCATCATCAAGCACATATGATTTGCCTGATTATCAAGTGGAGCCCAATTCAATAGATGATGGTGAGAAGTTGTCGAATTTGGACAAAGTTTTTATTGCATCATGCAAAATATATCAGTAACAGAGGTTTGTGTTTTGCAGATTTTATGGAGTCAGAGAGAGAATATTCTCCAGAATTTCTGACAATGCTGGATGAAATTGAGAAGGATATTTGCATTTAAAATGGAAAAAACTGCCTGGGAAAGAAGAAAAATAAATCTTTAGGGAAATTGGGCAAATGCAAGAAATGACCTATTTCATGCTTTGCTTTTAGAAAAATTATATTCCAGAAAAACATGCAGTTTGTTGTAAATGTAATCTAAATGAGGCTGTCATAAAGTGTCAAGAGTGTAGGAAGTTTCTCTGCTCTGAGTGTGATGGCATTTTGCATAACGAGTGTCCATTTCATAATCGCAACGTATGGATAAATGGCTTTTATGAAGGAATAAAGAATAACTAAACAGCCTTTGACTCCAATAACATCACTATTGGTAACACAACTCCTCATACCCCCTTTAAGTCAGGTTATTGACCTATTCCTTTAGCTACTAGTTGAACAAATGTTTCTTTCCACAGAGAGATGTCTTCCAGTGATTTGGCCAACAAAATGCCCAGTTTGCAACAGTGATGGAACCATTGCTCGAAATTACATTCAACAATTTACAACAGTGATCACGTTGAATGGTTAATTTTAATTTTCGATACCTAATTGCATACTTTGTTTGTCTCAAAACACAGTAAACAATGCACATAAATAGCACTTCGTAATCTACATATATAAACAAAACTGAAGCTTATTCTAACTTCTTCCACTTTAGGTCGATTTGAATTTAATGATGTGTTCTTTCAATACACTAATTGTATATTTGCTTCTGTTGGTTCATCACAAGTTGCAATGATAGTATCGGGCTATTGGCCAGCCAGTCCACAGAAGTCGACATTTTTTATGCAACTGAAATGCTTGAGTATTGGGAAGAAGTAAGCAACAATTCCCCTGGTACATCATTGTCATCCTTTTTGAAAAGTCTGGAACGTGGTGCCAAAAAATTGGGACAGGTTTGAATAATGTTTATTCTTTTTAGAAATAATTTGTTTGTTTGTGCATAATTTTGAACGAGCAATTCATCTCCTTCTCAGGGTTGTGTAATAAATGCTACATCCTTTGGGAAATCATTTAGAGAATGGATTGCATGCAAGTACCGTTTAGATGCTCAGATTGAGGAGAGTAGCGTTGTTTGTCCCGTTTCCGACAGGAACTGTCATTCTATTCATGTAGATGGACATCGCAAAACATACAGGTTCAAGAAAGTACCCAGGTAAGATTGCGAGTCTGACGATAATTAAACCTTATGGTGCAACCGCATGCTAATGCAATATATCCGACCCATAAATGTTATTTTTAAGGGTGCAAGAAGAATCGCTATATGGCGATATATTTATTGCGCCAGATGATTTATGTTCAGGCACATATGAAAAATCTTTATGACAAAATGGGTAGTCAGGTGGGCCTCAGTTTTTGCCTTAATAGTAAGAATAATCTTGACACAGGGATTTATATCTGCAACAAAGGAGCGTGGGACAATTTAAGATGGGACAAAAAGCAAGCTGACCTACGTTTAGGCAACATGCAACAAACGGTGACAAAAGTAGGCTGCTTGACTCTGCAAACTGCAGATTTTCTTTTGAAAAACAAAAGTTTATTTGAAAAGGAAACTGAGGTAAATGAGCACATCACCTGCTCATATCCTGCAATTGCGTTACTCGGGAATCTCATTGCTGATCTTTCCAACCTCAGAAGGATCTCATTAAAAAGTGGCCTAAGACCTGAATACCAGGGGCTTTGTTCATATTCCAATGAATTGCCTCATTCAGAATACCTTTTTGGCAAGGATATTGGAAAAAAAATCAAAGAGGTTGACAAAACAAACAGAATCACGAGAGATTTTAGGCCAGTTTCTGTAAGACATAAAGAACAAACATTTGGAAAGTTTCGAGGATATGAGAGGAAGTTTTCAAAATTTTGGCCCCCAACGTGATTTTTTATGGCAAGGCCATCGCCCTCCGGCATTCAGGAAAAAACAGTAGAACCAACAATCTCAGTTCCAAAACAAGGGTCAATGACCAAGGAATGCTTTTCCACATAAAAAATTTTGAGCTGATTGCAGCAGTTGAGTGTAAGTGAATTTTTAACCTTTCTGCCTACCCTTGTTGCGTTGCTACAATGTCAATGTAATAACTTCAAAGCTGGCAGAATTAGAAATTCTAATACGGCATGGCGCAATATAACAAGCGATCCAGAAATTTTGTCTTATGTTTCGGGGGCAAAAGCTGAACTGCAAAGCTTTCCTGAAATATTTCACCGAGAAAAACAATTTAACAGTACAGAAAGCATATTAATTGAAAGTGAAATTGAAAAACTATTGACAAAAAGACGTGATCGAGCAGGCTGTACCAGCAGCTAATCAAGTTATATTTCCGATATTTTTAACGCCAAAACCTGACGGGTCGTATCGAATGATTTTGAACTTGAAAGAATTCAATGATTACGTCACCTATCACCACTTTAAAATGGACACCTTAAATACGATCACAAATCTTATGAGGCCAAATTGTTACATGGCTTCATTGGATATAAAAGACGCTTATAGCGTTTCGGTAGCTGAAGAGCACAGAAAATATTTCCGATTTGAATTTGCCAAGAAATTATACACTTACAAAGCTCTTCTGAATGGATTGGCGAGCTGCCCATGCATGTTCACAAAACTATTGAAGCCAGCTTTGATGGTATTACACAAAGAAGGTTTTATGGCAACCGCCTATATTGACCACTTATATTTGCAAGGTGATGATTTTAATGACTGCACAAAAAACGTCATAAGGGCCACTGCCATGTTGACAGAATGAGGGTTTATTGTTCATCCGGAAAAATCGGTATTTATTCCATCCACCGAGATCAAGATGCTGGGCTTCATTTTAAATTCTGTTTCAATGACTGTTACGCCCACTAAAGAAAAAGTGCAGTCTGTCTTGGCCGTTTGCCACACAATCTTGAAAAAACAAAAACCCACAATAAGGGAGGTTGCCAAAACGCTTGGCACGATAATATCTTGCTTTTCGGGGAATCTTTACGGACCCCTTAATTATCGGCAACTTGAAAAGGATAAAACTACAGCTCTGATAACCAGCAAAGGCAATTTTGATTCATTTATGGCGGTCTCGCCTGCCGCAAAATTGGAGGTACGATGGTGGATTGACAATATTGCTCATGTTTTTCAACCTCTTTCACGTGAAAATGCAAAGCGTGTGATAAAAACAGACGCATCTCTTGCAGTTATGCAGTTGAAGGAAAAACCACAAAACCGCCCAAGACCAAAACTTCAGTGAAAATAAACGCAGTTCAAGTTCCAATTTTGGTGGACACTGGAGCAACTGTAGATATTATAGGTGAGAAAACTCTTGATACTATGAACAACAAAGTGAAGCTGGAGAAAACAAATACCAAGATATACCCCTATGGATCAAAGACACCCTTACCATTAAAAGGACAGTTCCAAGGTACAATTGAATCTAAATCTAGATACACTGTGACACAAATTTATGTGGTAGAGGGTGCAGGAAGAAATTTGCTTAGCGCTAAAACAGCTCAAGATTTGAATTTAATTCAAATAATTCACAGAATATCTGGTGAAGTGACGTCATCAGAAAATGAATGTGAAGGGGCAGATTCAGAAAAGAAAGAAGATACTCCAAAAACCACCGATGATAAAATTCAAGCTATTATTGAGAAACACAAAAATGTTTTCACAGGAGAAGGAAAACCTAAAGACGAGAAAATTAAACTCCACATAAGAGATGAAGTAAAACCAGTCATACAGGCCCAACGTAGAATACCATACCATATGCGAAAAGCAGTCTCACAAGAATCAAAGAAATTGGAAGAAACTGACATAATTGAAAAAGTGAAAGATCAAGCCACACCATGGATTTCACCAATGGTATGCACGCCAAAGAAAGATGGTGGAATACGCCTATGTGTTGATATGAGGGAAGCAAATCAAGCGATAGAAAGAGAGACACATTTAATGCCTACCCTAGCAGACTTCAAGGCTGAAGTAAACGGCTCCAAGTATTTTTCAAAAATTGGTTTGCGACAAGCCTATCATCAACTTGAATTGGCTCAGGAGAGTAGATTTATCACTACATTTTCAACACATGAAGGACTTTTCAGATTCAAAAGGTTGAACTACGGCACGAGTAGTGCAGCAGAGATTTTTCAAAATGTTCTCCAACGTAACCTTAGCGATATACGAGGTGTCAAAAACATAACAGACGACATAATCATACACGGCGAAGCAAGAATCGACCATGATAGAGCATTAGAAAAATGCTTACAGCGTTTGAATGATTTAAATTTAAAGGCTAAAGGAACTAAATGCAAATTTCTGGGAAAAGAAATCAAATTTTATGGTTTGATATTCACTGAAAATGGTACCAAACCGGACCCCGAGAGAATTGAAAAATTGGTTAAGGTGCAACCACCGAAAAATGCTACGGAAGTACAAAGTTTCCTCGGAATGGCAAACAGAATACATCAGAGATTATGCAACGATTACAGAACCGTTGCGAGACTTAACAAAGAAGAAAACCGAATTTAAATGGACACCAGTTCATCAGAAAGCTTTTGAGAAACTCAAAAAGGCGCTAACTGAAACACCTGTTATGGCATATTTTCATACACAAAGGCATACGCTATTGATTGTTGATGGATCACCTATCGGAATAAGTGCGATTCGGTGCCAAAGACAAAATGCAAACTCGCCATATAAAATCATTTCTTATGGTAGTCGAGGACTCACGTCTGTCAAACAACGATATTCGCAGACCGATGTCGAAGGACTTAGTCTTGTATGGGGTATCGAACACTTCAGATTATTTCTGATCGGATCTGAATTTGATGTGGTTACAGACCACAAGGCACTTCAATCTATCTTCAACAATCCAAGATCCAAACCCCCAGCACGAGTGGAGAGATGGATGCTCAGATTGCAACCATACAATTTTAGAGTAATCCACAAAAAGGGATCTCTAAATGAAGCAGATTATTTAAGCTGACATCCTGTCACAGCGCAGACTAAAGACACAAATGAAGAAACAGTAGCCGAGAACTATGTGAACTTTCTGATCGAACACGCAATACCTATAAAAATGACACTGCAAGAAATAAGAGAGGCAACAAAGAAGGACCCTACCTTGCTAAAAGTCAGAGAAAATATTTTATCACGTAAATGGAATGAGAATGAAAAAGACACTAAGCACTATCAAAAATGTGCAGAAGAGATAACCATCAATGGAGAGGAAGATATATTACTGAAAGGAAATAGAATTATCATTCCAGCAGCTCTGCAAACACGCGCTACACAACTGGCTCACGTTGGTCACCAGGGTGTAGAAAAAACTAAAAGTTTAATGCGCGAAAAAGTTTGGTTTCCAAACTTAGATAAAGCAGTCAAAGAAATTAGCGAAAATTTCAAGATAACTCGGAACATATCGTATTACAAGAAAGTACCAGCTGTGGATATACATGAGGAATCTGATGACGAATACGATAATCGAGAGAATCATCCGCAGGAAGAACAAGACGTTCGATACAGAAGATCAGGGAGACAACGCGGAAATATAAATTGATATGGAAATCCAATTCCATCAGAACTTATTGACTAAGAGAAAGAGATTCGTGACAAAAACACATGCGATTTTACAATTTATAAGACAGTGATAAACACAATATAATCAGTGGTAGAGACACATAGACTTTATGGTATTAAAAAAAAATTAGGGAAGTGATGTAATGATTACGTCATTATTGTTTCATTGGTTTAGTTATGTTACTCACGTGATGTGTAGAATAGGTTGAGCGGGTTATGCAAGAAAGCAACATGGCCGAACGTGTCTTCATTCGTTGATGCTCACCAATATATTACACCAACTTTAGCACACGTCCCAGGGAAAGATAATATCGAAGCTGATGCTGCTTCGAGAAAGAAAGTTAACAACTCTACAGAATGGCAGCTGGAACTTCAAATATTAAAATCATGTTTGAAACATTTTGAATTTTATCTGACAATAGATCTTTTTGCAACAAGATTGAACAAACAGTTCCCATGTTTTGTTTCTTTTAAGCCAGATCCCGGGGCTATTGCAGTGGAGGCTTTTACAATTGACTGGTCAAAATATAAATTTTATGCATTCCCCCCCCCCCTTCAGCATAATATCAAGAGTTTTAAACAAAATCAAGAAAGAAAAAGCGGAAGGAAAATGTGTTCTCCCAAACTGGCCGACACAACCATGGTTTCCTCAGGCAAACAAACTGATGCTCACAGACCCAGTAATGTTAACTGCCAGTCAGAAAGTTCTTCAGTTGCCCAACAATCCAGAGGTAAAAAACCCTCTTTCTCCAAAACTAAAACTGATGGTCTGCTTCTTGTCCGCCAAAAATTAGAAGTAAAAAATTTATCAGATCATGCCAGAAGTATTATGTCCTCTTGGAGACGAAGCACACAGAAACAATATACTTCATATTTAGAACGTTGGCAAGTGTATTGTGCAACAAACGGCTATTCTGTATTTCATCCTGATATAACGGAAATAATAGAGTTTCTAACACAATTGTACAGGAATGGGCTCGGATATAGCGCTATTAATACTGCTAGGTCTGTGCTTTTGACCATCATTTTTCAGAAAAACGGGCTCGCCATTGGTGAACACCCCTTAATTCACAGATTTCTGAAAGGAATTTTTGAATTGAGACCATCATTACCAAAATACAATCATATTTGGGATGTAAAAGAAGTTTTCACATATTTAAAATCTATCCTTTCCTCTCACAAGATCACTCTAAAAGATTTAACTCTTAAGACAGCAACATTACTTTGTTTATTGTCAGGACAACGGTGTTAAACCGTCCATGCAATTGATATTGCCCACATACAGAAATTGCCTGATAGCTTTTCTATCACTATAAATAGGCCTTTAAAAACAACAAGACGGAAAGCATTTAGCTCCCTTAGTTTTACGTAGCTACCCAGATGACCCAAGTCAATTCTCAGGGGTCAATTCTAATTCTCAGGGGTCAACATACTGCTTTGTTTTTCAGCTACACTAAACCCCATAACCCGGTGTCAAAAGATGCCATTGCAGGATGGGTAAAAACCACTTTGAAAAATTCTGGTATTGATACTAATCTGTTTCGTGCACACAGTTGCAGATCAGCTTCTATGTCAGCGACAAAACAAGCATGCTTGAAAGTAGCGGACATTATTAAAAGTGCTGGATGGACAAATGAAAAAACGTTCGCCATGTATTATGATCGTGAAATTAACTCGCAAAACTTTGGACAAGTTCTGTTAGAAAACATGTAGCTCTTATTATTGATCATTATTCAAATTTTTCTATTTGTTCTTAAGCTGAGTAATTATTGATGGTTGAAATTAACTTTTTGCAAAAGTTAATTTTAATTGATGTGACTCCTCCGTTCCTGTTGATGCCAGAGAAGAATTGCAATCAAACATCACCTTACAGGTAAGGCTCGTTTAATTTTTCATTTACCTGTTTGAATTACCCTGGACACAAGATCCATCTCATCTTTATTTGCACATCTCTTTCTTTTACCATCAATACCCATTCTAGCAAAATCAACCAAATACAATATCAATATAAATTTCTGTGGGGCTGCTGCAAGAGAAATGCTAAAAAATCGTACAATTTTCCTGCCAACTTCCGTAAAATGCAACAGCAACAGCAATTTGCCTGTGTATGCATACGGTATAAGAATATAGTGATAACACACTGTACTCATGAATCATGGTTTTTACGTATATCTATATTGGATATAACAGGAAAGAGGATATGTTGCCAAATCAATTGCCAGCTACAGGCTTTCTCCAAAGAAAAAATTGTTCCTGGAAAAGTTGGCCTTGTTTAAAATTGCTTGCACTCTCTTCGGCACGTGACCAAAGATTTCGGAGTGAATCAACATCTGTGCGCAAAAAATAGCAGAGAACAATAAGCTTCTAGACCAGTCCTATTTCTATTGACTATGATCCAATTTACCAGTCGCTTCACAACATCGTTTATCGACCCATGCTAGTGTTCTCTGACCTAGCATAGTATATTTATCAATAATTATGTATCTAACAATCTTGAACCTTTCTCGAAGGGAAGTTAAGGACTGCCCAGTTGGGCTTTTGCTTTCTTGCCTTTTTGTAGGGAGTTTCAGCAATGAATGTATTGTAACACAATTAATGTTATATGCAGCTTTGCCTGTTGTTGCTGTGACATAACAATTATTTCTTTTGCATAGGTGTGAACAATGATGTATCAATATTTGAAAAATCTTGTTGCAGAGACTCAGTACTTTTTCGTACTGGTATCTAATTATGCATTTCTCCTTTTTGCTGTTGGATATAGTGTAAACTATCCTCTATCCAGTCATCTGATACTATATATAGAAATATATGAAGCCATCTTGCAGGAAGTCCAGATATAGACATGAAATTTTTCGTACTTCCCTGCACAATTAAAGCGTGGGATATCTTACCGCAATCAGTGATAGACTCAAATACAATAGAATCCTGTTAGAAAGCGTAAAAACAGCTCTTTCTGAAAGATTCAAAATGAAAGACTTGGGCAAGCTTTGTTAGTTCCTAGGAAGCAACTTTGAATGTAATGAAGATTGCATTAGAATGGACAGCACACAGTATATAGATAAGATCCTCTCAAAGTTTGATATGGCAGACTGTAAACGAAAACCTACCCCGTGTACCCCTGGAATAGAGAAGGAGTGTGACGAAGTCGAGTCGCGTGTGTTAGATGACCCACAATTATATAGAGCAATTGTTGGGAGCTTGATCTATGTTGTGACAGGTACCAGACCCGACATTTGTTATCCTGGGACAAACATTTCACAGAACATGGCGAAGCCTTCTGAGTCCTCAGTCACATCTCAGTGCAGCAAAGAATGTGCTCAGATATTTAAAAGGTTCATGTGAAACGGGCCTAAATTTTGAAAAGTCAGAGGTAACCTTACCACTGACAGGGCTTTGTGATTCAGATTGGGGTGCATCTGCGAGGGACAGACGTAGCATAACGGGCTATAACTTCCAATTGACAGATAGTGGTCCCTTAATCTCTTGGGAAAGTCGTAAACAGCAAACAGTAGCCCTATCTACTTGTGAAGCCGAATATATCTCTTTGGTAATGCTGTTCAAGAAGCAAAGTTCTTAAAACAATTATGCAATGATATAAGTATCAAGATTAAAAACACTGTCATTAACGTTGAAAATCAAGGAGCAATTAATTTAGCTAAAAATCCGGTTAATCATCAAAGATCTAAGCATATTGATATTAAATACCATTTTATTAGATCAGAAATACAAATTGACAATGTAACTTCGCAGTATGTACCAACAGATGGTAATATGGGTGATATTTTTACAAATCAGCCACTAAAGTAAAGCTAGATCAATTTAGACCTTTTATCATGGGAAAGTAAGTTTTATTTCCGTAGTATCAGACAAAGTGAGGGTGTTGACATGTGTGCTCTGATACATGACTCTTGTCATTATATATTTAGTAATACGATGATTGTTTGACCACATGATTATGTAGAATAAATTTTCAGACTTACATCAGAATATTTCTTTCAATGAACATGCTATGGTTAAAGGTGTGTTTCTCTCAGCTGCGCTCTAGCTGTGTGCAATGACCCTAACCGGTTTCAGCTCAACTAATAGAATGGAGTCATGTGCAGATGATGCTATGATAGAAAATGAGGATCTGTATGAAAACATGGAGTTGTTGAGCTGTTCGGATTCATCCACCAACATTGAATCCATCGTTGCCCATTTGGATATTTCCTTTAACAGGATCACAGCCCCTCAGCAGGGTATAAGTTTCTCTTCGAATATTTTAAGAATGAAAATAGCAAAACTATAATAGCTCAGAGCTAATCGGTTGTAAAAGAAAATGAATAATAGCATTGCACTTGTAGGGTTATTTCCCTCCCCCAAAAACTGTTGAAAATATTACCCCAAAACACTGACTTTTTTGCTAGACAAATTTAGACACCCACCATTTAGCTTTTAAATATAGACAGGTACAGTTTTTTAGCTATTAGAGATTAGAAGGGGGCTAAAAGTGGTGAGATAAATGTTTCATTGATTTTACCCCAAAACACAGAATGTCCTTGTGCCAGAACTGCACATTTGCTTCTTATTATAACATTCAGGTGTTAAAGATTTTCCATGCATCTTTATTTAGTCACCTAGATCTTTTTCAGTCCTCATGGGCATTCCATATTACTGCTGGCTAGTGTGCCTAATGGAGAGGCATTACTTGGTGCTGACCAAATCAGATTCACTGTTGAAATATCAAAACCAAGTCAACCCCTTTATTGGTGCGGCTAGAGGGTGTTTACCTCCACAGTCATACTTTGTAATCTGGATTCCGAGGTCTAAGGCTCTTCTACCAATATTGATTGGATTGCGAACACATGTTATGTTCTTCCTTTCTTTTCATACACGTGGCAGAGCTTCTTTTCAGCATACATTAATACTTTAAACGACAATCGACACACAACGGATATAGTTTTCTGAAACCTATATCATAAACAGCAACCGACCTCGGCCTTTCTCAAGAACCAAGTATATAACACAGCAACCAACCTTGGCCTTCCTCAAGAACCAAGTATATAACAGCAACTAAAAACTAAGGCAACAAGATCTTTCTCAAGCATCTCGCTCCTGAAAGGTATGCTTCTCCTTCTGATGCTCACCTATCCAGGCGAGTCTAAAAACTGATTAATTAAAACTAAAACGCTACATTTAACTACTAAGTAACGTGACGACAGATACAAAGAATAATGAAACTACATATGTCAATAGGGAGTAATTACGTCCGGCGAGGGAAGTAAAAGTAAAACCTGAATACCTTTGTATAGAACCGAATTATGGGTGTGCATTGATACAAGTATTAAAATACAGGATTACAGAAATATGAACCGTTCCGATAATACAAGGCATGGCCTGTGACAAATGACAAATCATACGAATGAATGAACAAAAACTAACCAAAAAATAGCAGTATTACAACTTTCCCAATCGATTTGAGATGCCTGAGGCATTTCACAAAACCATCCAGTTCACAGAGAGTGACATTTGTAATTTGGGCTATGTAGCCTGAATTTTAACCACATGCCATGACCCTTTCCCTCTATATATTATAGTTTGTGAATTTATCAACCTAGGTAGAGGATTTGAAAATCCAATCAGCTGAGAAAGTCACTATTATTACCATAGCAATCAGAATTAATGCTTTATAATGTTTGTACATTATATGTCTTTGCCCTTGTTAGACAAGGTCTGTTTTCTTCAACATTGCAGATATATCTAATTTGCCAGGTTGCCAGATACACACCAAGTTTGAAAGACACCTTTCATTCAATGTACTTCGGAGATACATCTTCACTCTCTTTAAGCAGCTGAAAGCTCGTTCGTTGTAAGCTGACGATACTGGAAGAGTCAAGGCTATTTCTAGCAATTTGAAAATGTTCCCCATTTGTCCTTTAAGATCAAATCTTTGCAGAAACATGAGTAAATTTTCGTGGTCTCATGGCACAGCTTCTCGTTCACAAAAGTCCCAGTTATTCAACAGGATACAGAGATTACAGTATTCATGTTGTACAATTTTTAACGTTGCTAGATCTTTTGCATAAAAGTCAACAAGGACTTTTAAATCTCCAGAGGATTCTGCTGATGCATTGTCGTTGTTTTTCACGCCTTCAGTGATAGTAGAATGTAGAAGACATCTCAGTGATTTCAAAACACCAACTGTTGTGTCATTGAATCTTGTTTTCAAGTCGTTGATGATGTAATCCAAAACATAATCGTAGACTTCAACTTTGAATTGTTTATAACTGATAGGCTTGAAAAGAGTCAGGACTTTTTTGAACCAGTGAAGAGAATGAATCTTAAAACGTTTGGTAAAAAAACAAAAAATCCAAGGTATTGACATCAAAGAGCAAGGTAATCGAATATAAGCAGCAAGGAAATATTTCTTTCAAGCTCTTGGTTCATTCTCAAAGTCAAAGAGAGAAAATAAGCATAAAGAAATCATAATGTACCCTCTGACGCCTATTCCTTACGGCATTGGGACATCAGAAGGCATGTTACTGAAGTCAGACAAGGCAAGGTTTTCACTAACTCATCAAAGATGCTGAGCAAGAGTTCGGAAGGTACAGATATGTACCTTCCATACTCAGTGAAATCTAGGAAAGAGCCAGAAAAGGAACTTCAGCAAAGCTCATTATCAAGGGAGAAAACACAAAGAGCCCAGCTGATTTGAAAAAATTCCTTACAACTGAAGAAAACAAGCAACAATTTATTGAAATCATTCTGAAAGTATGGACCAACGATCTTGTTGCAAGAAAGCTACTGAACAGAAAGTTCATCATGATTTGGAACAGAAAGGCATATCTCTTAACATCTGAGGATGGGAGGAAAGTGACAACAGCAGAAATTGAATCTTTACACTCCACACAAGAAGAAACGGATTCGAAGTCCGACGTATGATGCCGGTATGATGCCGACGTATGATGACGGTGGCTTGGTAGATGACGGATTTTTGTAGACAGTTTCCGTTGGGTGGGCATGTATCCTTGCGTCGGCAGTTCCATGTCTTATTTTCATTAGAGCTGATTGAGTTGTTGATGTTGTTGTTGTGAGTGATGGAGTTGTTGATGGTCATGATGTTGTTCAGCTGATGTGAGTTGATGATGCGCTTGTTGGGGTTGATGATGACTTGTTTGGTGTTGTTCATGCAGCTGTAACTAATTTTGATGCTGTTTCGATTGAAGGTTTTTTGGAGTGGCTGGTTTATAGGGAAGTGCTGATCTATCAAGTTAAGGAATTTGTGGCAGATGCTGGTGCCGATAATTGGTGGGTGGTTGCTATTGTGGTGGACGTATTGAAGTGTGGAGTCGGGTTTTTTGAAGGGTTGGTAAGTGCTGTTTTGTAGGTTGAGGGTGACGTCAAGGGAATTGATGGTGTCTTTGTTGGCTTCGATTGTGATGCGTAGTTGTTGTGGAAAATGCTGCAAATCTGTTTCTTGATGTTTTCTGTGTGTCTTGGTGTTGCGTGTGTAATTGCGAGTCCATTGTTGCGGTATAGTCCTACGTTTATGTCCAGGTGCTGTAGTTGGGAAAGGAGGAAGCTTCCAACCAGCTTACATGTGTCGGCACCGTCATAACTCCCCATAGTAACGTGAAATGTTGTGTCCCCTTTCTTTTGCCATGGCTGCTTGTCGTGTACTAGGATGGATTTTTTGGCGTGTATGATGACATCTTTTTCGTCCTCCTCCTCGTCCTCCTTGTCTTAAGATGACGTGAAGTTAAGGGCTTTGTTGAGAAGATCTTGGCTGATGGATGGGTAGAATTTCACGACGTCAAAGCTGATGAAGTTGTGATGTTTCTTATTTTTGACGTTTTTGAACCATTTGATTACTGCTGACGTACTTTTCAATTGGTCAAACTTGGTTGCTTTTCTGATGTTACTGTAACTCTGTCAAGGATTTCTTTACTAATTCTGCCTATTTCGGACCTTGTGGGGTCTATTGACTCTTTTCTCTTCCACGTATATCTAGCTCTACTTAAATGTATTGGGCACTCTCAGGGGTAACCGATATACAGACTTCGTATATAATGTAAATATATATATTTAAAGACATATATAATAGATATATAAAGACAACAACAACACAGAAACATACGTCGGACTAACAGAAAACGAGTTCAAGACCAGGTACAGAAGCCATACATCATCTTTTCGACACAAGAAACATAGACACTCAACGGAACTTAGTAAATACATCTGGAAACTCAAGGATGAAAACATTGACTATACCAATTCATGGAAAATCTGTTCAACAAGCCCAGCCTATAACAAACCCAGTAAAAGATGTAACCTATGTATCAAAGAAAAATTTTTTATAATATGCGAACCCCACTTAGCCACCCTAAACAAAAGAAACGAACTCGTGTCTGCCTGCTGCCACCGAAACAAAGCACTTCTAGTTAACACATAGCCACTAACAACTTAACCCCCAGGAATCAAACAATCTGAATAACATCGCAGCTTGGAGAATAGAACCGAACTCTTTTGATTTAAGGAACAATAGAACATAAATTGTAAATTAACTCTCCCTCACATCTTCTTATATTCTCTTAATTACCCCTAGCATATAAATGATGGAAATAGGAATATATTTATTTGTACATCTCCTGATGAGTGGGAAACCACAAAAGAGGCTTGTCGAGATGAAGAGTCTAGTCTTTTGAATCTTTTCTTCTTCGGGCATATATATATATATATCTAATATATATATTCTGCGGAGTCACGTGACGACGCACTTTCCTTGCCAAAAACAATGGATTCGACCCGAAACAATAGAACGCCCGAAAACAATGGGCCGAAACGGCGAACCGTGTAATCACAAAGGCCTTTTTGTATGTGCGTATATGGCAATGAAATTCACACTAAATGTTTAGTTTATTAATTTAACCAGGGTAATGGATTTTGTTTTTCGATTTTCTCCCGAATTTTTGAGTTATTCCATTAATTATTGTGCTAATTGTGCTATCACGAAAAAACTACGGTTTATGGTGGCGAAACTTCCAAATTCGCATCGCGAACTCCAAATTTGTACAAAGCGTTCGCTGTTCACGTGACGCGTTTCGCTGTTTGCTGCAAGTTGATTGGCTCTTTTTGCCCGACCCACGTGGGAGGCCTAATGTAAACAAGCCCAAAGTTTTAATCAACAAATTATGATAACGGGTTATCCAGCGAGCGTAGCGAGCTAACCCATTGTATGTGGGGTTGAAAGGGGCATGAGTGTCAGCGAATGCAGCGCACGAAGTGCGCCAACCACAGGCGAGCGGAGCGAGCTATCCCATTGTACGTGGGGTTCAAAGAGGTATGAGCGGCAGTGAGTGCAGCACACAAAGTGCGCCAACCACATTAAGTTTTTTTCACTTGCCCCCCTCCGGGAAGCGAGTAAACGCGAGCGCCCCTGGCTAGTATATAGATAATGTATAATATTTATCTATATATATTCATATATATATATAATACTTTCATATATAATGTGTTCAAAGGTTTTGCTTTTTGCACTGCTCTGAAATCGCATCAAAACCGCTTCCTCTGAATTGTCTCTAAGATATTCAGTATTAATAATTTAAGAGATGAGACTATTTGCAACGTGTTCGCGGTATCCTGAGCTACGTATTGATATTATTTTTTATGGGGATGGATTTGGAATTTTTGAGGATGGATTGATTTTCTTGTGGCAACTCTTTTTCTGCAAACTTTACACTGAAATTATCAATTGCAGAAAGGGTTTTCAGGGACCCAGGGTGTGCCCAGGACAGACCCTTGCCAGGGAGGAGATTCAACCTCCCACCTTCACGTGTTTTAGAAGTGTTACGGCACAGTATGTATTGTAGGGTACATATGTATTTATGTAGGGTATGTTTGTCTATGTATGTATGGTATTTATGTTTGTATGGTAGGTATAGCATGTTTGTATAGTAGGTATAGTATGTTTGTATAGTATGTTTTACAGTAGGTATAGTATGTTTGTATAGTATGTATAGCACGTTCTTTTATTAGGTATAGTAGGTATTGTATGTATAGTATGTTTTTATAGCAGGTATTTTATGTATAGTATCTTTGTAGGGCGGGGACTTCTGTCCCCGCTCATCATATTTCGACAAAAACATATTAGAAAACGAAATAGTTCATTCACCCCTAAAAACGTAGACCCAGCCATTCAAACATTTGAAATTGCAATAAAACAAGAATCCTTTCACCTCTAAGGTTAAGCATGCATTAGTTTCAGCAAAGATAATAGAAAGGAGGACTGGATTGGAAACTGATGTTGCGAACAATAGCACGCTTTTGTCTAGATACCCCCTGCGTCGCGTTGCAATTGTCTCGACTTTGCTAGTGCAAGCCTTGTTTCCGGTTAAACTGAAGCTAGCAGAAAATGAAGAACAGTTTCGGTGTTGACTTGAATTTGGATGATTTTCCAGTTGATGAATTTGTGGAGGTGAGTCGAACTAAATAAATTCTGTTGCTATTTAATGATGCATCTCTATTTTTATCTCCAAGTCAGTTGCTTTCATTCTCCTTACGGACACGCCAAACTTTCTTGACTAGCTGGCCTATTTAGTTTGTCGAGTAAATTGTAAACTATTGCAAATAAAACATTCCTAAATATGTCTGTGTTTCTTCCCCAGGAAATAGTTATTCGTTATTGTGACGAGCAACAAATCTCTACAATAGTTCAAGAAGATGACTTGACTACAAAAAAGAAGAGGGCAAAAACAACGAGCTCTAAATCAAAAGGAAAAAAATTTGTCGTACACCTTGATGTTCGTACTTTGGAAAATCTAAAACATTCCTAAATATGTCTGTGTTTCTTCCCCAGGAAATAGTTATTCGTTATTGTGACGAGCAACAAATCTCTACAATAGTTCAAGAAGATGACTTGACTACAAAAAAGAAGAGGGCAAAAACAACGAGCTCTAAATCAAAAGGAAAAAAATTTGTCGTAGACCTTGATGTTGGTACTTTGGAAAATCTCGGTTTCAAAACACTGCAAGTAATGAAAGATGATGCGATGCTAAATGAGATTTATGGCTCACATTTGGATGAACTGAAAATTTTAACCAATTTAGATTTAAGTTGCCTTATTCCAAGTTTGGAGCAAGTGTTCAAGGGAAAGCTAGTTTATGCTAATTTTGAGGAATGCATGAAACAATTTCAACTAGTGGCCAATAATAAAAACATGGTGCAATCTTTAGCAAAACAACTTCATGGATCAACACCAGATTTTATTTCATGGTTCATTCTACACTTCATGCATGTCTTTGCAGAAACATTTTCCAGGAAACAAGTCACAAAAACAAAAGAGATTGCGACATTAACTGAAAATGAAAAGGATGTTGTTGTTTATGTATCTGGTTTTGTAATCAACAAGCTTACAAAGCAATTTTACAATCTGTTGCGAAAAATCAAAAGCACAACTGCAAGGGATAAAATATGCGCAGACATTAATCGACTTGGCATGCTGATAAAGACTGAGGAAATGAAGATCTAAAATACAAAATTAATTGGCAGCCTCACAAGAGGTGGGCTCAAGTACCCCAAACAAGCAGTATGTGAAATTTTCATCACAGTTGAATCAGTTTTTCGCAGCATTGTCTCGGAAGAGACTTCTGTCATTGATTCAAAATCAATACTTGAAGAGTGCATTTCAAGAAGTGATATCATGCCAAAGTATTTTGCTGCTATTCAAGAGGATGGAAATTTGATTGAGAAGCATACAATTCATGTGCTTGAAAGTTGCATTTCTCTATACATCAAGATTCGCTGCCATAATCATGCAAGACAGCTGGCAGAGAAATACCACAAAGAAACAAAATCCTCAAGAAAAAAGAAAGGCATTCGCAAAGAACTGGAATCAAAGCACAATGAAAAAGACACTTAACACATTTTTTTAAACTTTAACATTCTGATTTTTACTTCTAATTTGGAAATTAATTTGACAAGTTGTAGCTTTATGAGGGTGTATATAGGGCATAACAGCCCTAATTATCTTCTAAATCCTCAAAATATGGGCAAAATTTGAAGGCAATAATCTCAACAAAATAATTTAAAAATTTGGGCAACTTATAATTAGTCAATGTTTTCTATTTTGGCCTCTTTTTTCTTCCTCTTGAGTGGACTTGTGGAAATTTTATCCCTTCAGCTCTCCTTTTCAGCCCTCTAACATTTCCTCTGGGAGTCATGGTTAATGCCAATGACCTTTGCAAACTCAACTTTCTTTCTTGGTAGCCATATGCTTGAACTGTAGGATTAGTTGATCTTCTTGCCAGCATCCTGTGACGCCCAAAATGCTGCTCCAAAGGGTCTTGGTTAAATTTGCTACTTAGGACATACTGCAGTCCATTCTGTAATAAATACTTTGTGCATTCAACTAATGAGCGAACTGTGACTTTAATACCATTATATGTTTGTTGTGATAAGAACATCTTAGCTCTCTCTGAATCTGAAAAGTCACCTTCTCTTTCTTCAACAGATGTTTTCCAATTTTCCACATAGCCAAGGAAATCATTCTCCAAAAACTCGAATCTTGGATCATTGAGGCTTTTATATGGTGCCAAAAAAGGCTTGCGCTTTCTCTCAGCCTCATTCAAGGACCTGCTATTCATACAGTCGAAGAAACAATCAACCAAAGCTATGAATTTAGCAGTCTCGAATGATTCCTGTGGACTGTATGCTTTCATTGTGCTGGCAACTGAATGGCTCATCACTTGCGCTGCCAAGTTAACTCGCATAACTGAATAACTATTCAAATATATGTGTTCATTTGTTAGCTTTGGCAATTTCCTTATTTGACACTTGGCATCCTCTTCATAACAACCTTGTACATGCTTCCACAACAAATCATTGCTCTGGTTCCACAAAAACTTTGTTTTTTTCCCAGATCCAGAATTGGCAAGGTTGTTTCTGAGTGTTTTCAGTAGATGAGGGGCATCTGAGAAAAAGTAGATGTACCTCTCCCCATCCTTTGCAAAGGGATTTTTAGCTTTATAGACTATTTCATTAGCTTCATTTGTATGCATCTGATAAAAGAATTGATTTGGACTTGCTTTGTCTGAGGCCAATGCAATAACTTTGAGATTGACAAATGTTTCCAAGTAACCAATTGCCTTCCAAACTAAAGAAAAAATGATAGTGCCAGGGCAACCTTGGGTGGCAAAGTAAGCGATCGCCCTCTTAATGTGCGAGGTTAATCCACATACCATAATAACAAGGACATGTGTGGCAACTTTGTCAACCATGTTGCCTGCTTTAAATCCCTTTTTCATAAACTGGTCCATGTTCTTTCCAACATCAACAAATCCTATCAGCTCTCCTGTGACTCTGTCATAAACCAAATCATCCTTGACTGACATTTCATCAAACATCAGTGTCACATACGTCTGAGATGGGTGACTGTACTTAGAGCTTTCATACTTAAGCTCGTCAAATACCTCTTTCACAAATCCAGCACTTGGATGTACAATATTGCTATAATATCGTAAAGTACGATCAGATGGCAGTGTGATCACTTTACTTTCCCTTAATGCATTGTATGCAGAAGGTGACCGCAGGTGCAAGTGGAGAGCAAATCGGATCATCATTGGATGCCACCTAATCCCAGTTGCACTTCTGCCGAATGCTTTAACTTGCTCCAAAATAGCTCAGCAAATGAATTGTTACTGACAGAGGTCATATTCTGTTCAATAATACCTCGCAGATCATTGTGCATATTGCTGTCTATGTTAACACTCTCATTAACAATTCTTCTCTCCAATGTTTTTATTTTCTCATTTAAAGACTTCTCCTCTGCCCTTGCAAGAATCACTGCATTAATTAGCTTTTTTTTCGCTGCAGTATGTAATGGTGTTGACAAAGATAAACTTTTCTTGCTAACATTATTCGCAATCCTCAGTTTTTGTCTCAAATACTTCTCAACACTTTTACATGGCTTACAGATGTTATTATCAGACAGGAGCAGGCATTCACACGACCTTACACAAGTATTATATAGTACTGGGGCCATTTGCTTTTCATGATGAGATTTAATTTCAATATGTTTGTAACATTTCTTCAATGTATCTTTAGTTGGAATATCACCATACTTTGCTAATTCTTCATCTTGATACCCTCACATACTTTACAAGCCCCAATTTCTTTGATTAACCACTGTACACGTGTTTTTTCCAAATTAATTTGATGCAATCTATGCGAAGCTGGCAACAAAGCTGAGTTGCAGTAAATTTTAAACTTTAGAGACTTTGAAATAACTATCTTTAAAATTATATTTGCATCAAAAGGTGAAACCTTCCCAAAGATATATTGGTCTTGAGATCTCTGCAACACAAGCCAAGGATGTTTCACATATTTTAAATCTTTATCAATATTTGCTAAATTTTCATAACAAATCCACTCTGGGAGTTCTACCTCAACTTCGTAATTGAGGGGTCTTCTTTGTGGCTTTTCTGGTTGCTCAAAACTTTTCTTTGGTAAAAGTTCGCGATGTGATAGGCTTTGCAGATGCAAAGCCTATTACATCTAAAATGACATCATCTACACCAATCTTACTTTGCTTCTTTTCTCTGTCTTTCAGAACATCTTCCATTGTGTTGATAGATGTTGTCACTGCAAATCATTCTGCAATCGAAGAGCTAGAAATCAAAGAAAATTCGCAATATCAAAGTAAATAAGCAACAATGCCAAAAAATGATAGACAAGCAGATATCTCATTACCCTGTTGGAGAAAAACAGAAGTTTTCCATAGTTAATGGTTGTTCTTCGGTCAGCAAGCTCGCTTATTGATCCTTGAATCATTTCGTTGACATGCTTGTTCTCTTCTGACCCAACAATGTTTCAAAAACAGTATTTGTGCAACGCTATCATCAGTGGCAGGAATTTTGTGGCAGACTTTAAGGCATGCCTATAGGAACTCTCAAACACCACACCTTCTCTATATGAAGAAATGATATCAATTCTAATGAAAGGAATAGCTACCACTCTTGTGAGGAGCCTGAAATGTAATTAGTGCAACACAAGTTTTTCAAAATACAACACAATTTTCAAAGCTAAGGAAATGATGGCCACTATTTGGCATGCATTTTTACGTGCTCTATCATTGTCCTTAGAAAGCTTCTCCATAAAGTCCATGTTTGTTGCCATGACCAGTGTGGCCATTGGAGTAACAATGGTGTTTGCAAGACACTTTGATGCCTGAAGGAAATTTTTTTTATTTTTCACCGAAAAAGACATGTTATGAACAAGTAGCAAATAAACAATGCAACAACTGACAACCTAACTGAATGTATTTTTAACAGTGCGGCAATTGTTTTGATGCTGTTCACATCTTCCCAGTGCCTTGGTAAGGGATCTGTTGATAGACACTGCATAAGGCCAGCATATGAAGGATCTGCAATGGGTGATGAAGCAGTTCTCAAAAGGTGGGTCATGAAGTGGATTCAAATTCCCTGCATTAATGAATTGATCATATTTCAACATTATGTGAATATATAACAGTTACCTCCAACACTGGCGTCAGGAATCCCAAGGAGTGCAAGAATTAAGTCTACTGCATTGCTTTTGCATGACACAGGTGAACCAATAATCAAGACACCTGGTATGTTGAGCAATGCCTCTTCGCATAAAGCGTTGTAGTGGAATGCCATTGCCACTACCCCCAATGCCACCAAAAAATCACCATTATTTTCTGTAAAGTTATCTTTTACAAAGGTCAAACTTAACCTTAGTTATCTTTCACTGAACCATCGTTTGGATTGATGTATGTCACCTGCAGTGAAGGTTTGTGTATATAACAATAACCCCAAAAGCGAGCAAGAAAACTTACTGAATACCAATAAATGTTTCTTAAACAACTTTCGTAACTGACATGGACATTATAGGGAGCTTAGCATCCAGAACCGTGTATCTGGAATCCTGTTCTTCTATTTTTTCCACCTTTTGATCGGTGAGTTTAAAAATAAGGGTCAACGGTTTCACACTGTTCCCTTCTTTTGTCAGATATACCGATGTCGGGGGATCAGAATGGGGCTGTAATCCATGAGTCTGTAAACTTTAATGAAACTTTGTGTAGTGTTTAGTTTAAGTTTGCATATTTTCAACTTATATTTGTAAGGAACTGCATAAACCTACTATGACAGGCAGGTGTTGCCTTGCAGTTGGTTTGGCTCGATATTCGTCGCACTGTTGCTTTAAGAAGGCTGGCAGGAATTGGTCTTTGCTGGAATGTGTCCATAAATTTTTTAGATTAATTTTGTCCATGATGCTCTGCTGTGAAGACATATCTCTCCACGTTAACATGAATATTTTCTCGTTTTGTTATGCATCATTTTTTATTGTTCTTTCTAGAATGCGAAGCATTGTTGAATTTATTAAAGTATATCACAATAATAATTTATCTTAACTATTGCCTACTATGTTACATATATATTCATATTGTTGTGTCACCTTGAATCGAGGATAGAAATTACACTGCTTGCATTTCCATTCTCATATTCATCTATTGAGTCGGGTTCCTTCTGATTAACATTTATAAGAAACTTTATTGCTTTATGCGATAATGGGTTTTTCTTCAAGTATCCTGCGCATTCTGGTAAAGAGTTTGTCATCTCTCTACAATAGCCACCTTTACTATATGTGAGAACTAAGCATCTATTTAATTCAGGCAAGTCTTTTTTGAATGCTGGGATACTTTCTTGTACTGATGATCTTGAGGTATTCGAGTCCCCTTGGTTGTGCATGTTTTCATTTCTGTAGAGTTACCCTTTCTTTCAGCATCAAAAAAAATATTAGTTCATATATTGTAAAGGGATTCTTTTTATATTCATCTTTTTGATTACATTGCCTGTTTCACACATCAAAGACGAAAATGTGAATTTAACCACAGATATCATTTACTGCATCTTCACTGACCAAATGCTTAATCTTTATATATGCTAATGCATCTTTCTGGGAAACAAAACAGAGCATGAACAAACATATTTAGAAAATTAAGAATTCTTGAAATAAGTATTCTACTGCTGTCTAGTGCTATCTACTACTATCTATCAAATATAAATGTATACAGCCAGGGGTATTTTCGAACATGCTTTCAAAGAACCCTACTAATATCGACAGGTTCACATGAACTAAGATATAATACATATATTTCCTAATTCAATCAAAATCAGTCACGTAAACCAATACACAGTCATCTAGAATACTATAGTACATGCAATTACACATTTCAGACATATTAACATAATAACACTTTTTGACGCCACTAATTTGAAAATATATCTCATTCTGACAACCCTTGAAGTCAATAACAAAAAATTTGATAAGCGGAGGTCCTAATAAAAGCAGGGGGAATTTGAATAATCATGGGTTGCGGCGTTGACAACCGAGAATAATCATTTTTGTCAGCAGTTCTCTACCGTAAATCCTCGAATATGCCCCCGCTTTTGAAAAATCCCTCTGCTCGAAGAAGCCCCATGCTGATAATCATTTGCAAGCATGGGGCTGTTTAGTTATTTAGTTGTTAAGAAGTTGTTTAGTGAATGTATTGCAAGTAGCAGCAGGTTTAAACCAATAACTTCACCTATCGGCTGCATCATATAGCTTTTATTTTGCTAAATATAAAACAACAATTTCGTTTTGCAAATAAGCCCCCACAAGCTTATTTGAGAAATGACAGTAATAATATGTTGCAAAAATTGCCGTAGTAACATATAGCTTCAATTCAGATAATAATGTTCTTTTTATCAATATATGTAGGTATTTTGTTTTGAAGACGTGCTTGAAATTTCAGATCAAAGCTTCCAAATTTCCTATAATATAAAAGTATGTATTATCTAGGATAACGTGAGCATATCCGTTTTGAATTTTTGAAATTTTTCCAATTGCTTCAGCTTGCCAGCTATCTGAGCTTTTGATTTGGCTCTAAAATTTAGATTGCCCTGTTTGGAAGAGCTCAGTGCATTGTACAACTGGTGAATGTTGTCTACCGATTGTGCTAAACAAGATTCGGCTAGCACTTCTACACATACAATGTAGGCAGCATTCCCCACCTTTAGCCATGACCCTTGCAATGACAAGCACTTTTCGTTCTGGAAATATTCCTCACCTGCAAATCTGATATACCTCTCCGGCTTTTGCGGGTACACTGATCCAAAAGGGGCTCAAAGTATGACTGCCATATATATTCCTGCACTGCATGCAAATGCAATTAGACGAGCATGCAACTCCTTTACTGAGACCAGGGCATCTGGACTTATGTTGTCCCTCAACGTCATGACAACTTGTGAAGAAATAATAATTTTCCACTTTATTTTTCCCACAGCTGCATCTACCCAAAGGGATGTCACGTGACACCTGTGAAGATGAGCTGATAGGTGAGTGGTTTGCACAGTCCTCGCACTTACATGTTCGTGTTCAGGGCTTGTTTTCCTTCACCCATGCACATCTTGTATAATAGCCGTCTTTATCAATGCACACAATTCCATCTTTTCTATTTTTGACAAAAGAACATCTTTTTGTATGGCAACAAAATATTAGCAAGATAGGCATGGTAATGCAGATCTATTCAAACACAACAGTGAAAAGACAAAACTTCACTTCTTCAAATTTGTCAGGATGGATCATATATGTTTTATATCCATTGACTTTATTCAGAACAGATTTTGTTGAAGTGGACACAATAACAAATTTGTATGATGCATAACACATTTATTTTTCAATGATTGACATCTCATGTTGAGCTTCATTTCATGCCAACGATTTCAAGATCTACATGTTGCAGATCAAAGGACTTCGAAGTTTGCTTATCGCTGTCTACACATCCCATTCTCAGCAGCGAGTGAGTCATAGACTTTTTTCCCACTGATTGCTTTGGTGCCTTTACTTTACTTGAATGAATCTTTACTTGAGGAATGGAATTTCCGTGCTTGCTGCGAAGGGTATTCATGTTGTGGCCTTGATTGCAAGAAAACTGAACTTGCATCCGGTAAATCTGGAGCAAATTGAAACACCTTGTTGGGCCTCTGATGAAGATACTCTGGAAAAATGGAAAAATTACAGGCAGCACTTCATCCAGGAACTTAGCGAATTCTTACTATACTACCCGGGGGCGTTCGCTCGCTTACCAGAGGGGGGCAAGTGAAAAAACTTAATGTGGTTGGCACACTTCGTGCTCTGCATTCGCCTACGCTCATGCCCCTTTCAACCCCACGTACCATGGGTCAACTCGCTACGCTTGCTCGTGGTTGGCGCACTTTGTGCGCTGCATTCGCTCATGCCTCTGCCTACTCCTTTTACAACAGCTTGGCTCACTTTGCTCGCCTGATAATCCCTTATCACAATTTGTTGATTAAAACTTTGGGCATGTTTACATTAGGCCTAAGCATCGCAACTGTTCTCGTGAAATCACAAAAGAGCCAATTAACTTCCAGCAAAAGGTGAAACGGGTCACATGAACAGGGAATACGTGGTTCGAAAATGGAGTTCGCAACGCGAATTTGGAATTTTCTCCACAGTAAACTGTAGTTATTTCGTGCTAGCACAATTAGCAGAATAATTAATGGAATAATTCAAAAGAAATTTAAAATTAAGAAACCAAAAATAGATACGGGTCACTCCAAAATTTGCGAAATATTCAAAAACGGCAAGTCATATCATCTTCAAATTTTTACAATTTCTCAAAATACTCTCCTTTAGCCTCTATACACAGTCGCATACGATAAAACCACATATCAAAACAAGGGGCCCATTGTTCCTTAGTCAGGTCAGAAACAGCCTCTTTGTAGGGGCAAATTGCGTCATCGCAGCTGTCAAACCTTGTTCCACGAATTTTTTCTTTCACTGTTGGGAAGAGAAAGAAGTCGCAAGGTGCCAAATCAGGTGAATATGCCGGTTGGGTCACTAGTTGGATGGAATTCCCCGACAAAAAGTCGATCGTCAAAGCAGCTGTGTGAGCGGAACCGTTATCATGGTGCCAAAGCAGACATCTCAAGCCAGTCCTTGGACGGTTATTTCGCCAATCATCTAAAAC
The DNA here is from genome assembly GCA_013076295.1 of Sanderia malayensis. Lineage (NCBI taxonomy): Eukaryota > Metazoa > Cnidaria > Scyphozoa > Semaeostomeae > Pelagiidae > Sanderia > Sanderia malayensis. The sequence continues at coordinate 1,047,434 of RQOL01000374.1, read as the reverse complement.
CTGTGGTATGCAGTGATTAACGTACCAATCTGCGTTCACCGTGCGACAATCTTCAAGTTGAATGGTTGCCACATGACCCATTTTTGAGAAGAATGATGCAACCATCTTTTTGCCGACACTTCGACTATATCACCTGTGACTATATCATAAACCCGTTTTGACTTTCCTTCATCAAATTTCTGGAGCTTAAATTGGCACCAATCAACCCGGTGGTCCTTTTGCTGATCGGTCAAGCAATGTGGTACCCAGCAGGCAGTCACTTTCCGAACTTGTAGTTTTTCGTGCAAAATTGTGTGTACTGCTGCTGATCCGATCTTTAAACTATCCTGCAGCATGGAATAAGTCATTCGACCATCTTCTCGAAGCATTTTCTCCACAGCGGCAACTGTTTCTGGAACAACAGCTGTCGGTGGCCTTCCTGAGTGGGCATCATCTTTAAGAATCTCCCTCCCTCTTTTGAATTCGGCAAACCATCGAAAAACTGTTGCTCTTGAAGGGGCAATATCTTCAAATGTCTTGAAAAGTTGAGTATGACACTCTTCTTGTTTCATACCTTATTCTTAAAATCATAATAAATCATCGCACAAAAATCACGTTTTTCAAGCTCCATTTTGCACACACATGAATATCCCAAACACTAGATTTCAAAGTATTATGTAAATTTCTTCGCGCCCAAGAAATTAACAAAATTTACAAAATACAGATCAAATAGATTGCTTAACGTACTAGCAAATTTTCGAAACAATATCTCAAGCGGTTAATGAATATCTCAATAATTTTGGAGTGGCCTTAACCTTGGTCTAATTAATAATTGGCAATTTCCATTTGAAATTTAGCACAATATATGTACAAAGAAAAAAGCCTTTTTGATTACACGGTTCCCGTTTCGGCCCATTGTTTTGAGGCGTTCTACCTATTGTTTCGGGGGTCGAATCTATTGTCTCTATTATATAATCTACGCCGACACGTGACCAGGAGGCGCTCAACAAGGGTCAATTTTTTTTTTTAAAGTTTCATTACATTTTAAAAATTCCAACTACATACAAAATACAATATAATAAGTAAAAAAAACGAGAGTATAAATATAAAAATAAAACTATGAAATATAAATACTAGCAATAGTAAACACTAGAATGCCACACAGCAGCAATTTTATATGGAATTATCTTTCTGGAACAAAAGCGACACTGTCGAATGGGAAATGCTGCACCAGAATACATGCATTTTTTTATAAGAAACCCGTGAAACTATTTTCATAAAATTTTCTCATTTTTACAACGTAAACAGAAGAAGAACAATATTGTAATCATCAAAATCTCAAGAGGGTCAGCTTCGTTTCCATATTCACTCTGCCTTTTCTGCCTTCCCTTTTCTTTCCATGAAACTAACTAATGAATAAATATTCTTCTTTATTAGTCGCCTTTTTCACTTTGGGATTACCAGTTTCTCAAAATAGCTTTTTCGCGTAAATAAAATTTCACAAATTTCCAATTTTGAAATTTTTATCAAGAATAAACTTTCGCGAATTTCATATTTTAGAAAGTTTCACGTAATAAACTTTCGCGAATTTTAGGCTAAGAACGCGAAAGTCGCGAAAGTTTCTTCCTGCGAAAGTTTCTTCTTTTAAAGTAATAAGAAACCGATCCCTAAGATACCAAAAAAATTAAGAAACGGTTGTACTACTTTCCGTTAACTTTAAGAAACCGTGTCACCTGGTACAACAGGCAAATGGGTAAGTTTTGATTGTATTTTGAAGATGGCACTAATGGTTATTTTAAATACGATCTAAGACTTAGATGGAATTGACACGACATGGAATTGGCAATTGTTTTGCTATTGTTTATTTGCATTTAATTGCGATGTATCTGCGATGCATTTGCTACCTATTTTCACTTCCAAATTTAAAAGATTTTAAGAAGTTTTTACTACTAAAATGGCCATAAAGTTTGAGAAACTGAGCACCACTTCGAAGCCTAGCTTCTTATAAAAAAATGCGTGTATTGCAATCAAACACAGATATGACGGCATGGTATAAAAACCATACCCCAGGACCCAGGACCACAAATATGACCCTAAGTATGGAAAATCAAAAATGACCCTTGACTATAGAGTGGTCATCCCCGCTAATGATTGACATTGGATCACGTTTCAAGAGATGATTTCATGGATTTCATTACTTGATTCGCCACAAGGTTTCCGGTCATAAATAAAAAATTCAATCTTGACTAAAAAAGACTTAAGAAAGTTTTCGTCCTGAAATTTGCACGTTTTAAAGAAAGTTTCAGCAGTGGTGGCGTCATTTGAAACTTTCTTATAAAAAATTTGCAGAAGCAACCAACTCAGACCACAAAACTGGGGCCTCTCCAGGGGTACTCCGCCCCCAAAATTTTGTTTCCAAGTCCTCTGGCTATTCAAATTTAAGGACGTTCTGGTACTAAAAAGGGGCATAAAATTTTAGAAACTGAGTACTACTTTAGAGCTATTTTTATGAGAACAAAGTTTATGAAAGCACTGAGATTTGATTTCAAATGAAGAGCAATAGATAAAACAATAGTTCATTGTTTAGAGCAATAAAAAAATTAAAAATCTGAGCCTCAACTAAATTTTTCGAATTTTTGGCGCAATAGGTGTTCCTGAATGTTTCACCTTCCCCGCATATCCCCTCCCTGGGCTTATTTTTTACTCTGCTTATAATTTTTCTGATCTCTGTTTTCCAACTCTCCCCTTATTCCACCCCTCCCTTCGTCTATCAGGCACCAATAAGTACACCGTAGCTATACCGTAAATCCTCGAATAACCCCCCGGGGGCTTATTTGCAAAAATGAATTTTTGGGCGGGGGCTTAATCGAGGGGGGCGCTTATTCGAGGGGAGGGGCTTATTTCAAAGTTTTGCTTTTTCCTTAAAGGTTGACAGAAAAAGACGACATAGTTTTCTCAATCAGCTAAACGTTTTTCACAAAGTGCTGTGTGAAGATCTTACAAACATTATAATTTGTTTATGATCACGAAAATCGCGTTTCTTTTTGATACTGTATAGCTATTGTCCTGTGGGGGCTTTCTCGAATTAAGACATTATTCTGCACTTATGCTTCCCTCGAATAAGACCCCATGGGGGCTTATTCGAGGGGATGGCTTATTTGCAAAAATGATTTTTTAGGTGGGGGCTTAATCGAGGGGGGTGCTTATTCGAACGTGGGGGCTTATTCGAGGATTTACGGTATCTGTCATTTAATACAAACTTCCTTCTAAATTTTATGCTGTGTCAGTTGTTTGCAAAGCAATGCTGTCCTTTTAAAAATGTTTTTAAAATATGCATTTGATCTGACTAGGTTTTGTCAGATTGGTCAGATGAAACAAAAGTACTTGCCAAGTTTTATTTACGACCGGATGTGGCGAATCAAGTAATGAAATCCATGAAATCATCTCTCAAAACGTGATCCGATGTCAATCATTAGCGGGGATGACCACTCAATAGTCAAGGGTCATTTTTGATTTTCCATACTTAAGGGTCATACTTCTGGTCCTGGGTCCTGGGGTATGGTTTTTATACTATGCCAGATATGACTGTAATGACATGCAGAAATGACGGTTTGCATTCACTGCGCTGCGTGTTGAAAGGTCAATTTCCGCCAACAAAGAAAAACAGGTATGATCAAAACAACAAACCAGATGGAGCAATTGCAAAACTGATTGGTTGAAATTCTCAAACCGGTTTTAGACAAAATTTCGATTTTCAAGTCAGACCTCAGTTACCCGGGGGTGGCTATAGGGCCACACTACGTGTGGCAATTAAAATATAAATATAATATAAGTAAATAATTATAAAATTTTTTAAAAAACTGTCCTAGAGCCTCTGACGCACAAAATCATGGATTTTTGGAGTTTAAACAAAATTTTAGTTCTAATGTCTGAAATTACTTCATGGTATTTTTGTCCTCTTTTCTCTGCTATTTTTGCCGCCAGTTTTTTGCGGAAAGGAAAGTAATACATTCTTTCCCCATGGCCCCATTTGATCCGGAGACCAAGGGGGTGAATGAGCCATGCTCTACTTCAATTACTCTTTGATTGTATGATCGCTTTTTTTCCTTTTCTGCATTTTTCAAAACAGTTTCTGTTGACTTATTTTGGTAAGATGGAGCTTTTAGATTTGTAACTCGTATATCGAAGTAGGCTGTTTGTCCTTCTCTAAAGAATCCTCTGGCTTTAATATCCAGGCGAGCGTTATCCTCTAGGGTCAATTGTCTGTCGAACAATCAACGATCGATCAAACAATGGGATCAAAGGAATTTCGTTGTATCCATAAAGGCTTTTTATGGGGTGCGAATAAGGGTGCAAATTGGTATACAAATGATTGCTGCATTGTGCTGATGACAGTGTACTATTTGGCTAATTTCTAACCCCAGGGGTTCGGGAGTTATGCCCCATTTTGTGTTCCGACTTTCTAGAAAGTTCCGAGGACCGAGTTAATGAGATGAAAAACCAGCAGGGAGAAGCACGTGTTTTTTTCCTTGAACAGGCGGCAAGTTGCTCGGGTTTAAGCATGAGTCCGTGCCAGAAATCAATTTTAAAGACGTGTCACTTATTTTCGGGACCTGTGCAGACAATGTGTGGACAATTGGGACAAGGTATTTCTTTTATTCAATTGTTTTTGGGTGAAAATAGCACGAGTTTTGTTTTGTTTAACCTCACGTTTTTCTTTCGGCTTGAGGGCCTAACCAAAACACGAAGACAATTTTGATTTTCTTGGGTCGTTCTGGGCCGATTTTCTCCATTTAAACTTTCGATAACTGTTTATTTACACTAGAACTAAAGTTATCTGTGGTTGTTTTTTTTGTTTTGTCGATTTTCCGCTGTTTTTGGACACTTTTAGCCGAGTTTGGGTTTTGCTGGAAAACAGGAAATTTTCAAGCAACACGGGCGTGTTTTGCTTTCGCGAAAATTAATTTTTAACCTGTCAAAGCTTTGTTTTTCACCCAAATACTTTCGATAAATATTCCCCAAGGTATTAGCTTCATTTTGATATTTTTGTGGGTTGTGTAAGACAAAAATTGGCCACGCTAAATTAGATTGAAAGTTGGTGAATCGTGTTTTAAATGCTACTTTTGCAAGGGTTTGATTTCACGGCTATTTTTGGTCAAGAAAATCATGTCTTCAGCTTCAAAAATACCCAAAGAAATTTGCAAAAAGCATTTCAAATGCACCCAAGTACTTTCGATACTTATTCGCCAAGGTATGAGCTTGATGTTGGTGTAATTTGAGTTAAAATGGACAAAATTTGACCAAGTTAGGGGAACTTTTGTGTTTTTAAAGTTGGCTGATGAATAAATTTTTTCACGGCTTTTGTGTTGGGCTGCACTAAATATTCCCTTAAATTGCAAAACAACACTGTTAAGAAATGTGAATATTTTTATCGGATTCGCTGTTTTCTTAGCTACATTTTGATATATTTTTTATTAGAGATTGAGTTTACATTTTCCAGGATTGATTAAATTTTTGAAGGCAACTATTTTTTTTTCAAACTTCACACTGAAGTCAACAACTTTCAGAAACGGCTTTCAGGGGGGCGGCAGGGTGGGCGCTGGGCGGTCGCTTGCCAGGGGGGAGATTCGGCCTCCCACCTTTACTTTCTTTAGAAATGTTGCGTCGTGTGTATTCTAGGGCATGTATTGTAATGTATGTATTGTAGGGTATGTTATGTAGGGTATGTATTGTAGGGTATGTATTGTAGGGTATGTATCATAGGGTATGTATTGTGGGTATGTATTGTAGGGTATGTATTTTGGGTATGTATTGTAGGGTATGTATTGTAGGGTATGTATTGGAGGGTATGTATTGTGGGGTATGTATTGTAGGGTATGTATTGTAGGGTATGTTATGTAGGGTATGTATTGTAGGGTATGTTTTGTAGGGAATGTATAGTAGGGTATGTATGCTAGGGTATGTATCATAGGCTGTGTATTGTGGGTATGTATTGCAGGGTATGTATTGTAGGGTATGTATTTTAAGGTATGTATTGTAGGATATGTATTGTAGGGTATGTATTGTACAGTATGTATTGTAGGGTATGTATTGTAGGGTATGGTATGTAGGGTATGTATTGTAGGGTATGTATTTTATGGTATGTTATGTAGGGTATGTATTGTATGGTATATTATGTTGGGTACGTATTGTAGGGTCAAACACCTGCAAACAATGGGCCTAAACGGCGAATCTGTGATCAATATAGCTTTTTTGAATGGGTTTCGCAAAAGGTTAACACTTGCATTGAAAGTCTTCGTTTCTATAGTAGGCAAAAGTTTCTATTTTTGGAAGCCTATTTTAAAAGAATTTTTGAATTATTCCATTAGTTTTTCTGCTAATTGTGCTATCCTGAAAAAACTATGGTTTACGCTGGCGAGACTTCCAAATTTGCGTTGCGAACTCCATTTTCGAACAGAGTGTTCGCTCTTCATGTGACCTGTTTCGCCTTTTTCTGCAATTTGATTGGCTCTTTTCATCGTGATCATGTTGTCGATCATATTTCGTTCTTCACCTTCGGCTTGCAGGGACCGATGCGAATTTTTGGTCGTTTTTCGTTATTCGTCCTCGGTTGCAGCAGGTACTTTTGGAGAAGACGTATGTTTTTGTTTTGCACACAAAGGGCCCTTTCAAAGTGTTTTACGAGCTGAATTCTCGTTGTAAAGAGCTGCTAATTGTTTAAAAAACTCTGGAGAGCTGCGGGAGACATTTGGGAACTTTGTTTAGTATTTTGAGTTGAAATAGTTGTAGTTTTTGTAGTAGGCGTTGCATTGGCATTCTTGCAATGCTTAGGCCCAATGAAAACAAAGTCAAAGTTATGAACTTTTCAGGCGGTATTTGCTCGATTTTCCTCATTTAAATTTTGGACAAGTATTTGTATGTTTGTATAGTAGGTATAGTATGTATATTATTTTTTTTAGTAGGTATAGTATGTTTTTATAGTAGGTACAGTAGGTATTGTATGTTTTTGTGGTAGGTATGTAGTGTATAGTGTGTTTTTGTAGTAGGTATAGTGGGTATAGTATGTTTTTATAGTAGGTATAGTAGGTATAGTATGTTTGTATAGTAGGTATAGTATGTTTTATAGTAGTAATATATAAAGACATTTCAAATGTAAGATCTTACATTGACATTTCCAGTTAACATCTTACATTGTGGTGTCAGATGGTAACTGGAATGGAATATTTTTCAACTGATAAGCATGCTGAACATTCAATTAGCTAATACATAGATACTGATGTGCCAAGCTGGTGTCGCGTTTGTGGAAGATACAATAGTGACAACGAAACAGTTCGTTCATAGATGTATTTTCCATTATATATAACAAGTACTGTGTGCAGGAAGTTTCATTGCACTCAACTAATGTATTTATTACTATGGTCTACAGCTTTGTTGTGCAACATGTATGTATGTATTCAATATTTAAAGTGAAGAACAGAGTTAAGCTAAGCTTGTTTACAATCTGGTTCACTGAAAATAAAAAGGTGAAAATGTACATAAATAAATAAATAAAGATAGTAAATAAATAAGTAAAAAGTAAATAAATATATTAGTTTGAGTTTATTTATCAATGGAAATTTGTAAAGTCCGGCTAAAATGTCCATTTATATTGAGTGTAATGTACACTCTTGATAATACCCTTAAAGTAGATGAAACTGTGTTTTTTAAATTTTTCGACTGAAGACGCTCGCCTTATTTCAGTTGGCAAAGAGTTCCATAATTTGTTTCCATAGAATTGAAAGGTTTTTGTGTATTCACTGCCATTTCCATTCAAGTTATTTTTTCTAGAATGCCGAGTGTTGTAGGTATGAATTGTTTTTGACTCTTTAAAAAGATCTATCATATATGATGGTGCAGTTTTATTCATGATGTTAAACATTAAGCAACTTGTAAGATATTCAATTCGTTGATAAACAGGCAACCAATTAGGTTCAATGAATAATGGCTTGCTAGGAGTTAGTCTGTTGTGACCATAGATCAACCATGTACAATACTTTTGCAATTTAAGAAGTTTGTCCAGCTGAGCAGCAGAGAGATTGTGAAGAAGAGGTGCACAGTAGTCAAGGTAACATAATACATGAGAGTTTGCTATTGTAATTAGGTTTTCTTTTGGTAAATAGAATTTCAATCGCTTTATTATTTGTACTCTATAACTCATTTTTCTGCAGATTTCTTTCACGTGAAGGTTATAGTGCAAGCTTACATCTAAGGTGAATCCAAGACACTTATAGGAATTTACGTACTCCACTACATTTTCGCCAAGGGAGAGAAGTGATTGATCCTCTATAATTTAAATGTAGTGTAATTTCTATACATGCTTTTGCTGGATACACGTCTGCTGTAAAGGCAAGACAGAGGACGGAAATGTTTTTGAATGTGCATCCTGCATGGCCGCATTAGTAAAGGAAACAGAGCGTTCTGAAATTTCGCCACCTTCATCACAAATGCAATCAACACCTAGTCGTGACCGTGACCCCAATAACCACGATATGAAAAGGAAAGCAAATCAGGAAGAAAAGTCAGAGCAAATAAGAAATGCAAAACCGACTGCCAAAGAAGTGAAAAGTACCGTTAAAAAACTGCCGAGAGAACACAATTTGAAAATGCTGAAGACATCTTCAAAGACTAGAGCCTCCCGGTGTGAAAGCTGCAAAACAGATTTTAAAGAAAAGGGCACCGTAAGACAACGATTCCATATAGGACACTGCGATGAAGAATGTAAAGAAACAATTCTTGACATGGAGGAATGCTGGTAATTTCTATTCAGCTGGTGTGCAGTGGATGGATGCCACATCCCCATAAAATGTCCCCCAGGTTGTCCAGAGGCATGCAAGGAGTACCAAAATTTTAATAACTTCTATTTGATAGTGCTGGTGGAAATGGTTGGCTACAAAAATAGAAAGAAAAGTGGCTACTCTGGCTTGCATGTTTTTGCACAATGTTTGCCTTGAGAAAAAGGAGCAATTGCCATCTGGATTGGATGTGAGTATTGATCCCTCAACACAAAGAAGAACAGATTCGTGATCATTTGCTGATGAGAATCAGTTAAAAGAAGATTAACCCCCAAAATAATGAATCCAAGGAAGTAAGACTTGCAATAACAAACAAACTACAAAAAACATGAAAATATTATGAAGTAAAGAAATTGTGTTGCAAAATGTGAATTTCATTTAGAATTGGTAGTATGAAAGGAAGTTATTCATAGCTTCTGCTTGAGAATTGTTGCTATTCATTGCATTGTACCCTGCCTTATGGTATTCTTGTAATTGACTTGATTGTTGTGGCTGAGGCTGTATTCCATTAGTTAAAAGCTGGACAAGTCTCAATTCATACTCTCTTTCCTTTGCTGCTTCTTCCCTAGCAAATTCTAAAAATTCAGCCATTGGGTTCCTGCTGGCCATGTCCTTCACCACACCCATCAACTCATTGATTTGCTGTTCTTTTTTGCATGCCTTCTTTTGGCGGGACAGGAACATAAAAATCAACTGGAGAATGCTTAGAAGACATGGATGTATCAGTAATTTCACCACTCTTCTCAGATGTAGCTACAGCAGATGGCTCTATGGCCTGGTCTGGTTGACAAGAGTCCCTTGTTTTCACCAACAGGAAAAATTGGTTAACCCAGGAACCATAACCATGCTCTTCTTGAAAGTGATCAATGCCACTAGCTGTTTTCATTGACATGCCTGCCTTTCTGCATTTAGCTACCAACTTCTTGAAGTTGGTGCGCATTTGAACCGCTGTAGATGGTCAATCCCCATTCCCTGCAGCAGATCTCTTCTTCAAACTCATCAAGACTTTTCATACATTGCAGTGTTCTTTTGATTCTTACTGTGGGTAAAAATCAACCGTTTGTGCAAATACTCATCACTAGCAATGAAGCCCATCATTGACTAAATTGCCTGACCACTGTGCCTTTCGCCCTTGCCTACTTTTAGCATTTTTAGCACTCTTTCTCCTTTTCCCCATTATTTCTCCTTATTATCTTTAGCAAGAAAATCTTCATCCTCACTTTCACTTGTCATTTCAGTATCCAGAGCTAGCCTGTGACAGTAAATGCAAAGAAGTTCAAGGGATTCTTGCCACTTTTGTGGGGGTATTGAACTGAGGTATCATTATGCTTACTAACATTTGAGAATTGTTTAAAAGTTGAAAAAGTCTCAGAATATGGGAGTGCTCATCATATACTGTTGTGCTAAATATTTGGAATTTTACTATGGTTTATATTTCAAGAAGTATAAAATTATTCTTCTTCTTCTTTATGGAGTCACAGACTCCATAAAGAAGAAGAAGAGCCTTGCATAGTTATCTGTTTGATTGACATACATAACCATGGAGTTCTTGTTATACATTATATATTTTGTTGATTACATTGACACCTAAGGCAAAGTAAATGTGTATATTGTTGATAAAGTCAGGCAATATAATCAAAACCCGAACACCTGCATGAAGCCCATCATTTTGCTGGAAATTGTTTTTCGAATTCATATTTGACTTGTGAAATCTTGATCTCTAGTGGATAATAATTTTTACACTCCTCCTACATACATACATACATACATACATACATACATACATACATACATACATACATACATACATATAGACATACATATATACATAAATGAGCCGGACTTGGTCGCTTCGCTCCCTCCTCGGAGCCCTTCAAGTAAAAAGAGCTTAATCTGGTTGGCGTGCTTAGCGCCCTGCATTCGCCACCGCTCATGCCCATACATACATACATACATACATACATACATACATACCGACATATAAACCTACTATATACCTACTATACAAATGTACTAAACCTACTATAAAAACATACTATACCTACTATAAAAACATATTATAAATACTATACTTACTATAAAAACATACTATACATACTATACCTACTATAAAAACATACTATACATACTATATCTACTACAAAAACATACTATGCATACTACTACGGGTCATCACTTGCTTCGCTCGTTCGCCCCAGCCCGTCAAGTAAACAAAGCTTAAAGGAGAACTGTCACCAAAAATTATCTTTATTTATTTTGGTTCGTTTTATTGCGTAGAATACGAATCCGAAGTCCGTTTTTCGAAAAAATGCCTTGTTTCGAGTTATTATCGATTCTTTCTGAAAAAACGAGCATTTTCGGAAAATCTAACTTTACAATGCTTCGGACACTGGTGACGAAAAATGTGATCATTGCAAAAACAGGAAGTACGCAAGCCCGCTTGGAATCTTTGTGATTGAAAATTGCTTGCCTGAGAATTTTCACGATTTATGTCAACTGTCTACCGGCGAAATGGCAAACAACTATGAAAATTATTAATTGGAAATTTCTGGTCATGATGAAGTAGATTTAGTGGCCATGGATATACAGCTTTTCATGTATGAACAAAGGAGACATAACCAACAACAGCCAGACTCATCGGGACTGACGAATCTGAATGAAACTGAAGAAGAGTATAATGTTGAAAGGATGGGAAACACTGAATGGTAATAATTGTGTTTGTATTTCTTCCAATTTATGTATTTAAGAATCCTGGTCATTATTGCTCAGACGAAGAGCACCTATTCATCGTTACAAAGAGCGTTCATAAAATTTTGTTTCAGGTGCCAATGCGGTCATTGTTGTGAAATGGCAACAGGCCATGAAAGTCTGTGTTGCCACGAAAAGGACAGAGTTTTGATGAAAGCTGAGGAAAAGAATTTAAATTGTGTTACTGAGGATGATGATTTTAAAAGTGTTTGTCTGAATGCTGCTGTCATAGAAACTGCCATATACCAGTTTATTGAAGATGGAGAATATCTGGATGATGCACAATCATATAAGCTGTTCAGATATTCACATTCCGAAGCTCATACAAACTCAAGAAAACAAGTTTATGTTGAAATGTTTATGTACCTCCAGTCTTCTTCTCTTTTTGAATGCTCCATAACTTTTCTTTGGACTCAGTTTAGAAGGGCTGCTACGCTACCGAATTTAGAAACTATAAAGCTCCTCAATCTGTAATGTTGTTGGGGTAGAAAGTTAACGAGACACACTCTCCTAACCAATTCTTTCCGTAGCTTTGGATCACTACGAAACACAAAAAGTGTCTTCTTTCTTGGCGAAACCTGGATTAACCTGCTTTCTACTATCTTCCAAACAGTTGTAAGCACAGCAGTTACCATTTTAATCATCAAAATAGGTACTTTCAAACCAGTCGTATTGTGCCGAAATTGCTTGAATTACTACTGAAAACGAGTACGTGCCGAGAACCAATGATCACATATGACGTCACAAGGAAGTGACAAATTTTCAGGGGACGAGAAAACAATCAGAACTTGTCTGGCAGTAACGAACACCTTAAATGCTTAATAACTCCAAAACAAGGGTTTTTTCGAAAAATGGACTTCGGATTTGTATTCTACGCAATAAAACGAACCAAAATAAGTAAAGATAATTTTTGGTGACAGTTCTCCTTTAATCTGGTTGGCACGCTTCGCGCGCTGCATTCGCTCCTGCTCATGCCCATAAATACATGCATACTTACATACATACGTTCATACCTACATACTATACCTAAACACTATACCAGCATACTATACCTACTATTCAAACATACTATAACTACTCTACAAACATACTATACCTACTATACCTACTATAAAATCATACTATACCTACTTTAAAAACATACTATACCTACATACTATACCAACATACTATACCTACTATACAGACATAATATACCTACTATACCTACTATAAAATCATACTATACCTACTATGCAAACATGCTATACGTACTATACCTATGATAAAATCCTATTATACCTACTTTAAAAACATACTATACCTACATACTATACCAAATACTATACCTACTATACCTACTATAAAATCATACCATACCTACTATAAAAACATACTATACCTACATACTATACCAACATACTATACCTACTATACAGACATACTATACCTACTACACCTACATACTATACCTACATACTATGCCTATTAAAAAAATATACTATGCTACATGCCATACCTACATACTCACAATACATACCCTACAATACATACTACGACGTAACATATGACAACGTACTAAAACACATAAAGGTGGGAGGTCGAATCTCCCCCCTGGCAAGCGACCGCTCCGCGCCCACCCTTGGCCCTGAAAAGCCGTTTCTGAATATTGATAATTTCAGTGTAAAAATTGACAGAAAAAAAGTTGCCACAGCAAAATCAATCCAACCTAAAAAATTCCAACTCTATCCCCATTAAAAATTATATCAATACGTAGCTGAGGATATAGCAAACACGTTGCAAATAGTTCCATCTCTTAAATAAGTAATACTGAATTCTTAGAGACCATTTAGTCGAAGTGGTTTTAATGAAATTTCGGAGCCGTGCAAAAATCAAAACCTTCGAAAACACTTTAGCAAAGAAAAATAGTATTTAACGTGGCAAATATTGATCCAGTTGAAGAAAAAAAACACCAACATGAAGGTAATATGTTGGTGAACAATTATCGGAAGTGTTTGGGTAAAAAATAATCAATTGTGGCAGGCTAAAATGTAATTTTTGTAAATGCAAAAACAATGTGTGTTGCGCGAGAAATTGCTCCTTTTCGAGAGAAAAGCAACTTTGTTGGAAACCGTAAAAAAACAACGAAAAAACAAAAAAAGCAACACATTATTTTAGTTGTGTTATCAGACAACACTTCTCAAAAATTTAACTCGTGAAAATTGTGAAATAGGTCCGGAAAAATTCAAAACTTTGACCAAGGCCTAAGCGTTTTAGCATGCCGAAGCAACAATGGCGGTCACCTACAACAAAGCCTACAACTATTTCATTAAAAAAACAAAACAATAACAAAGCTATCACCGGTGTTCTCTATTGTTTCCTGCAACTCTCCAGGGGTCCTTCAAACAATTAAGAGCTCTTTACAAAGAAAATTCAGCTGGTAAAACACTTTGAAAGGCATCAACCTCATCTTTTTGTGTACAAAAAAAACACACGTCTTCTCCAAATATACCTGCTGCATGCCAAGGGCAAATTTGCATGATAACGAAAAACGTGTCAATGTTCACGTGGGTCACGAAAAGAGCCAATCAAATTGCAGGAAAACGCGAAACAGGTCACATGAAGAGCGACCACTCAAAAATGGAGTTTGCGACGCGAATTTGGAAGTTTCGCCACCGTAAATCGTAGTTCTTTCGTGATAGTACAATTAACAGAATAATTAGTGGAATAATTCAATAATTTGGGAGAAAATCGAAAAACAAAATCCATTACTTTTGTATACTCAGCCATGCAAACCGCAAGGCCAAAAGCCCGCATACAAAAACGTTTTTGTGATTACAGGGTTCGCCGTTTTGGCCCATTGTTGTTGGGCGTTTGACCTATTGTTTTGGATCGAATCTATTGTTTTTGGCAGGGAAAGTGTGTCGTCACGTGACATCATAGAATATGTATATTAGACTAGCGGGGGGCCCGGTCGCTATGCTCCCTCCCCGGAGCCCCTCAAGCAACAGAAGTTTAATGTGGTTGGAGCGTTTGGCGCGCTGCATTCGCTCCCGCTCATGCCCACACATACATACATACATACATACATCCATACATACATACATACAAACATACATACATACAAACATACATACATACCTACATACATACATACATGGGCCGGGTTCAGTCGCTTCGCTCCCTCCCCGGAGCCCGTCAAGTAAAGAAAGCTTAATCTGGTTGGCACGCTGCATACGCTGCCGCTCATGCCTATACATATATACACACATACCCTACAATACATACCCTACAATACATACCCTACAATACATACCCTACAATACATAACCTACAATACATACCCTACAATACATACCCTACAATACATACGCTACAATACATACCCTACAATACATACCCTACAACATATACCCTACAATACATACCCTACAATACATACCCTACAATAATACCCTACAACATATACCCTACAATACATACCCTACAATACATACCCTACAATACATACCCTACTATACATGCCCTACAATACATACCCTACAATACAAACCCTACAATCCGTTCAACTAAAAAAACACGTGCTTCTCCCTGCTCGTTTTGCATCTCATTAACTCCGTCCTCGGAACTTTCTAGAAAGTCGGAACACAAAATGGGCCATAACTCCCGAACCGCTGGGGCTAGAAATTAGTGGAATGCTTTAGTTTCATCGGCACAATGCAGCGATCATTTCTATACCAATTAGCACCCTTATTGACCCCCCGAAAAAAAGCCTTTGAGTGGCACTGCCTGCTCCTTTCATCCCATTGTTTGGTCGAACATCGATTGTTCAAGAGACAATGGTCAATTGTTGAGCCCTCCTGGTCACGTGTCGACGTAGATTATATGACAGAGACTAGCCGGGGGCCCGGTCGCTACGCTCCCTCCCCGGATCCCCCAAGCAACAAAAGTTTAATGTGGTTGGCGCGCTTCGCGCGCTGCATTCGCTCCCGCTCATGCCCATACATACATACATACATACATACAAACATACATACATACATACCTACATACATACATACCTATATACCTACATACATACATACATACATACATACGTACATACATACATACATACATACATACATACATACATACATACATACATACATACATACATACATACATACATACATACATACATACATACATACATACATACATACATACATACATACATACATACATACATACATACATACATACATACATACATACATACATGGGCCGGGTTCGGTCGCTTCGCTCCCTCCCCGGAGCCCATCAAGTAGACAAAGCTTAATCTGGTTGGCGCGCTTTGCGCGCTGCATTCGCTGCCGCTCATGCCGATACATACATACATTAAATTCCCTACAATACATACCCTACAATACATACCCTACATAACATACCCTACAATACATACCCTACAATACATACACTACAATACATACCCTACATACATACCCTACAATACATACCCTACAATACATAACCTACAATACATACCCTACAATGCATACCCTGCAATAAATACCCTACAATACATACCCTACAACACATACCCAGATAACATACCCGACAATACATACCCTACAATACATACCCTACATACATACCCTACAACACATACCCTACACTACATACCCTACGATACATACCCTACAATGCATACCCTACAATAAATACCCTACAATACATACCCTACAACACATACCCTACATAACATACCCTACAATACATACCCTACAATACAGACCCTACAATGAATACCTTACAATACATACCCTACAATAAATACCCTACAACAAATACCCTACAATACATACCCTACATACATACCCTACAATACATACCCTACCATACATACCCTACGATACATACCCTACAATGCATACCCTACAATACATACCCTACAACACATACCCTACATAACATACCCTACAATACATACCCTACAATACATACCCTACAATAAATACCTTACAATACATACCCTACAATAAATACCCTACAATAAATACCCTACAATACATACCCTACATAACATACCCTACGATACATACCCTACAATGCATACCCTACAATAAATACCCTACAATACATACCCTACAACACATACCCTACATAACATACCCTACAATACATACCCTACAATACAGACCCTACAATGAATACCTTACAATACATACCCTACAATAAATACCCTACAACAAATACCCTACAATACATACCCTACATACATACCCTACAATACATACCCTACCATACATACCCTACGATACATACCCTACAATGCATACCCTACAATAAAAACCCTACAATACATACCCTACAACACATACCCTACATAACATACCCTACAATACATACCCTACAATAAATACCCTACAATACATACCCTACAATACATACCCTACAATACATACCCTACATACATACCCTACAACACATACCCTACAATACATACCCTACGATACATACCCTACAATGCATACCCTACAATAAATACCCTACAATACATACCCTACAACACATACCCTACATAACATACCCTACAATACATACCCTACAATACAGACCCTACAATGAATACCTTACAATACATACCCTACAATAAATACCCTACAACAAATACCCTACAATACATACCCTACATACATACCCTACAATACATACCCTACCATACATACCCTACGATACATACCCTACAATGCATACCCTACAATAAATACCCTACAATACATACCCTACAACACATACCCTACATAACATACCCTACAATACATACCCTACAATAAATACCCTACAATAAATACCCTACAATAAATACCCTACAATACATACCCTACAATACATACCCTACAATACATACCCTACCTACATACCCTACAATACATACCCTACAATACATAACCTACAATACATACCCTACAATACATACCCTACAATACATACCCTACAATACATACCCTACAATACATACCCTACAATACATACCCTACATAACATACCCTATAATACATACCCTACTATACATACCCTACTATACATACCCTACAACACATATCCCACACTACATACCACGAGGCAACATTTCTAAAGAAAGTAAAGGTGGGAGGTCGGATCCTCCCCCCTGGCAATCGACCGCCCAGCGCTCACCCTGCCGCCCCCCTGAAAGCCGAAGGTTGATAGCTTCAGTGTGAAATTTGAAAAAAAAAGTTGCCTTCAAAAATTTAATCAATCCTGGAAAATTTAAACTCAATCTGTAGCTGAGAAAACAGCGAATCCGATAAATATATTCACATTTCTTAACAGTGTTGTTTTGAATTTTAAGAGAGTATTTAGTGAAGCCCAACACAAAAGTGGTGAAAAAATTTATTCATCAGCCAACTTTAAAAACACAAAATTTCCCCTAATTTGGTCAAAATTTGTCCATTTTAACTCAAATTACACCGACAGGGAACTGATACCTTGGCGAATAAGTATCGAAAGTAATTGGGTGCATTTGAAATGCTTTTCGCAATTTTAGTTGTACATTTGTGAAGTCCAAGACATGATTTTGTTGATCAAAAATAGCCCTGAAATCAAACCCGTGAAAAAAATAGCATTTAAAACACGATTCACCAACTTTCAAATTAAATTAACGTGGCGAATTTTTATCCTACACACCCCACGAAAATATCAACATGAAGCTAATAGCTTGGTGAACATTTATCGTAAGTATTTGGGTGAAAAAAACAAAGTTTTGGCAGGTTAAAAATTAATTTTCGCAAATGCAAAACACACGCGTGTTGCTTGAAAATTTCGTGTTTTTCAGCAAAATCCAAACTCGGCTAAAACTGTCCAAAAACAGAGGAAAATCAACAAAACAAAAAAAACAAAGCCATATAACTTTAGTTCTTGTGTAAATAAACAGTTATCGAAAGTTTAAATGGAGAAAATCGGCCCAGAACGACCCAAGAAAATCAAAATTGTCTTCGTGTTTTGGTTAGGCCCTCGAGCCGAAAGAAAAACGTGAGGTGAAACAAAACAAAACTCGTGCTATTTAAAGCCAAAAACAATTGAATAAAGAAAATACCTTGAAATAATTGTCCACCAATTGTCTCCACAGGTCTTGACAACAATTGACACGTCTTTACAATTGATTTCCGGCAGTTATTCACGTTTAAACCCTAGCAACTTGCCGCCCGTTCAACTAAAAAAACACGTGCTTCTCCTTGCTCGTTTTGCATCTCATTAACTCGGTCCTCGGAACGTTCTAGAAAGTCGGAACACAAAATGGGCCATAAGTCCCGAACCGATTGGATTAGAAATTAGTGGATTGCTTTACTTTCATCAGCACAATGCAGCGATCATTTTGATATCAATTTGCACCCTTATTGAACCCCAGAAAAAAAGCCTTTGTGATATCAAGGAAATTCCTTTGATCTCATTGTTTTTTCGAACGTCGATTGTTCAAAAGACAATGGGCATTGTTCACAGTCGGCGGGTCACGTGTGATCGTAGAATAGTATATATAGACTAGCCGGAGGCCCGGTCGCTACGCTCCCTCCCCGGAGCCCCCCAAGCAACAAAAGTTTAATGTGGTTGGCGCGCTTTGCGCGCTGCATTCGCTCCCGCTCATGCCCATACATACATACATACATACATACATACCTTTATACCTACATACATACATACATACATACATACATACATACATACATACATACATACATACATACATACATACATACATACATGGGCCGGGTTCGGTCGCTTCGCTCCCTCCCCGGAGCCCATCAAGTAGACAAAGCTTAATCTGGTTGGCGCGCTTCGCGCGCTGCATTCGCTACCGCTCATGCCGATACATACATACATTAAATTCCCTACAATACATACCCTACATAACATACCCTACAATACATACCCTACAATACATACACTACAATACATACCCTACATACATACCCTACAATACATACCCTACAATACATAACCTACAATACATACCCTACAATGCATACCCTGCAATAAATACCCTACAATACATACCCTACAACACATACCCAGATAACATACCCTACAATACATACCCTACAATACATACCCTACAATACATACCCTACAATACATACCCTACATACATACCCTACAACACATACCCTACAATACATACCCTACGAAACATACCCTACAATGCATACCCTACAATAAATACCCTACAATACATACCCTACAACACATACCCTACAATACATACCCTACAATACATACCCTACATAACATACCCTATAATACATACCCTACTATACATACCCTACTATACATACCCTACAACACATATCCCACACTACATACCACGACGCAACATTTCTAAAGAAAGTAAAGGTGGGAGGTCAGATCCTCCCCCCTGGCAATCGACCGCCCAGCGCCCACCCTGCCGCCCCCCTGAAAGCCGTAGGTTGATAGCTTCAGTGTAAAGTTTGAAAAAAAAAGTTGCCTTCAAAAATTTAATCAATCCTGGAAAATTTAAACTCAATCTCTAATAAAAATTATATCAAACTGTAGCTAAGAAAACAGCGAATCCGATAAATATATTCACATTTCTTAACAGTGTTGTTTTGAATTTGAAGAGAGTATTTAGTGAAGCCCAACACAAAAGTGGTGAAAATATTTATTCATCAGCCAACTTTAAAAACGCAAAATTTCCCCTAAATTGGTCAAAATTTGTCCATTTTAACTCAAATTACACCAACAGGGAACTGATACCTTGGCGAATAAGTATCGAAAGTAATTGGGTGCATTTGAAATGCTTTTCGCAATTTCAGTTGTACCTTTTTGAAGTCCAAGACATGATTTTGTTGATCAAAAATAGCCCTGAAATCAAACCCGTGAAAAAAATAGCATTTAAAACACGATTCACCAACTTTCAAATTAATTTAACGTGGCCAATTTTTGTCCTACACACCCCACGAAAATATCAACATGAAGCTGATAGCTTGGCGAACATTTATCGAAAGTATTTGGGTGAAAAAAACAAAGTTTTGGCAGGTTAAAAATTAATTTTCGCAAATGCAAAACACACGCGTGTTGCTTGAAAATTTCGTGTTTTTCAGCAAAATCCAAACTCGGCTAAAACTGTCCAAAAACAGAGGAAAATCAACAAAACAAAAAAAACAAAGGCATATAACTTTAGTTCTTGTGTAAATAAACAGTTATCGAAAGTTTAAATGGAGAAAATCGGCCCAGAACGACCCGAGAAAATCAAAATTGTCTTCGTGTTTTGGTTAGGCCCTCGAGCCGAAAGAAAAACGTGAGGTGAAACAAAACAAAACTCGTGCTATTTAAAGCCAAAAACACTTGAATAAAAGAAATACCTTGAAATAATGGTCCACCAATTGTCTCCACAGGTCTTGACAACAATTGATACGTCTTTACAATTGATTTCCGGCAGGTATTTACGTTTAAACCCTAGCAACTTGCCGCCCGTTCAACTAAAAAAACACGTGCTTCTCCTTGCTCGTTTTGCATCTCATTAACTCGGTCCTCGGAACGTTCTAGAAAGTCGGAACACAAAATGGGCCATAACTCCCGAACCGCTTGGATTAGAAATTAGCGGATTGCTTTACTTTCATCAGCACAATGCAGCGATCATTTTGATATCAATTTGCACCCTTATTGAACCCCAGAAAAAAGCCTTTGTGATATCAAAGAAATTCCTTTGATCTCATTGTTTTTTCGAACGTCGATTGTTCAAAAGACAATGGGCATTGTTCACAGTCGGCGGGTCACGTGTGATCGTAGAATAGCATATACTAGCAGGGGGCCCGGTCGCTACGCTCCCTCCCCGGAGCCCCCCAAGTTACAAAAGTTTAATGTGGTTGGCGCGCTTCGCGTGCTGCATACGCTCCCGCTCATGCCCATACATACATACATACATACAAACATACATACATACATGCATACATACATACCCTACATACATACATACATACATACATACATACATACATACAGGAGCCCGTCAAGTAAACAAAGCTTAATCTGGTTGGTGCTCTTCGCTCGCTGCATTCGCTGCCGCTCATGCCCATACATACATACATACCCTACAATAAATACCCTGCGATACATACCCTACGATACATACCCTACAATGCATACCCTAAAATACATACCCTACGATACATACCCTACGATACATACCCTACAATACATACCCTAAAATACATACCCTACGATACATACCCTACAATACATACCCTACAACACATACCCTACATAACATACCCAACAATACATACCCTACAATAGAAACCCTACGATACATACCATACGATACATACCCTACATAACATACCCTACAATACATACCCTACAATACATACCCTACATAACATACCCTACTATACATACCCTACAATACATACCCTACAATACATACCCTACAATAAATACCATGCAATACATACCCTACAATAAATACCCTACAATACATACCCTACAATACATACCCTACATACATACCCTACAATACATACCCTACAATACAAACCCTACAATAAATACCCTACAATACATACCCTACAATAAATACCCTACAATACATACCCTACAACACATACCCTACATAACATACCCTACAATACATACCCTACAATACATACCCTACAATAAATACCATACAATACATACCCTACAAAAAATTCCCTACAATACATACCCTACAATATATACTACGACGCAACATTTCTAAAGAAAGTAAAGGTGGGAGGTCGGATCTTCCCCCTGGCAATCGACCGCACTGCCGCCGCCATGAAAGCCGAAGGTTGATAGCTTCAGTGTGAAGTTTGAAAAAAAAAGTTGCCTTCAAAGATTTAATCAATCCTGGAAAATTTAAACTCAATCTCTAATAAAAATTATATCAAACTGTAGCTGAGGAAACAGCGAATCCGATAAAAGTATTCACATTTCTTAACAGTGTTGTTTTGAAATTTAAGGGAGTATTTAGTGGAGCCCAACAACAAAGCCGTGAAAAAATTTATTCATCTGCCAACTTTAAAAACACAAAAATTCCCCTAACTTGGTCAAACTTTGTCCATTTTAACTCAAATTACACCAACATGAAGCAGTTACCTTGGCGAAAAAGTATCGACAGTAATTGGGTGCATTTGAAATGCTTTTCGCAATTTTAGTGGGGTATTTTTGAAGCTCAAGACATTATTTTCTTGATCAAAAATAGCCGTGAAATCAAACCCATGCAAAAAATAGGAATTGAAACACGATTCACCAACTTTCAAATTCAATTAGCGTGGCCAATTTTTGTCCTACACACCCCACGAAAATATCAACATGAAGCTCATAGCTTGGCGAACATTTATCGAAAGTATTGGGGTGAAAAAAACAAAGTTTTGGCAGGTTAAAATTTAATTTTCGCGAATGCAAAACACACGCGTGTTGCGTGAAAATTTGGTGTTTTCCAGCAAAACCCAAACTCGGCCAAAACTGTCCAAAAACAGAGGAAAATCAACAAAACAAAAAAAACAAAGCCATATAACTTTAGTTCTTGTGTAAATAAAGAGTTATCGAAAATTTAAATGGAGAAAATCGACCCAGAACGACCCGAGAAAATCAAAATTGTCTTCGTGTTTTAGTTAGGCCCTCGGCTCAACACAAAAAACATGAGGTGAAACAAAACAAAACTCGTGCTATTTTCAGCCGAAAACAATCAAATAAAGGAAATACTTTGAAATAATTGTCCACCAATTGTCTCCACAGGTCCTGAGAACAATTGACACGTCTTTACAATTGATTTCCGGCACGTATTCACGTTTAAACCCGAGCAACTTGCCGCCCGTTCAACTAAAAAAACACGTGCTTCTCCTTGCTCGTTTTGCATCTCATTAACTCGGTCCTCGGAACGTTCTAGAAAGTCGGAACACAAAATGGGCCATAACTCCCGAACCGCTTGGATTAGAAATTAGCGGATTGCTTTACTTTCATCAGCACAATGCAGCGATCATTTTGATATCAATTTGCACCCTTATTGAACCCCAGAAAAAAGCCTTTGTGATATCAAAGAAATTCCTTTGATCTCATTGTTTTTTCGAACGTCGATTGTTCAAAAGACAATGGGCATTGTTCACAGTCGGCGGGTCACGTGTGATCGTAGAATAGCATATACTAGCAGGGGGCCCGGTCGCTACGCTCCCTCCCCGGAGCCCCCCAAGTTACAAAAGTTTAATGTGGTTGGCGCGCTTCGCGTGCTGCATACGCTCCCGCTCATGCCCATACATACATACATACATACAAACATACATACATACATGCATACATACATACCCTACATACATACATACATACATACATACATACATACATACAGGAGCCCGTCAAGTAAACAAAGCTTAATCTGGTTGGTGCTCTTCGCTCGCTGCATTCGCTGCCGCTCATGCCCATACATACATACATACCCTACAATAAATACCCTGCGATACATACCCTACGATACATACCCTACAATGCATACCCTAAAATACATACCCTACGATACATACCCTACGATACATACCCTACAATACATACCCTAAAATACATACCCTACGATACATACCCTACAATACATACCCTACAACACATACCCTACATAACATACCCAACAATACATACCCTACAATAGAAACCCTACGATACATACCATACGATACATACCCTACATAACATACCCTACAATACATACCCTACAATACATACCCTACATAACATACCCTACTATACATACCCTACAATACATACCCTACAATACATACCCTACAATAAATACCATGCAATACATACCCTACAATAAATACCCTACAATACATACCCTACAATACATACCCTACATACATACCCTACAATACATACCCTACAATACAAACCCTACAATAAATACCCTACAATACATACCCTACAATAAATACCCTACAATACATACCCTACAACACATACCCTACATAACATACCCTACAATACATACCCTACAATACATACCCTACAATAAATACCATACAATACATACCCTACAAAAAATTCCCTACAATACATACCCTACAATATATACTACGACGCAACATTTCTAAAGAAAGTAAAGGTGGGAGGTCGGATCTTCCCCCCTGGCAATCGACCGCACTGCCGCCGCCATGAAAGCCGAAGGTTGATAGCTTCAGTGTGAAGTTTGAAAAAAAAAGTTGCCTTCAAAGATTTAATCAATCCTGGAAAATTTAAACTCAATCTCTAATAAAAATTATATCAAACTGTAGCTGAGGAAACAGCGAATCCGATAAAAGTATTCACATTTCTTAACAGTGTTGTTTTGAAATTTAAGGGAGTATTTAGTGGAGCCCAACAACAAAGCCGTGAAAAAATTTATTCATCTGCCAACTTTAAAAACACAAAAATTCCCCTAACTTGGTCAAACTTTGTCCATTTTAACTCAAATTACACCAACATGAAGCAGTTACCTTGGCGAAAAAGTATCGACAGTAATTGGGTGCATTTGAAATGCTTTTCGCAATTTTAGTGGGGTATTTTTGAAGCTCAAGACATTATTTTCTTGATCAAAAATAGCCGTGAAATCAAACCCATGCAAAAAATAGGAATTGAAACACGATTCACCAACTTTCAAATTCAATTAGCGTGGCCAATTTTTGTCCTACACACCCCACGAAAATATCAACATGAAGCTCATAGCTTGGCGAACATTTATCGAAAGTATTGGGGTGAAAAAAACAAAGTTTTGGCAGGTTAAAATTTAATTTTCGCGAATGCAAAACACACGCGTGTTGCGTGAAAATTTGGTGTTTTCCAGCAAAACCCAAACTCGGCCAAAACTGTCCAAAAACAGAGGAAAATCAACAAAACAAAAAAAACAAAGCCATATAACTTTAGTTCTTGTGTAAATAAAGAGTTATCGAAAATTTAAATGGAGAAAATCGACCCAGAACGACCCGAGAAAATCAAAATTGTCTTCGTGTTTTAGTTAGGCCCTCGGCTCAACACAAAAAACATGAGGTGAAACAAAACAAAACTCGTGCTATTTTCAGCCGAAAACAATCAAATAAAGGAAATACTTTGAAATAATTGTCCACCAATTGTCTCCACAGGTCCTGAGAACAATTGACACGTCTTTACAATTGATTTCCGGCACGTATTCACGTTTAAACCCGAGCAACTTGCCGCCCGTTCAACTACGAAAACACCTGTTTCTCCCTGCTCGTTTTGCATCTCATTAACTCCATCCGGGGAACTTTTTAGAAAGTCGGAGCACAAAATGGGGCATAACTCCGGAACCGCTGAGGTTAGAAATTAGCCAAATAGTACACTGTCATCAGCACAATGCAGCGATCATTTCTATACCTTATTTGCACCCCCAAAAAAAGCCTTTATGGATACAACAAAATTCCTTTGATCCCATTGTTTTTCGAACATCGATTGTTAAAGAGACAATGCTTTTCGAACGTCGATTGTTCCGGAGACAATGACACATTGTTTGGTCCCTCCGGGTCACGTGTGGAACAATCTTATTATATAAGAGATAGCTTATCAAAAGCCAGCGGACACGTTAAGCAATCCGTTCTAATTAAAGTTGATGAAGTTGTGATAAGATCAGCTGGCGGACACGTTAAGCAATCCGTTCTAACTAAATTTGCATAAGTTGCGATAAGATCAGTGGTAGGACTCGCAAAGAAAAAGAATTTTGTTTGAAATACTTGAAGTGGTCATAGTTGCAACCATTCCCCAACCATATGATGCACGGAATCGTCGAGTCCCCAGTTCCATTCCACGGTTGTTCCAGGTCCATGATGACTTAAATTTAAATCATTGAAAACCTCATAGTTGCAACCATTCCCCGACCACATGGTCCATGGAATCCCTGAGTTCCGATTTGCATTCCAAGGTTGTTCCAGGTGCATGAAGATATAAATTAAAATCATTCAAAACCCCATAGTTGCCAGCATTCCGCGACCCTATGGTCCAGGGAATTACAACTGAGTGGTGGGCACCTTTCCAGTCTAGAATCCATGTGAACTTGAAAAAATTGTTTCCACCTTGAGTACACGTTTATGTTATCGAGAAGGAAAATAATGTGATTGAAATCCACTACTTTAGCCTTTGGTTGGCCACTCGTGAACAGTAATTCTCTGGACGCGAAGGAGAAAGCATTCCGGAGGACTTGTATGCTTCTCGGCACGCCGTGCTTCAAAGCAATATGAAAGCAGCTGTTTTCGAGTCTCGCAAGTTAGAGTTTCACATCGAAATCTGCAAAAACCGATTTAGAATTTTAGTATTCATCGATCAGAGCTCTTTCAAGCAAATCAGAGTCAATTTATAGAGAATATGAGTGAAATTTTGAAAATTTAATGCACGGCTGGAGAAATTTGAAAAGCGAGTTCTTGATCAGGGAATCTGAGCTGGATAAATCCATACAGCTGAGGAGAAATATAGAAGAAACTTAGCCACTTACCAGTGAAGTTCTTTGGGAAACAGTTCTGAATAGGAAGCCCCAACTAAAATTCCAGTTGATTGCAAGGAAGGGCAGAATAGCTTTTTAGACAACTGTGTGTGCTTTGAATGGCTTCGTTTCAGTGAAATCAGGAAATTGCTGTTTCTGAAATTCGTTGTTTAGATCGTAGCATCCAGATCTGTTATTAGAAAATCAGAAGTTGATCATTTATGGTCTTAGTGTTGCATTTAGCATAGAAAAGATTTGTAAAGGAATGAATTATTTAGAATTTTAGATCGCGTATAAACTTCCATAAACTACGGATCAAAATAAATCGAAAAGAAAATAAGGATACAGAGGAGTTTAGTAGAGGCAAATAGAAACAACTTAGCCACCTACCAGTTAAATCCTGAGAAGCTTTTAGTTGGAAATCTCGAGTAAAACGGCAGCAAAAATAAAATCCAGCCATCCAAGCAAAAGAATTCATTCGGATTGCATGCGCGTCCCAAGTTCGAAAATGAAAATTCAAGCTGGATTGCACGCTCGCTCAAGGAAGGAAGCAACTTCCTCGTCAATCAAAGGCCACAGTAACAAAACACACTGTCGGATTAGTGTCAAACGCAACAGGGATTCATTGTTTCGGAAACGGTAAACAACGCACCATCGATCTTTCCACAATCATGACCTGATTTCAAATGCCTTTAGCCAGGGGGTCGCTGAGCACAGCAGGTTTTGTTCATCTCAATGCTTTAGTACGCATCAAAGGTCGGGACATCTCCCCCTCGCACGCAAAACAAAAGCCTCGGCACTGCAGTATCTGACAAAGTACACAAAGCAGACTCGAACGAAAACAAAGGGCGGAAAAATTTTCGAAGTGGAAAAGAGAAAATATCTGGAAAAAGAAATTGAATTTCGAAAAACAAAGTAGTTATTGCAGATATACACGTTAGTGGGAAGAATTGCGAGTGGTTTTCGAAAAGAACAGATCCCGGGAATTTTAGGAGTATCAAGTGAAAGCTGCCGTTGCTGGGGGTCTTTGAGCGTGGTTTCCGTCACCGCTCAGATATTATATATATGTAGAGACTAGCCAGGGGCGCTCGCATACGCTCGTTTCCCGGAGCCCGTCAAGTGAGAAAGTTTAATGTGCTTGCCGCACTTTGTGCGCTGCATTCACTGATGCTCATGCCTCTTCCGACCCCACGTACAGTGGTTTGGCTCGCGCTCGCTCCCCTGTCTATCTATTGTCACGATTGTAGTGTTTAACGTCCATGGAAATTAGTTTTAGTGATCAGCCCCGTTTTCATTTCAAAATCCTCATTTTCATCAGTTAAGCCTCGTAGTGATGGTACAGTAGATAAGATGCAACATCAAAGTTTGTTTTGTTGTAGGGACAACAACAATTACTTTGCTATTAGTTGTGTGCATGGATTGACAATTGACTCTGGTGCTTTGACAACCTAATAAAAACAGTAAAGGACCATCTATGATGAGCATCCAGAATTTAGATTAATGTTGACTTACAGAGGTATGTTTTTGCTTCCATGATAAGATGACACTGAAGCGTTGATTTTTGATCAAGCAATAGGTATGTAGCCTCCAATACTTGCATTTGTACAATGATGTACATCAGTAGATCTACAAAGTGAAAGAGACAAATTATAATCTATTTAACATGTTGGTATAAGTAGGAGAGGGGGTGGGCGTCCGGGCCCACGCATGCGCAGTAGAATTTTTATTTTATTTTAGTGTTTAGATCACGCATGCGCGAGAATCTTCGAGAATTGAAAAGAGCATGAACAGTAAAAAATAATCGAAAACGATAACAAGAAGGTTGTGGAAAGTTAGTTTAAAGTTGCAAAACATCACCAAAGCTGATAAAAAACCCATAAAAAGCTTAACTAAAAAACGGTTTTGTAATGAAAAAAAATTTTTACAGCAATAAAAAAAAATCTCTTGATTATATTGAATGAGTTATTTCATATTTTCCATGCACTTATAAGATGATAAGAATTTGTTAAATAAATCGCAAGAAAACACAAAAATATCGAGGAACTGGCAAATTCACGTTCTTGGCTCGAGATTGAATTCAAAGAACCAATCAGAAACTTTCGAATGCGGGGTTCGAATGTACGCGTCAAATCTCTGTCATGAGAAATGAGAAATCACAAACTTCTGGAATCTCGAATGACATTCAAACACACCCACATTCAAAAAGTAAGTTGGGTTTTTTTTGCTTCAAATCTTTTTTATCCTTACAGCTTTATTTGGAATTAATTCATAATATTAATGATTATGATTAGTTTAATTTAGAGTTTGAGAAAAAGAAGAAAAATATGAATTCATTAACTATTGAAAATGGCATTTTAATGGTGTTTGAATGTCCGGTGTGTTGGGCACTTTTACCATTTTTGGGTATAAAGCATCGTTGTCCAAGCAATAATGATAATGAAGGGTATGATGGTGGTGATGAAGAAAAAGATGAAGTGATAATGAAGATCTTCATACATGCATTGAGAGATGAAACCATACTAAAAAGGTATAGAATAAATGATGAAGAGGATGATGAAGTATAATTTAATAACAATGATAATAATGATAAAAACTATAATTGAGAAAAAGTATTACTGTGTATTCTTATATACTTCTACCTCTCAACTGCGCATGCATCACTTTATGGCTCGAGCCTTCTTTGAATGATTACATAATTTCATTCGAATTGGCATACCTTAATCAGGTGGGCTAGAACCGGCCTCTTAACTGCGCATGCGCCACTCGCGTCTTCATTGACGTTCGAAGGGATTTCGAGTAATCTATAAAAACGATAGATTTCACTTATCATTATCACACATTATAATTAATGACTTTAGGTCATTTCTACAAGGAACAAAAAAAGATTTGCTCTTAGCCTATTGAAGGAACATTTTAGAGATGTAATGGGCATTAATACAAAGGTTCAAGTTCGCTCGAATAAGGGGATTTGCTTGAATAAGCGTTAACTTTGGAAATCTACCACAAGCAAAGGATGCTGAAGATGGGTTGCTGATTGAAGAATCTCCGGTGAATGAAGATGAATGGAAAGACAGGATCAATGATACCTTGAAAACACTATTCAATGAAAGTTTTTCTAATGGAAATGGAAACTTGGGAAGGTTTGCTGTGATACTCCTTTGGATAGAGAAGCAAATTATCTATCATCACACAAAGAAACAATACAACATTAGTAGTTTATGGGTGGATTGTTTACTTTATAACATTAAATATGATTGTGTTCTTAGAGAATGGGGAGATGTTGAAATTACACAAAATGATATCCTCATGTAAATGCGTTTTTATTTGTATGCATGGGTCTATATAAGGAATCTGCACCATTACAATAATGAAAATGGCACAATGTCAGAGGGCAATGCACGCATTCATTAAACAGCTTTTTCATCTTAAATTTCTTATAAAAACAATGCATTTACCTCGTAAATAAAGATGGGTAAGCGCAAGAGGCAGAGTAGAAAGAAACAGCGTACTAAGAGAATTAGGGGTAAAGGTCTTTTTAAAAACATACAAAATTGGATTGTGAAAACAGCTATTGCAGCAACACCACTACCAGGATTACAGCGAGAGCTGAAACCAACAATGTGGAAAAAGGGTTGGAAAAAACCAAAACCCCTACAGTTCATCCCTAGAGAATTTTGGAGAGCTGCCGGAGTACCGAAAAAACAACGTGATAAGTGGGCACATGCAGATGAAGAATTTAAGAAATAGATTATAAAAGAAGGAGGAACGCTACAATTTAATAGCTATAATATAATCATGGCTAGTATAGCAGCAAGTGTTGTAGCATCAATGCTGATAGACGATATGTTGAAGGATGATGGTGGAGTTGAAGCGACTAAACTAATGACGGGTGAAGGAAAGTTTAAAAGGGATAGAACACGAAAACGTGAAAGGAGAGGAGAGAGAAAATCAACAAACATGGGTTCCACAATAGCACGTGTAGCAGCTAGGCAAGCTATTAAACAAGCTGTAAGACAGGGTGGAAGAGCGATAGCAAAACGAGTTAGTAAACAAGCTGTTAAGAAAATAGCATTGAGAGGTGCTAAGAAAGCTGCTAAAGGTGAAGCAATCGTTGCAGCTGGATATGGTTTAGACAAAGCTATGACCAAAATGCAAGGCGGCCGAAAGCAGAGGATGCAAAGGAAGCTGGTTCGAAAGAAGCATATGAAAGGTAGACAAAGTGGGACTAGATCTATAAAAATAGCAAGAGTAAGAGCCTAACATTTTAAATGAAGAAAATTGAAAGAAATAGATGAAGAAATCTCAGACAAAAAGCTCATTTCCAATAAGAAGTTCGTGGAGATAGGAGCTCGAGAATAATTCATAATGAATCTAGTATACAAAATTAATGTTGATAAAGTAGAAAGAAAGATGTTACATTCTATTTTAAAGTCAGAAGGTGAAGTTGAATGTATAAACATGACAAATTTAGAGGCTGCTTATGAATATCTAAGAACGATAAGAGAGGTTGTGCTTGATAGAAATTACATTACTCGATTTACAATCGACACTGACATGGTAAAAGAAACACATGAATTTATTTTACCTAAATATCATGGTAAATTTGCAAATAGTGTAAGATGTGCACGCATGAGTGAAACAGAGATAATAGAATATTGTAAACCTGATCAGATAGAAATTTTATTAAACCAATTAATAAAGAGGCAGCATTACTATAATCCAATAGAATAATCCCATTCTATTGTAACACTATAATCCCATTGTACGTGGAGTTGAAGGAGGCATGAGCGAAGCGAATGCAGCGCACGAAGTGCGCCAACCAGATCAAGCCTCTTTTTACTTGACGAGCTGGGGCGAACAAGCGAAGCGAGTGATGACCCCTAGTTTCTTATATAGCACTCTGCACATGAATGAATCAAATTAAAAATTGTTCTTGGGGATCGTTTAATGATTGGATAAGATTATTCACCATTGGTGCTTCGGCATGCTTGCGACTCTTAGCACTAATGTAAAGAAGGCTAAATCTTTAATAAAAAAATTATAATAAGGAGTTATCAGACGAGTGGAGGAAGCCAAGCTGTTGTAAGAGGAGTAGGCGGAGGCATGAGCTTGAGCAAATGCAGCGCACTAAGTGCACCAACTACAGGCAAGTGCAGCGCGCTAATCCATTCTACGTGGGGTTGAAGGAGGCAAGAGCATAGGCGAATGCAGTGCACAAAGTGTGCCAACCACAGCCGAGCGCAGCGAGCTAACCCATTGTACATGGGGTTGAAAGAGGCATGCACATAAGCGAATGCAGCACAAGAAATGTGCCAACCACAGGCGAGCCTAGCAAGCTAGCCCATTCTACGTGGGGTTCAAAGAGGCATGAGCATAAGCGAATGCAGAGCTCGATGTGCGCCAACCACATGAAGTTTTTTTCGTTTTCCCTCCTCCGGGAAAAGACCGTACGCAAGCGCCCCCGGCTAGTTGATATTACATTGGACCAACTTGCCTCTTTGAGGTCCAATCAGGCTGTCAACATCACTGCAACTATCTCCATTGGCGATTGCAGTTCTAAGACCATTCACATTAAATCAGCTGGAAAGAAAATTCAGCTGAAAGAAGATTGTATTGTTGAAGACTAGACAGGAAATTGCGAAGTCCATATTTGGCAGTCATTATTTTTGATTTTTCAAAATGGGAAGATCCACAAATTCACTGGTCTCTCTGTTAAACACTACAAGGGGGCCTGCTTCCTTGTAACAAAGCCCAATACCAAAGTAAAAGAGGTTGACCAGGAAATTGATGAAATTACAGCTTATGACCTACTCATAAGCTGTAATTTCATTATGAAACATTATTCATTACAACTAACTATCAACAACAGATGAAATGTGCAAATTGTAAAACAACTCAAACTTTGCATCCATAACGAAGTCAACGACTTAAAGCAATATGGTTGTTGAGACTGTATCAAAATTAACTGCATTCCCCAAGCAGTAAACAAGAAAACAGCATCTCTGGTCATTAAGTTGGGTGAAAAACTAGGGGTGAAATGCGTTGCTAGTGAAATTCAGGCTTGTCACCATGTTGGACACAAGAACGATGCTTCTACAGGGTGGCCCAGGAAAAAGTAACCCCCGAACAAAATAATTTATAGAGATTTTTCTCAAAAATGAATTCAATCAAATTGATACCACATGATATTCAATTCAAGTGTATTAACATGTAGAAATATCTTGACGTTTAGAGCTTCTATCTGGGCACAATGAGGCATTAAATTCCTCACATGCAAAAACCTGCTGTTTTGACAGGAAATTGAAATTTCATCACGTCAGGGAGCAAGCAAAACAAAAATTATTGTCAAGGAAAATGCCTGCAATATCAGTAGAAGATAAGCATCTTATAAAGAATTTTAGAATAGAAAAAGAATGGGGAAGAAAAAGAATCTTATCAGAGTTCCCGAACAAAAACTGCACTATGAGTGAATGGACTGGGCTATGTTGAAGTTTTTCGTGTTTTGTTGCGTCAATGTAAAGTTACATGTTTCCAAACAGTGTGTTTTGGTTGGTTAAGATTGAGAGTACATTTACTCAGAGATAATAAAATCAACCAGCACAATATTTACACAAAATATCGCATTTAAGTGGAATAGCTTGAAGTATGAATTTCATGAAATTGCTACTTCAGAAATATTTTTTACGAATTTTGTTAGGGGGATACTTTTTTATGGGCCACCCTGTATAATCTGCAAATTCACATATCGGAAATTGAGAAAGGCCTTCTTGCAGAAACGAAAAGAGTCAAGAAATATTTCTAGAAAAGATCTTGACTCCAAAGCTGCTGACAATGTTAAAGTTTTATCAAAAAGTCATTAGCAAGGAAAAAATATCTTTGCCAATTGGCAAGAGATAAAAAAAAGAGATCGCATGGGATTTCAAGTGGACTAAGAAAGTTCTTATTTTTGTCAGACGAAACAATGATTCGGCACTCATTAACATAAGAAATGAATTGGACGTCACGAAGAATATTGCTTGAAACTCAGGTGATTGACTGTTTACTCATTTTAACATTTAGTTTGCTTGATATTCTTGTTCTACTATTAATTGTGACTATTACCACTACTACTATTAATATCATTATTAACATTAACATTTTTATTATTAGCATTTTTATCACTACTAAGGGTCATCACTCGCTTCGCTCGTTTGCCCCAGCCCATCAAGTAAAAAAAGTTTAACCTGGTAGGCACGCTTCGCACGCTGCAATCGCTCTCGCTCATGCCCATACATACATACATACATACATACATACATACCTACATATATACATAGCTACATACATACATACATACATACATACATACATACATACATTCATACAAGGTTTTTCATAATCTGCCGACCCCATTTAGCCACCCTCAAGAAAAGAAATGAACTTGTGTCTGCTTGCCGCCATCGAACAAAAGCCCTACTAATTAGCACTTAGCCATATACTTCACACCGCCGGGAATTTATAACATCACACGTGGAAGAATAGAACTTAACTCATGCCCTTAGGAACAATAGAACAATGGATTGTAAACTAACACCCCCGCATACCTTCTTAATCACCCTAAGTATATAAATAAGTTGTAAACAGGAATATATTTATCTGTACATCTCCTGATGAGTGGGTAACCACGAAACAGGCTTGTCGAGATGGAGAGTTTTATCTTTTGAGTGTCTCTTTTCTTAGTGTATATATAGCTTTACTGTATGTATCGAGCACTCTAACGGGAAACCAATTCACAGACTTTTATTATTATTATTATTATTACTAATTTATTTAAAGTTGGCTGGATATATAGCTATACTAAAGCTAATTTAGGCCAACTACTGATATTTAAGATTTCACAATACAAAATTCAAATTACAAATAAAAAGATTCAATTTACACAAATGTTAATAAGAGATTAGATGCAAATGTTACAAATGTTAATGTGATTTTAAATGAAGCCTAGATTTTGAACAAAAATTTGGCACAGTCGGCAGTGGCAGGTTTCACCAGACCAAAATTTTATTTGGTTTTTGAAGTTCTGGAACATTTAATAATCTGAGGAACAGTAGCCCAAGCTTGTGGGCCTCTAAAACGAATTGATTCCGAGCCATATTTTACTGTTCTAATTCTGGGAGCAGAAAATTCATTCCCATTTCTCAGATTATAGTGATTGTCATTTTCACAAAAGATCTCTTTCATAAACACTGGATTTAAATCATTTTTAGTCTTGTACATTTCGGTCATCAAAAATTGTAAGTTTTTCTGATGCACAGTTATGGATTTATCCATTTCAAGTAAGCCCTCAAAACTGGATTCAGAATCCTGGAAGGTAATCCTCAGTGCTCTCTCTTGGATTTTATTAATTTTCTGATGTAGTTTACGACTATGGAACATCCAAACAAGGGGACAATATTGAAACTGGCTGTTTATAAAAGCTCGCATTAAAAACCTTAGTTTACTTTGATCTAGAAATGGAACAATACGTGAGAGAGCATATAATTTATTACTTGCCTTTTTACATAGCCCAGCAACATGTTGTTCAAATGTCAATTTATTGTCTATAATAATACCAAGCAATTTTTCATGATTACTGCTCTGTATAGGTGTATTGCCAATCGTAATGGTAATAGGTTCGTCAGGAGAAGGAACTAATGCTAAAAAATGGCATTTATCTTCATTTAATTTTAGGTAGTTGTCAGAAAACCATTTTATTACCTTTTGAGAGTCATTCTCAAGCCTTTCCACTACATTTTGCAAGTTTTGGTCACATGTATATAAAGTGGTATCATCAGCATAATTGCAAATTTCTATATCATTGATAGAGAGTAACAAATCGTTCAAATAGATGTTAAAAAGTAGAGGTCCTAAAACCGACCCCTGTGGAACACCCAATTTCAGTTTTTGTGTAGAACTAAACGAACTATTTATTTTAACTCTCTGTTGCCTTTCACTTAAATAACTGTTCAGAAACATCAACGCATCACAACTGAAGCCGTAAGCATGCAATTTGGCAATAAGAAGATCATGCTTTACACAATCGAATGCTTTTGGTAGGTCCATTAATACGGCCCCAGCCTTTCCTCCCTTATCCAAGAACATTTTGCACATTTCTATAAAACGAGTCAAGGCATGTTGTGCATTGTACCCTTGTCGGAATCCACATAACAAATCTGATAAATAGGCACCCATATGTTCCATCATTTGCTTATACAAGAGTCTTTCGTAAATTTTAGAGACAGTAGGCAAAACACTAATTGGTCTATAATTAGTCTTAGAAGTAGATTCGTTTTTTTAAAAAGGGCTGTAACATCTGCAGTTTTTAATTCATCGGGAAACTGACAATTGCTTATACCACCATTGAGAACATTTTGCAGTGGTTCAGCGCATACATCTAAATTAGTCTTAAGCAGCTTGGGGGGAATATTCCCAAAAGTTGTAGCCTTCTTAGAATTCAGATTTTTTATTTCTGTTTCAAGTTTAGAGATAGTTACATGCTCGAAGGAAAAGCTAATAGCTACATCTGAAAAGCGTGCTCGTATAGTTTTTATGCTAGGATGGTTTCTATATTTTTCAATTGCTTCATCTAAAGGATCAGAGATACCCTCTGTTGATCTTACATTATCTGGATATTCTTCTATGCCCAAGGTTTCGGTAACAGTTACAAAATAGTTGTTCAGGATCTCTGCGACCTGACGATCGGCGGAGATAATTTCATCATTTTCTATTAGAACTATCTTACTCTGAGTCTTAATTTTATTGGAGAATAATGGTTTCACAGTTTTCCAAAATTTTTTATTGTCAGTGATTTCTGTAATATCCAAATTATTGTAGTATCTCTTTTTTTTCTGTCCTAAGCAGTTTTACGCATAGGTTACGCTGCCGACGATAGTTATTCCAGTTTTCAGCAATCCTATTTTGGTTATATTTGTTGTGCAATCTAGAACGTAACATGATAGCCTTTCGAAGTGCTTTAGTCATAAATGGTGCATCATTAGCCCTAACATATTTTTTCTTAAGTGGTGCATGTTTATTGAATACTTTATCAAAAGCAGTTTCAAACGCTCCATAGCTGACATTTGAAGCATCTATGCTCCCAAGTTCAGTTCTTAAGTCTTGCTTAAAACTAGCTTGGTTAAAATTTTTGTAACATCTGTAATTTATAATTGAGGGACCTTGTTTCTGAAAAGTGGTTTTCAACACAGTGACAATCATTTTATGAAAATCAGATAAGCCTGTTTCAATGGTGGTGGTGTTTTGCATACTTTGGTTACAATTTGTTAAAATTAAATCAATACATTTTGGAGGGTCAGCCTTATAACAGGTGGGTTCTTTTACTAAGTTTTTCAAACTATAAATATTCAAGAAGCTATGTAAATCGTCATCCGTCTCTTCGGCATTAAAATCTCCCAAAATCATGAAATTTTCATACTTTGAACTATAATGATCTAAAGCTTTACCTAAGTTTTCGTGGAAAAACAGTTGCGATTGAGTTGGTGGTCGGTAAACACTGCAAATAGCCCATTTTTTCTTTCTAAGGTTGATTTCAAAGCTGATACACTTTATACCCAGTTCAAATGTAAACGATGTCAGTAATTGTGAAGGGATGTCACTTCTTACATAGACTAACAAACCCCCACCATCTTTATTTCTATCTAGCCTAAAGGGAGCAGCAAATCCATCAATTAGAAATTGTCCCCTGGGGAAAGAAGAGTCGATTTTGGTTTCTGCCACCATCAAGATATCTATGTTCGCTGCAGTTATTTCTTTAAGAGCTTCAAATTTATTTCTTATAGAATTAATGTTTAAATATCCTATGATTAATTTACCTAAATTCCTTAGCCGTAGTAACTTTAGCGAGGATCGAGCGTCAATATTGTTAGGGAGATCTTCCTCGGAGGTCTCAGATGTAATTTCGGAAACTTGTTGCGACTGAGAAATATTTGCATGCGTAGATATAGTTGAAAATGTAGACAAAGAACATTCACTAGGCACATTTGAGCTATTTGAGAAAGTTGAGGATAAATTGAAATTTTCATATGACCCATTTCCTAAGCTGGGGCTACTTGTAGAACACTCAACCGGCCTTGAGTCATTATTACCATTACAACGATTACATTGGTTGTTTTCTACGGAGTGTAGGAAAATTGATGTATGTGGCTTTACCGATACACTAGTAATAGAATTTGTTTGAATACTTAGCTTATTTTTTGTTGTTGGCTCTGTTGGTTTTATTTCAGGTATGCAGTTTCTGTCATATTCCAAATTTTCCGAGGATAGTCAAACATTGTTTAAATAGTTTACTAAGTCATTTCCTAAGACGTTTGTCCCATCATTGTTCAGATGAATTCCATCGTCATGTAGCAGGTATCGCCAATCTGTTTCAAATTCTTTGTGTTCAATGAAATCGATTCCATTTTCTGCCAGTGATTTTTTCAACAACATATTCACTCTTACTCTTTTTTCTTCCAGTAGGTAGGAGTCGCCTCTTGTTAATAAACTTGAAACAGCCACTTTGGGAACGGAATTTTTTGCTTGTGTTGCCACACTAGTGATTTTTTCAGCAATTTTTTCAGGATCATCTTTCCTTAAATCATTAGTCCCACAATGCAAGATCAAAACATCAGGGCTTCTTTTCAGGGTTGGTATCATATAAGATTCCATGTCTTGGGCAAGGTTGCCAGATTCGGGATTTTATCCCGAGATCTCAGGAATATTCAGGGCTGTTGGGATTTTCCTCGGGATTTAATTTTGGGCAAAAAATCTCGGGAAAAATCTCGGGATTTCTAGAGAAGAGATTACAAGCGTTTTCCTTTATCATTTCAAGCAGGAAAATACAGAATTCATAGTTTAAGAGCAGCACATTTGATTCACACCATGCCAATCACCATCCGAAAGTAGGATTCATCGATAGAAATGGGACAAAAAGGGCCGCAAAGAAAAAAATGTGTGAAGAACATTGAAAGGAATTTCGTAGAAATTCGTTGCAAAGAGGTAAAAATCTCGTCCCGGTGGTGAATGATGTCATCGGAAAACAACAATATATATCTCGGGATTTTTTAGCAAGTTTATTGCATTCTGGGATTTTTCAGGGTTTGATGTGGGATTTTTATAGAATTCAATCTGGCAACCCTGGTCTTGGGTCGTTGCTCCGGGAAATGATTTGACATACGAGTTACATTGACGTACGTTACAATTGATTTCTTGCTTTCGTATCCCCCGTACGATAGAGTCTCCGATTACTGTAATTGTTGGCTTCCTACAATCACCCAAAGGCTGTCTGCTTTGTGATATGGTATCGTTCAACAATGTCTTGCGTGGTTTTGCTCCGGCTTCAGCATAACTAAGTTCTCCAGGGACAACACGTTGAAAATTTTCATCTGTATAAGTTGACTTAACGCTTTGGGAAAATTGGGGTCGTGTTTTTTGCCTGTCAATATCCTCAGACTGTTGTAAAGCTCTTTGCGGCTTTGGAAATTCCATAGAAAAAATAGGATCCTCTATATTTCTTTCTAAGCCATTGAATCTATTTCTTGTTTCAATTGAGTTTTCATTGCACTGACGTGACTTAACTATGCGCTTGGGGAGTTGCCAAGGCTCTGTTTCAATATTTTTGCCATCATTTTTATTCAAATTTTTTCCTCCATTTTTATTCAAATCATTATTAAGATTTTTACCAAGATTTTCTCTTAGATCAGCAATTTGCAGCCTCAGTGCAAAATTTTCATCTTTCAGAATCCTTTTTTCTCTTTCTAATAAGTTATTTTTTGTTAAAATTTCTTGAAATTCGTTTTTCCTGTCTTGCATACTTGCAGTATCAGTGGTATTCTTTGTGTTAGTTTTATTAAGTCTTTCCAGAATGGTAATTAACTGCTTTTCAATTTTTTGAAATCTGTCCTCTAATTGACTGTTTATTTCCATATTGCCAGTGCTCCCACTGTTTTTTTCATTGCATAATATTTCCTGCACATCTGAATCTCCCTTATAAGACACCTTCCTCTGAGCGTTTGGATCAGCAGTAGACAAAAGCCCATTTCTGCATTCGTGGAGCCTCTCTTCTTCTTCGGAAATTTTTCTGGCTTTTTCACACACTTGAAATGATTCAGTGCCCCCAGTTTTGGTATCCTCAATTTTTCCTTCGGTCAACATCATTGTCAATTGCAGCGCAGTTGCTGAGTCATTTAGGCCATGTGTCTTCGTCAAAGACTTCCATACTGAAGTTGAATTTGCACGCTTCCTTTTGCCTTGAATATTTTCTATTGTGTCTATTATGAGTTCCTCTACTTCTTTGGGTTCAAGAACCGTATTCTCTGCCATTTAAATATTTAGCTTTATCTACAGCTAAAATGAAAGCCGACTGATGAAACTTGCGACTGGTATTCTTCTAAGCAATTTTCGCGCCAAAATTGAATTTAGGCCACTTAGGCCCAAAATAGGCAGCTCGCTCGCCAAATAAACTTCTTTCGCTTTCACAAAGTTGTTGCCTTCAACGTTTCCAGCGTGCGTGATTTTAAATAATAATCAGTTTAATTAGTAAGCCAGCTATTTGATCTGATAGTTCAACATAAATATGAAAAAGTTCGATTTGATATGTATATTTCTATCCCGAGAAAAAACACGTCCTTCCTCTACGGTGACAACACACAACATCTAGTCTTAACATTTGGTAAAGACTTCGTACATACATACATATATACATACATACATACATGAGCCGGGCTCGGTCGCTTCGCTCCCTCCCCCAAACGCGTCATATAAACAAAGCTTAATCTGGTTGGACCGCCTCACTCGCTGCATTCGCTACTACTCATGCCCATACATACATACATGCATATCTACATACTATACCTACATACTATACTAACATACTATACCTACTATACTTACATACTATACCTACATACTATACCAACATACTATACCTACTATAGAATCATACTATACCTACATAATTGCTTTGAAAATCGGAAACATAGCAAAATATAGTAAATACTAAAGCTTTTCGTCTGACACTCATCAGAGTAGTACGTCAGAAAGAGAACGAAAATGAAAACCTAATGAACAATTATACCCAGAAGAGGATCGAAATTGGCCAATCAGAAAAGAGGTGAGTGATTGATAAAGTGCAAAACAACCAATCATCACTGGTGATCGAACAATAGATTATTGAAAGAGTCCAAGTGGGAAAACGAACTCTTTCTGTCTACACAGTATCGGATCTATGGTTTTGATGTAGACAGATTCTAAAATTCCTAAGTGAAATTGCAGGTACGTAGGTCGCACTTCTCAACGGTTATGCGATAGGATTAAACAACACGTGCCCTCCAACATACGCCAAAAAATGGTTCCAGAACAAGAACAACCATCTCGCGCCTCTAAAACATCTAAAACTCTAAAACACGACTCCGCTATAGGCCAACATTTACTCGGCAACCCAGAATGTGCTCAAAACTACAGTGAGGACTGTTTTCACATCATCGGCAGAGCTAGGTCAAAATTGAGTAGACTCATTTTGACATTGAATTTTCGTAAATGCAAAAACAACACATGTTGCGTGAAAAATTGCTCCTTCCCGAGGGAGAAGCAACTTTTCTGGAAACCGTAA
Organism: Sanderia malayensis; assembly: GCA_013076295.1. Classification (NCBI taxonomy): domain Eukaryota; kingdom Metazoa; phylum Cnidaria; class Scyphozoa; order Semaeostomeae; family Pelagiidae; genus Sanderia; species Sanderia malayensis. The sequence continues at coordinate 1,005,781 of RQOL01000374.1, read as the reverse complement.
CAGAAAAAACAACACATTATTTTAGTTGTGTTATCAGACAACACTTGTCAAAAATTTAAATGGGGAAAATCGTGCAAATAGGGCCGGAAAAATTCAAAACTTTGACCATGGCCTAAGCATCTTTAGCATGCCGAAGCAACAATGGCGGTTGCCTACTACAAATAGAACCTATTCAGCTCATTTACAACATCAGTACCCGTCATGGGAATGCAAAGTTTGTCAACAGAAAACAAAATTTCATTGCATTTAAGCTTTTCAAGAAACGCATGTTTTTCCTTTGCCATCTCGTCTTTGATAATTTTGATCATTCTACTCTTGTTCTCTCCATTTTTAAGGAAGTCTGAAAAGTTACGTGGTATCTTCGACTTGGCTAAACTTATCAGAACTTTGCTGGAATGCCCACACTTAAGACATTCAGGATTCTTTAGCGATTCTTTCCTGTAGGTATCTGCAACAATGTCTACTCTTGCATATCCTGCGGGTGAAGCGTTGATGATTTGCTTTGTAAGATCCTTGTATGTATCACTGACTCCTGGGAGTGATCGAATCAATGCCATCAAATTAACTATGTATGCAGCAATGTCGTCTTTTCGAATTGGATTTGGCTCATCCATTATTTCTTCCTTAGAATAAGACAAAATAATTTCCATGAGCTGGCTTTTCTTGGTGACCCTCCGAACTCCATCAGGATTAGCGAATGACAAAGGAACGGAACTTATATTCCAACGCTGCCTGAAAATTCAAGAAATTTTGCTACAACGTTTTGATTGACTTCATCTAAGCTTTGCTTGTTGTCCTGTTTAACTTCTACCTTTTTGCTTGCATTTTTGAACAAAGTTTATTGCGCTTGATTGGATCATGAATTGGGACATTGGTTGACTTGACTCTATTTGTGACAAAGTCATCGTATTGTGCATTCCCTTTTCTTTTTACTTGAGATGTCTCATTTGCTGTGTCTGCTTCAACTTTTATTCCGGAGCTGAGGTTGTAAAGACAATCTTTTTCTAACAATTTGTCACAGGGGTTGACATACTATTTACAAACTTTTCTGACTTGAGAATCTGAGAAGGCCTGTTTGATTTACATCCCTCGTCTGAGCTTTTTACATCTGCCAATGTTATTAGCGCATTTGTATTCTTAGCTTGCACAGGACAATTTAACGTCCACTTAGGAATCGCTTGTTATCTGAGGCAAAGTACTTTATGCCCCTTAAAACTTTCGCATCTTTGTTTATCGCTTGCTCAGCTCTCTGATCTATGGCAATCCTGCATTTATACCTGTCCTATCCTTGCACAGACAATCTCTTCTCCGAGAGGAACTCCGTGCCTCCTGGGTGCGTACTTTCAAGATTCTCCAATGTGTTCACATATAATGCTGCATATCTCGCATAATTTTGCTTGTTTGTTGCAAAAAAATGGCAGTGCAGTTTTTAAGCCACAGAGTCTCAATGGAAAATTGTTTGACTGAATCGCAGAGTGCAATAGATGTTGATTTGACATCAAGGTGATGAACAAGCCAGAACTGTGGTGTCACACCATGACTCCCGCTGCGAACATTGTCTTTAAAGACCTCATACTCCTTTAACATATTCATTACCTCAGTATCTCTGCAACCTCTCTATGTCTTCTGTAGTGACAGATGAGCAACCCATTGCTTCTTTTATCACATCAGGAGTACCCTGAATCGACAAAAAGCGTTTGAGCAGCAGTTGTTCTAATGCTACTGCAAAGTTCGAATGCACTGTCCAGCAACGGTTATAATGTGAACCTGCCAGGACCCCATTTAAGCTGGCTGTTGAACAAATATTTGCCTGAAAAACTACATCTTTGAAGCTCGAACAGCGAACAATGTTTCCTAGAATGGTGAACACTTCTTTCATGAAATGGAAGTCCCCTAAGTGGATAATGATGTTTTTAAAACGTTCAGGGTAGTTCCATAGAACTTTGTGTGCATTAATACCAGCACCAGCATCAAATGTGATGTTTGCATAGGGCACTTCGGCTTGATTTCCTCTGCTCAGGATCATGTCAAATACTTTGTATATTCTGGAATATGCAGTGATAGATGCATTTATTGGTGGAAGATAGGTCAGTTTGGTCAGTTTGGTCATTTGTAGGTTATCAGCTCGTTCAGCAAATTTCACAAAAAACCCTGGAAAGTTTATCTATCTATCTACAAATTACTGTACATCAACCTACAATTAGGTTATTACGCAGAAGTCTAGGTTAGTATATTAGTGTGGCCAATTGGCAATAAATATCTATAACTACATTTACCAATAGGTGAGAAAATTATTATTATAAAATTTTTTTTTATATTACATTTAAAAAGTTTTTTTTAAGCTGAAGTTTTCTTTTTTTAATATCTTCATTAAATCTTACACTAAGTTAATTGCTGCAAGTGACCTTCTAAAGCTTGTTATTGTTTGTTGTGACCTAATTTCTACAGGCGCATGAGTCCACAGTCTTGCTTTGCTCGGAAGGAACGAATATTTATACGCATTAATTCTACAATATGGTATTAGAAATTGCTCTTGGCTTCTAGTGTTAGTACAGGTTGACTCAGTAAACTTTGTCTTGGGAATGTCCACTAAACCATTCATAATTTTATAAGTCATTGCCACTTTTGCTTTCGCTCTTCGTTCAGCTAGAGACTCCCATCCGAGGTCTGCTATCATATTACTTGGGCTTGCAAACCAACTATAGTTGCCATTGACAAATCTTGCCGCACGTCTTTGGATCATTTCTAACTTGTCAATGCTCTTAGACGTGTAAGGGTCCCAAACAGTGCTTGAATAATCAGTTGTAGGCCGGACAAGTGTTGTATAACATCTCTTTTATCTTTCGAGGAAAACTTCCCATACTTCGTCTGAGTAGGCTGAGTATGTTGTTTGCCTTTGTGTATATGTTTTGTACGTGATTACTCCATGACAGTTTTTTGTGCAGGGTGACGCCAAGGTATTTTTTGGAATCTACTTGTTTAAGGTTATGATCTTGCATCGTGTATGAGACATCTAGTGGACTTCTTTTATTAGTTACTCTTACTAGTTCGCATTTTTCAGGGTGGAAGGACATAAGCCAATCATCTGCCCATTTTTGCAAACTATTGATGTCTTCTTGGAGAATACTTGCATCTTCCTGGTCCTCTATACTCTGATAAACAATACAATCATCTGCAAATAGACGCACATGGCTTTTTACTCCTTTTGGTAGATCATTGATAAATATTGTAAATGGTATGGGACCTAGTACGGAGCCCTGTGGGACACCAGATGTTACATTTATTTCATCTGACCTGCTGGCATTGAGTACTACAGCTTGAGTGCGATCTGACAGAAAACTTTGAATCCATTTGTTTAACTGACCTCTTATTCCACAGCAAGCCAATTTATGCATGAGGGCCAGGGCGCACTATCCTCTGGATTAACTTTGTTAAACCCGATATTCCCACACTAATTAGAAGTTGTTTTCATGTTCTACAAACATGATCCAATTATCGCTTGGAGGACAACATTCCAAGGTATGTTAATTATCAGCAGCCCTTCACCGAGCTGTCAATTCGTAAAAATAGTGCAGCAATGTAGTGTGGCGATGGCATTTTTCTCTCTTTATTTCTTGAACTTGATCACGCTTGCATCTATTTTCAACCGGCTTGATTTTACAATGAATCTGCATAATTTTTTAGACTATTCTGCAAATGCGAGGGCAATGAGTCCATTTACTTGGTATCAGCCACAAGGACATGTTACAGATACAAATTCGGTTAATACAAATTTTCAAACACCACGCATAAATCAAGAAATCCAGTCTGTATCAGCAGAACCGCATCAAACAGCAAGCCAAACAACAACAAAAGGCAAAAAGGCGAAAAAGCCAAGAACAGAGTGGATTGAAGAACAAACCGGTGATCTATTACAACTTTGGGCTGATCACAAAGATTACATTGACAGTGCACATTCGCGGAAGGCTTGGAAACGATTAACAGAGAAGTTTGTGAAAAGGTTTACGGTGATACGAACAACGGAGCAAATTAAACAAAGGGATTGATTTCTTGTTGTGAACTGATTAATAGTCATTATAAAACAGGAGTCATAAAGAATGTTAATATAGCTCAATAACTAAATGAGTCATGCATTCATTTTCAGGTAAACTATCACCTAGATAAATACAAAGAAGTTTCAGATTGGAACAAGACACAATCCGGTGGACACACGAGAGAATGAGAATTTTTTGACATCATTGATAATGTGCTGACATGATAATGGGGCATCTAGCAGTTTCCAAATTCTAGAGAGAGAGGAGGAGTCAGTTGAAGAGGATCGAGATGAAGTTGTGGAAAAAGTAACGACACCATCATAACATATAGAAGAGCATACGGCAAGAAAGACAAGAAAAAAGAAAAGCAAATGGGATGAAGAAGCAGAACGAAACGAAGCTATCATAGAAAAGGTTGTGGGGCAAGGAGACAATTTGATAGAGGAAGTGAGGGAGATGCGATAAAGTTCAAGGAAACAGACTGCAGCCATTGAAAGGATGTCAGACAACCTGAGCACGTTGATAGGATTATTTGCAAGGCAACAACCAAGAATTTTACACACCCCCAGCCCAAAGAAAAAACGTAAAAGACACGAATATTGCCAAGATAGTGATTCCTATTAAAAATTTTTGTGAAAACTCTTTATAAACATGTGTATGTGTAATTTCAATATAAAATGTTTAAAGATCATCAGAAAAATTCTTGTTTATATAGTCTTTAATTATTTCTCGCATTTCCTCACCATCTAATGAAACGATGCCATGATTCAGGGAAGCAGCTTTGTGGTCATCGTTTTTTTTCGACCAATCGTCATTGTGGTCAATGCATATATTGTGTAGCACGCAACAAGCTATTATAGTCTAATATATATATTTTGCGGAGGTCACGTGATGACGCACTTTCTTGCCAAAAACAATAGATTCGACCCGAAACAATAGGTCGAACGCCTCAAAACAATGGGCCGAAACGGCGAACCGTGTAATCAAAAAGGCTTTTTTGTTTGTACATTTATTGTCCTAAATTTCAAATGGAAAGTGCCAATTATTAATTAGACCAAGGTTATCTATTTTTGGTTTCGTTTTTTCAAAGTTCTTTTGAATTATTCCATTAATTATTCTGCTAATTGTGCTATCACGAAAAAACTACAGTTTACGGTGGCGAAAATTCCAAATTCGCGTTGCGAACTCCATTTTCGAACCACGTATTCGCTGTTCACGTGACCCGCTTCGCCTTTTGATGCAAGTTGATTGGCTCTTTTGCGACTTCACGAGAACAGTTTCGATGCTTAGGCCTAATGATGCTAAGGAGCGAGCCAAGCTGTTGTAAAAGGAGTAGGCAGAGGCATGAGCGGAAGCAAATGCAGCGCACGAAGTGCGCCCTATCAGTCAATGCTTTTTGATAATGGATAGACAGGCGAGCGCAGCGAGCTAACCCGTTGTACGTGAGGTTGACAGGGACATGAGCGTAAGTGAATGCAGCGCACGAAGTGCGCCAACCACATTAATTTTTTTCATTTGCCCCCCTCCGGGAAGCGAGCGAATGCGAGCGCCCCCGGCTAGTTTTATTGAATGTGCTCAACTTATCCTCACTGGTTTTTGAAAGTATTCGAAAACGTGACTTTAATGTGCCAAAGGCACACCCGACAGCTATGCGAGCATTTGATAACTGAATCCGAATACGGCTTCATTAAGGACTCGATCAAGGGATATGCACTATCGCCAACCAGATATGGCGATATCCTGGTATTGTTGCAATCAACGAGTGGCTCGCCATCACATCATATTGTTGATATCGACTGTAGAAGTCTTTCTTGTTTTCCTTAGGGGCTCTTATTTTGATGTGCGTGCCGTGCCGTCAATAGCCCCAAGCACGTTTGGCATCAAAGATCGGCCACTGAATGTTGCAATTGCATTTTGTTTTTCTTCTAGAGTTCTCGGAAATTGAATATAGTTATTCTTTACCTCATTAAGGACTGTAATTACATCGTAAAATGCTTCTCGGACAGTCGTTTTTCTGATATTGAAGATATCTGCACATACCTGGTGTGATACTCTGTGAGCCAGCCTGTGGAGTCCTACAGCAAGAACTTTTTCTGGTGCCAAGCTGCATCTGAAGCGGGTTTGCTGTCTGATAATGTTTGCTTCACAAATTCTTGCCAGAGCCCAAAATGTTTCTTTGCCAACTCGCACACGCTTTTTGAATTCTTCTTCTGGAATTCTTTCATCATGTAGGGTGAAATCCAGCCACGACTCTTGAGGCTTTGGTTATGCCCAAAAATAGGCCGTCTTTTCAGTTTTCTTTTCCTTCGATTATTTTCAAGGAGTACATTATTCCTCAAGTGCATGTATGACGAAACTGCTGCACTTAGAGTTTCTTTTTGATTATTTATTGCAACAACAGCACCCGAGATAGCTGTTGCTTTGACAGCTGCAGCAAACATTAATTTTTCATTATCCATTTTGTATAAAATAAAGCACACAAAAGTAGCTTGGTAGTATTCAATAAGTAGTATTCACAATGAACGAGAGAAGAAAAGCGTGGACGAGAATTTACGCAAATTGCTTTTGTGACTTTCAATCACGTGCATTCAAATGTACAACATAGTGTTTATATTTGTATCTTTGATCTTCACAGATTGATAACAGTGCTCAATGCATACGCAGAGCGTTTATAGTAAACAAACAAAGAAAAAACTCTTTTATTCTGCTACTGGCAGTTTCATGTCTTATTTTAAGACAATCCTCAGGCAACTAAAAACGTTCCAATGATTTCGTTTTCGAAATCGACGTCAGTTCTGTTCGTCTCAACAAAGCTCAAGTTCGAATTTACGCTGATGTCGACACTTGCCCATGATTTCGGATCGCTTATTCAGGAGGTTGCTAAAATAATAAAATAATTTTTCTTTCGTAAATTCGAACTTGAGCTTTGTTGAGACGAACAGAACTGATGTCGATTTCAAAAACGAAATCATTGGAACGTTTTTAGTTTGTATTGTAACGAATCTTTTTAGTTGCCTGAGGATTGTCTTAAAATAAGACATGAAACTGCCAGTAGCAACATAGTGTTTATAAAGTGTTAATAGATGTCAGAGCCAGATCTGCCTGATCATGCTGGTTTATCAGAGATTTTCCAATGAAAGTGGAGCTCTGGAGCTGCGCGACGGAACCTTTGAAGATTTTCCATGACGCCCACGTAAAAGACACGACTATTGCCAAGATAGTGATTCCTATTAAAAATTTGTATGAAAACTCTTTATAAACATGTGTATGTGTAATTTTAATTAAAAATGTTTAAAGATCATCAGAAACATTCTTGTTTATATAGTCTTTAATTATTTCTCGCATTTCCTCACCATCTAATGAAACGATGCCATGATTCAGGGAAGCAGCTTTGTGGTCATCGTTTTTTTTCGACCAATCGTCATTGTGGTCAATGCATAAATTGTGTAACACGCAACAAGCTATTATAGTCTAATATATATATTCTGCGGAGGTCACGTGATGACGCACTTTCTTGCCAAAAACAATAGATTCGACCCGAAACAATAGGTCGAACGCCTCAAAACAATGGGCCGAAACGGCGAACCGTGTAATCAAAAAGGCTTTTTTGTTTGTACATTTATTGTCCTAAATTTCAAATGGAAAGTGCCAATTATTAATTAGACCAAGGTTATCTATTTTTGGTTTCGTTTTTTTAAAGTTCTTTTGAATTATTCCATTAATTATTCTGCTAATTGTGCTATCACGAAAAAACTACAGTTTACGGTGGCGAAAATTCCAAATTCGCGTTGCGAACTCCATTTTCGAACCACGTATTCGCTGTTCACGTGACCCGCTTCGCCTTTTGATGCAAGTTGATTGGCTCTTTTGCGACTTCACGAGAACAGTTTCGATGCTTGGACCTAATGTAAACAAGCCCAAAACTTTAATCAACAAATTATGATAAGGGATTATCAGGCGAGCGGAGCGAGCCAACCCATGGTACGTGGGGTTGAAAGGGGCATGAGCGTAAGCGAATGCAGCGCACGAAGTGCGCCAACCACAGGAGAGTGCAGCTAGCGCTCTCCTGTCCTGTGGTTAGAATCAATAACGCCATGCCCTGTGAGCGTTTCTAATTTCTGGTTGAAATTGTCAGCCCACCAAAACTTCAAACATGCTTCTCTTGCAGCATTCTCTGGCATATCATCATTCAGGGACAATCTGGTCATAGCTAATTCAGCTTCTGCAGTTTCAATCTCCCAAATGACGTTATAGTCAATTGAGTGGCCCAAATGTGAAAGAATCTTAATAGGCATTTTAAGCCCAGTCAAATTATGAAGGCCTACACCAAGTAGAAGGTGTTTCAAAGTAATAACCTTCCCTCTAGTAACACTGTGTATCATGTCAACAGTATATGAGTCAATTAAGCGTTCCTTGTTATTGGTAACATTGTTACCTGTTGACTTTAACAGGTGAGTGAAAAAGCTGGTTGGACTTTGGGGTAGATTATGCTCCTGGCTACTCAGTGCCTCACTGTTTGGTGGCCAGACCATTTCATCTAGAGTTGATGCATACGCAATAATGTCATCCCTCAGGTGCCCGGCATCAAGCCTCAAGATCTTTTCCTTGTCATTAACAACGATTGTAGCTTCTAGCACTGCAGGATAATGTAATAATGTTGTTCCACGAAAATGAAATAATGTTCAATGTTCAATGAAATAATGTTCCACGTCTTCGGCCAATAATTTTTAAAATTAATCAATTTTTAATTAAATAATTGAAGAAACTGTACAGCGGGTAGTGGGAGGTACCACTGCGAAAAGAATAGCACTACAGCTTCAGACTCGTTTTAGAATTGATATCTGGCTTTCAAAAACGAATGTGAAAATGGTCTATTGAGTAGAGTGATGGAGATGGAGACCAAAGGAAACAACTTGGAGCGAGAAATAGAGAAGAAAAAGAAGGAGACAAAACGAAAAAATAGTTCATATGTTAGTTGATATTTGAATATGTCAGTCAGTCAGTCAGTCTTTTTTTTAAATGTCTATTTTCAAGCAACAACAGCGTTGGGTCGGTGGCACAGTTAACCAAACCATTGTTGTCTGATCTGAAGAGCCCTGGTTCGGTCCCCGTCTTCATTGTTTTTTTCGTCGTATTTTGATGTTTTAATTAAAATGAAGCTTTTGCCTTTTATTTTTGTTTAATAAGTAATTTAGTCTTGTTGAAAGTTTTGGGATTTATAAATAAAAAAAAATAGAAGGAAAAAATATAAAACAAAATATACCTAGGCTACTAATAGTAATAATTTATAAAATCTACAGTACAAATAGAGACAATAATAAAAATTGTTCAAAACAATTATAATGAAATTCAATCAGTAATTAAATAATTAATTAAATTCAATCATTTTCTGTATTTTTTGAAAAACTATAGGCCTAAAAGTATATCGAAACGAAAAAGAAATGGGCCTTGATCTTGCTTTCACAGAAACCACAATAACTGGTGATTTGATTAATTGCCAGACTAGCCCCAACAATTCCACGGCCATACAGCCATACGGCAAGCCTCATCACCAATTCAGTCCGTGTTTTACTTGAAATTTGATTTACTCCGGTGGCAAACGAGGCTCTTACCACACGAGACACGATACACGATACAACTTTTTTCCCCCAACCAACCTCATAGATTCCACCTCCACTACGTTACGGGAATCAAAAATGGAACAAATGGAGAAAATGGAGAAAATGAAAAAGAGGTAAAAACTTTGTTATAAATCTCAGTTTTGTGTTGATTCTATGAAGTATGAAGCTGTTTGAATTTGTTGTTGTGTAAGCATGCCGATGATAAACAAATTAATGCAAGACACCAGACGTTTTGAAGGAGAAGGAATGATGAATTTAAATATGTTTTCGACAAAAGAAAAACAAAGTTTGTATCGCATTACCGTACGAGCACTCAAGGTATGTTTTTGATATTGTTAACAAAGAGAGCAAAAAAGGTGAAAATCGAAACAAGAAAATCATGTTTAAAATATCAACTTGGTTTTCAATCGTTTTGAGCAAATTTACACTGTGCATGTTTGAAAAAGAAATGAGAGAAATAAAAGAAAAAGTAGATGTGGAGAAAGACGAATTGGAAGTGAAAGTGATGTTAGATGATTATGAAAAAGACATAAAGGAAAAATTGTATTTTATTTAATTTAATTTAATTGTATTGTATTGTAAGTATTTTATCCAACAAATAGTCACATGAGTAAAATGAAGAACTTTTTTCAGAATACGGAATTTGAAGTAGTGGAAACGAATGAGTTATTACAAAAGTCAGATAATGTTTGCTATTTTAATGATGATAAGTGGGAATGTACAAGAGGAAGTTGAAGATAGAAGTGAGATAGATAAAAAGTTGAAAGAGGAGTTACTTGATTTGCTGGTTATTCGTTCAGTGAATATTGGAATCACAAATAATCAAATGATACACGAAAACAATAGTCAGTATCACACAACAATTAAACACTAGCCGGGGGCAAGTTAAAAAACCTAATGTGGTTGGCGCACTTCGTGCGCTGCATTCGTTTACACTCATGCCCCTTTCAACTCCACATACAATGGGTTAGCTCGCTGCGCTCGCCTGTCTATCTATTATCAAGAAACATTGACTGATAGGGCGCACTTCGTGCACTGCATTCGCTTACGCTCATGCCTCTGCCTACTCATCTTACAACAGTTTGGCTCGCTCCGCTCGCCTGATAACCCCTTATAATTTGCTTAGTAAAACTTTGACTTTGTTTACATTAGGCCTAAGCGTCACAGTATGCCAAAGCAACAATGGCGGTCGTACAAAAACTAAAACTATCTCACTCAAAAAACAAAACAACACTATCACCTGTGTTCTCAATTGTTTCCTGTAATTTTCCAGAGGTCTCTCAAACAATTAGCAAGGCTTTACACACATAATTCAGGTCGTAAAACATTTTGAAAGGCGCCCAGTTATCCTTTGTGTTGAAAACAAAAACATGTGTCTTCTCCAAAAGTACCTGCTGTTCAACCCGAGGGCTAATTTGCATGATAACGAAAAACGCGTGACTTTTCACGTGAAGCCACGAAAAAGCCAATCAAATTGCAGCAAAAGGCGAAACGCGTCACATGAAGAGCGAACGCTTTGTTCGAAATTGGAGTTCGCGACGCGAATTTGGAAGTTTCGCCAGCGTAAACCGTGGTTTATTCGTTATAGCCAATTAGGCGAACAAAAAAAAAGAATTTCCAAACCTTTTAGTGGAAACTGTGAGCTCTCATATAGATAACTTTTTGCTTCAGCAGGCAAAGAACAACTCACTCAAAAATAGGGCAGATTGAGGGCCTCAAAAAAAAGCCTTTATCGATACCTCGTTCGCCGTTTCGGCCCATTGTTTTGGGGCGTTCGACCTATTGTGTTGGGTCGAATCTATTGTTTTAGGCAGAGTTTCGCCACCGTCACGTGACATCACAGAATATATATATTAGATGTTAGTTTAATACAAAAAAGATTAATGATATTATTGCATTATTAAATGTTAAGTATTCAGAAAGTGAGAGAGTGCACATCATGTCAGAGTAAATCAAATTGTACAATATGAATCAATACCTGATAGAGACATAATTGATGAAATGTTTGAGGTAGATAAAAGTGCAGAAACAAGTGTATTGCAAGTAGTGGATAATGAAATAGAGTATGATAATTTGCAACATGATATATTAGGAAAAAGAAATTGTTGCTTGTTTTGTTATCAGGGGATGTGGAGATGAACCTGGGACCCACATTTGATGCAAATTTACAGAGGATCACTTCTAATGATTATAACTTTTTCCCTTATCACCAGAATCTCAAATTTTATATGCTCTGCATTGCATTTATCATTGTGTGTGGCTAGTAGTAACGCTCATGTAAAGCCTCTTAATATACCTATCAGAACACATAAAATAGTTGGTGATGGAAACTGTCCTTAGGGGGCTCTGCCACATGCAGTTTGTTTTTATACATCAGTATCTGTTTGTTCCATTTTTCAATTGCTGTCTAAACTTTTGTCTGTCATCTGCAACAGCTTTTGTTGAATGAGTTCACCAATTGTTTGGATTTGTAAAAGGTGTTGCACAATCCTATTGATTCCCGCCTTGATCTGAGTAGGCTACTTTTCTTGTCATGTGCACAAATTATTTAATATATATATAGCCTTTTTTACAATACTTCGCAATATGATTTTGCTGCTAACATTGTCATATCGCACGAATCTGCAAGGGCATTGCTATTTTATATACGTCCTATTGTTCTATTCGCCACTTTACAGGCTATTTTTTTTCTGTACGAAAAATTTTACGCAAGGCTAAAATGGGGCAACATACAACACATTTTAGATCCCTGTCCGCTTGGACAATGCCAGGCCATCACCGCCTTGTGCACTTATACCGGCTCGGCAAATAACTTCCTCACCCCATTTGTAGTGGGTCTTGTCCAGAATCCAGGGGCGCGTGTTCCACAACATCTCTCGCACCATTATATACACAGTGCATGCTTGTTTTCGTTTCCCTCGCTATTGCTTTTCAGGGGGCATGCGCACACCACAACTAAAACGATTAGTTTCCTTTGCTACCATGGAGAATGTGGTATGACTTGACAAGTATTTCCCACTATTACTGCATACCCCACATTGTGTACCTTTTGGTTAAAAACCTAACACACAGAGGGCAATATATTCTAGCGCTTTAGGTCGTCTCATGCAGTGTCTTCATGTCCGCAATTTGGCATATGGCTGTACAGTGTAGGCCAATTACCTCTATCCGGGAAGCCCTCACCAGTTAGGTAGCTACTTAATAGCGCATGTATACATGCATGGACGACACATTTACCATTGCAAGACACGGGCACCCAAGCTGTTGGTACCGTTGTTGTCCATTGGTCCCTCTCATTACTACTATAGCAGCCAAGCTGCCGTGACAACTCCGTCCCCTATTTCCTTATAGCTGAACCGTTGCATGCGAAAAGTTTTACCGTTTTCACAGCGGGTCAAGGTCACATTGATTACACATGACACACTAATTATATACGATAAAGATTTTGGCCGAGCGTTTCGAGCACCCACAGGGGTGCCCATAGATACCATATCCATTTCTTGCGGTCAACAAAATTTTCATGTACAATCGCTTACACCATGTTGATAACAACCTCCCCCCGCTCCCATGGTTTTCATTGCTTACGAGGGTGCTGTGATGTCCCGGTTTGTTTGGCCACAAGGTGCAAATATTGACGGAGGTGCTGTGAGGTCATAGTATGTTCAGACTCACAAAGAGACCTGCTTTTTACATATGGTCCAACCATTTATAGGGTGCTATGATGTCACAGCTTTGTTTAGATTCATAGAGAGACCTACATTACACATAGGTCAATTTATTCACAAAGATGCTGTGATGTCATGGTAGGATTAGAATCACAGAGGGACCTGCACCCCACGTGGTCTTTATCATTCACGAAGATGCTGTGACGTCAGGGTTCGATTAGACTTTGGGCATCAATCTAGCACTAAGATCGTTTCACCTAAATCTGTAATTATGAGGAACATTGCACAGTATAAGACATAGCAACAAAACGCTGATCACCCATTTTAATTTAGAAACCTATTTCGTGCAAATTTAAACACAATTTTAACAGCAGTATAACGGAGCATCGTTTAGACACGATGGGATTACAAGACAATGGTAATGATTTCGACCAAGTGTTTTGAGTGCCTCCAGCTGTACTGCGGTACTCAGGGATGCACAATTGTGTGATATCCTCTACAATTTTTGGGTGAAAGGGTAGTGAACATAACACAGACACCCTATGTTGCAACCATTCTTTGGTAATGTACAGAGGCCCTTACAGAGAGATCAGCAGTGCAGGTAGCTTACTTATTCACGAAGGTGCTGTGAGGTCATGGTTTAATTAGACTCACAGAGAGACCTGCATTACAAGTGGTTCAATTACTCACGAAGGGCTGCGAGGTCATAGTATAATTAGACTCTCAGAGAAACCTGCATTACATGCGATTCCTATTATTTACGAAGGTGCAGTGACGTTACGGTTCGTTTAGACCCACCGAGATCTGCCTTACACAGGGTTCAACGTATTCACAAAGGTGCTGTGATGTCATAGTATGATCAGACTCACAGAGAGACCTGCATTTATATATGGTCTTATTATTCATGAAGGTGCTGTGATGTCACGGCTTTGTTCAGACTCACAGAGAGACCTGCATGCACCCTTGGTTCAACTTATTCACGAAGGTGCTGTGATGTCATTGTATGATCAGACTCACAGAGAGACCTGCATTCACACATGGTCTTATTATTTATGAAGGTGCTATGCTGTGATGGCTTTGCTTAGACTCATAGAGAAACCTGCATTACACATGGTCTTTATTATTCACGAAGGTGATGTTAGGTCATGGTTTAGCTAGACTCAGAGAGACCTGCTTTTACCCATGGTTCAATTATTCAAAACGATGCTGGGATACCCTGGTGTGATTACACTCGCAGAGATACCTGATTTGCTCCATGGTTTATTTCGCATAAAGGTGCTGTGATGTCAGGGCTCGATAAGACTCACAGAGAGACCTGCTTTACACATGGCCTCTTTTTATTGAAAGGGTGCTTGCAATGTACAGGCTTTGTCCAGACGCTCAAAGAAACATGAATTACGCATGATCTCATTATTTACGAAGGTGCTGGGATGTCCGGGTAGGATTCTGCACGGACATCCCGGCACCTAACTCATAGCTTAACTGATTCACCAAGCATCTTGCATTATACAGGGCATAGTTATTAATGAAGGGCTGTGATATCATAGTATGATTAGATTCACAGAGAGACCTGCCTTGCACATGACCTAATTCTTCATGAAGGTGCTGCAATTGTCAGGGTACGATTAGCCTCCCAGAGGGACCTACAATACAGATGTATTGATGAAAATACTGTAATCGCCTGGTATGACTAGACTCACAGACTTCACATAGTTTTCTATTAGAAAGGGCTGTGATCGGTTTGACTCTCTCCCAAGTGCGGTGATGTAATAGTGTGCTTAGACCCTCAGCAAACCCCGGTCAGGTGGGAGATACTTGCATACTTGGCTAAATATTTTCTCGCTAATCGCCGGTCTCATTATCCTGTTGTAGATTTGTATATGTGATGTGGGTGGCACTGCCACGCAGCAGTCTGATCAGTATAGTTTTCTCTATTCTTCCCCAGCCTCCCATTGATGTAGAGGCACTCCTACGGCGCTTTGAGGCCCTGGAGAGAGAAAAAGAAGTGGGCGTGGACCAGCTCAAGAAGGACATCGTCCAATATGCCTCGCGACAGTCCTCAGACTTTGATAAATACGTGGCCCTCAATATGGTGGAGCGCCTGAAGCTTTTTGCACACGAAAAAAGGGATAAAACGGCCTTTTACTCTACCGTATATGCCAGGCTCTGGCAACGCATCGGGTGCCTGTCAAAAAAATTCCACAGCTACCTCCTGGCCCTCCTGGGCGACCGGGATTATGAGAGGGTGGTCGAAGCTATCGGCAAAGTGGAAAAAGTCTTTGAGGCGGTAGACAATCAACACGGAAAGTCTTGGCCAAACCACCCAAGCCAACAGCCGTCTAGCCTCATGTCCCAACCTCCAAGGCCAGGTCCATATCAGGTTCCCGATCGTCAGCAACAGAATAGAAGACAACACTGTTTCATCTGCAATGCCACGGGCCACATGGCAGCCCGTTGTTTCAGAAGGCAACATTTCAATGCAGACGGCGGGGACCGTCAAGGCCACACAAACGACAAAAAAATTGTTTTTCCCAATATTATGCTTCACTTTTTACCATAAACTTCCTTATTTGTCACCGTGATTTTATGATAGTATTTTCGAATTTTTTCAATGTTCATTATTCCGGTTTTATGACATTATACGCTTGTTTCTTCACTTGTGCCTTTTTTATTTCTTGGGTTGCCTGTCATACTGTTTCTATGATGTATGAGTCCTTGCTTTTACTTTCCTATGACCCTCTGCCAGCCACTCGGGGACCCAACTAAGGGTCCTAATACGCAGCTTTCCAATGGTCTGTTCTGAGTGGCTGGATCTGGCGGCCTTCTCCTTCTCTTCAGTTTAATTTTATTTTTACCATCATTTTCCTCTCCTATTTTGCGTAGCCTCTGGTTTCGTCATTCTCTACTTGACTATTGCACTTTCAGCGTAACATCCAGTGAAGAAAGGTAAAATGGTGTGATTTTGGGGGAAGGCCTGCAGATCCTGCCACTCAGATCCCGTTAGTCAGCTACCATTGCGTAATTGAACTCAAATAAGGCTCAGATCGTGCGAATACGTGACAATCAAATATGAAATCTATGTAACTGATAATACTAGAATAAGAACGAAAATAAGAACAAGAATGTAGAAGACTGAATTAAATTACAATTGACAAAGCTATTTATACTATACATGATTGCATAGTGCCAACAGCCCGTAGGTTGGACGATGGGCCTGCGACCGAAACAGGGACGATGTTAGGCGAGTTTTACAAATTGTGGGCCAGGTTTAGATTTCGCAACAATTTCGGCATGATTTTGAGTGACCAGAGAAACGGAAAATCAGCTGTCTAGGGGAAGTGGTAGGGAAACACCCGCAGAAACGATTTTGGTGCACAAAATATTGTGGTTACAAAGGTCAAGCGTAGAAACTGACGAAACAAGGTTAGGAGGTGTGACTGCTGGCATACCGTAAATGTGATCAGGCGAAGAACTGGGCCTAGCGGGGGCAGATGAGGTTGGTTGGGGAAAGGATGGGATGGATAGATTGTTCTACTTCAGCAAGAATAGTAGTTGTTAGATCGTGTTTTAAACTACTCATGCAGTCCGAGACGATAGCTTTAACCGAATCTAAGGTAACACAATGAGTGGAATCTACCACGTGTGCAGAAACAACAGATGATATATGATCATGTGAAAAACTATTATTAGATAAGCGATAAGGATGAGGAGCATTATTTGAAGTAGAATTGTTAGACGAATAATGTGAACCAGAAAATATACGACGAGTTTCATTACCAGGGTGGGGATTAGTATGGTTACGATCATTAGAAGCATGGACCTCATGATTAAGGGCTTTACAATTAAATGTATAACAAATAGAGCATTTATGGATATAACCATTCTTACATGTTGTAGAATCAAGCTCATACGGGAAGCATTTGAAAGCTCAAAAAAGCAAATAATGTCAAAGGCATGCGAGTCTTTCTGACATTGTTGCTTCAAACACGGCAACCAAAATTTGGCCTGGGTATTAGAAGATGACAATACCTGTGATAGCTGTTCACAAAACCGGTCGATTTGAAGTTCACCACCGGTAAATTCTGTGAGTGTGAGGGAAGGGAGACGCAAGGCAGCTTGCAACCACGAGAGCGAACTGAAGCGGAGAGTTCGTTAACAGCGTGCGAGAGGTCTGAAATTTGTTGCTGTGTCGTTCCTGTGACTTCTCGGCAAGCATGATGTTGATCACGAATGGCACCAGCAAGTCCATTGATCAGGCCAAGAAGTTCCTCTGGAGAAGCCATGACGAAGAACGAAGAACAAAGAACGAAAAACGGATTCTAACACTACTTCTGTAATGGTGGTCGAGCTACCATTACGTAATTGAACTTAAATAAGACTCAGTTCGTGCGAATACATGACAATCAAATATGAAATATATGTACCTGATAATACTAGAATAAAAACGAAAATAAGAATAAGAATGTATAAGACTGAATTAAATTACAATTGACAAAACTGTTTATACTATACATGATTGACATTGATTGACATGAACACATGATCACAATAATTACTTGGGGAAGGCGGGGTGAAACCATCAGTGGCGGACACAGTTTTCTGTGACCCAAATTCTTTCATCGCCGGAAAGTTACACCACGATGAACACGTGTGGGACACCATCACGTCCGGCTACCCCCACAGAGATACAGTTCTTCGCGCCATAAAACAAGGTGTGTCAGTCTTCGAGTATTTAACTCCATTCAAAGGGTCATTCAAGGGCCCAAACTTTGACTCAAATCGACCACCACAGGCGTGCTTTAACAACAACTCCTGCAACAACTTTGATGAGTTTATTTCCTCCACCATCCTAGAAAGAGTCACCAATGGGTCTCTCTCAGTTTGGGGAGAAGTGGGAGAGTGCTTTCCACCGCACCTCGTAATGCCCTTGACTGTAGAGCCCTCCA
Source organism: Sanderia malayensis (assembly GCA_013076295.1). Taxonomy (NCBI): domain Eukaryota; kingdom Metazoa; phylum Cnidaria; class Scyphozoa; order Semaeostomeae; family Pelagiidae; genus Sanderia; species Sanderia malayensis. The sequence goes on along the minus strand of RQOL01000374.1, from coordinate 987,515 downwards.
AACCCCGCCTCTGCCATGACGAACGATTCCTCAATCTGTGGATGTCATTCCTGTCTGTCAAGCTGGACAGCATCAACGACTTATGGAGCTGGACAGCACCCTGCTATATGGAGCAAGATCACCTCCAAACTAAGCTAGATGATAAGGCCGGCTATGACCACATACTTCTTACGGAAGAGAGTAGAACATTATTTGGTCTATGCTGGCAGGAATGGTATTTCGTATTTAACTCACTGCCGTTTGGGTGGGCTCCGAGTGCATATATCTACCACTCCACAGGCTTAGCCGCCTCACATTTCATCTGTTCACTGGGCGTCCCCATCAGGCAATACATTGACGATCGTCATGTGGGACAACGCCGTCTACACAGTATGCCCATGACAGTGTGGACTAATGATGACTTGGCCAATTCTGCAATCTTCAGTACAGCCCTTGTCCTGGTGCATTGTGGCTACTTCATTGGTTTGCCATCATATGACATCATTGGTTTGTAACTACTTCATTGGTTTGTAATCTAATGACATCATTGTATTCCCTGAACAATGGAGAACAATACTAGCTAAATCTTGTATTGTTTCTTCATTGTTAGCTGCTGGTCCGAGTGATTGAAAGACGAACAATTTGAGGCACTGTGTTGGGTAAACCCTAAGCAAAGTGACGATATTAAATTGCGCATCCTTCGCGCAGTTCTATTTTCGTCGCTATCTCCCGGATGCAATATGAACTCTATCTGGCCCTTTTGCTTCAAATCACAGGGGTGGCACAATGTTTTCATGTCCACCAACATGGCGGAAACACTGATGGCAGAACAAGGAAACTGTCAAAACGTTCGTGTAAACGAAGAATTGCATATTATGTGGTTGATGATGAGTTGCTAGGATTAATTCTGCTATCAGAAGAAGAGTTAAGTCCAAAAGCAAAGAGAAGCAAACATCCAGGGAAACTTCACACACGGCAGCCAGCTGACGAGGCTGCAAATAAAAAGCTAGGCTTACCAGGAAAAAATAAAGGAAAGCGGGCAGCACAACAAAAGCAACCAATAAAAGAGGCAAATGAAAAGTTAGACAAATCGAAAGCATAAACAAGGAAAGAAGCTATGCTGCTGAAGAAAAAAGAGGAAAAGCATATAGCTTCCACGTAAGTTGAAGTTTGATTGCAATTCTATGAACCATCAGCTAGGAGTGGAGGAGTTGTACGAGATTTTAGAGCAAACATGGAGCAAATAGTCACTTGCAACGCCAAATAACCGAAATAACGGAGAATATATAAGAATAAGCATGGCTCAAAGGCTCAACAACAACAAATATCTTAATATCAAAAATATCAAAATGAAAACAAACTTGAAAGAAGGTTATACTGCCTTCAATCTAAACAGAATTCAAAATAGAGTCACCATAATTAAAATTATTTGGCTGTTCGAAATTGTAATAACGTTGAAAAGTTCCTTCATTAGACCAAGCAGTAGCTGCCATAATATTGCTAATATTAAAGTTATTTGTTGCAAGGTGTGAAGCAGAAGTTCCTCGTGCAATATTACTTGAATACTTAGAGATGTCTATTCCGGACAATGCCATGAACTTCTTTACCCAGTGTGATATGGTATCACAAGATATAGGCCTATGAGGTTTAATAAAACTAATTAACAACTGTTTGCTGGAAGCACAACGTAGACCTTTAGTCATGTCTAAATATTTATTCAAATGAGTTACAATACACAAATTACTATCATTTGGGTAGGATAAAGACACAAAGGCTTTTGATGCGAATTTATCCTTGTATGTTTTAACTTGTCAGTAATAACAAATGTTATTTTGTCCTCAGATATTGCCACATTATCAATTGAAAGTTTGCTTAGGGTCTGACATCTCTGCCCACTTAACAATGCTAGCAAAAAGGCAATTCTATAAGAAAGATATTTCAGGATAAGCTTGGATAAGGGTGATATTCCAATAAATGTAAATACAGGAAAAGATGGGCGAAGCTCAAATACTTCTTTCATAAACCCTTTAACAATTGGTAATTGTCCAAATGAAACATGGCTATTTTCCAAGCAAAGTAAAGATGATAACATACTTCTTGCCGTATTTATAGAGCTATATGATAAACCTGCATTAAACAAATCTGACAGGAAATCCAAGGCAAGAGGTAATGGTGCAGAAATACAATCACATTGATGTTGATGACAAAAATCAAACCACTTTCTAGCAAGAGATTGGCATTGTGATTTTGTGCCATCTCGCCAAGAGCCTAAAATGATTTTGATGGTATTCTCAGACAAACCTCTTAATTGTAATTTTTCCCGGATACAAGACAGATAGCCAAGGTTAGACTTTTCGTTAAAGGATGTTCCAGTTCTGGTTGCGATGGCATTGTCAGAAGTTGAGGTGATGGTGTCAGAAATATTGGTGCTTGTTCCAGCAATTTGTTGAGCATAGGAAACCAAGTTTGTGTCGGCCAATCTGGCACTACTAAAATTCCCCGAGCTTTGTCTTGAATAATTTTCCAAAGTACTTTCAGAATGCAACTGAATGGAGGAAAGGAGTAGAATTTAATGTTGTTCCATGGTATATTTGAAAGCATTAATATGGACTGCATACGGATCTTGTCTATATGAGACATAGGCAGAAAATTGTTTGTTGAGTCTGGATGCAAAAAGATCAATAGTAGGCAAAAATGATAATTTGGATAAGGCATCAAATAGGTAAACTGAATTTAGCATCCATTCAGTATCAATATTTTTGCGTCTAGATTCAAAATCGGCAATATTATTTTGCATGCCTGGAATATGTGCAGCTGTTAACCATGAATTATTTTTCTCACAAAAAAACCATATCTTAGAAGCAACACTATTACATCGCTCACTGTGACATGTACCCATGTTGTTTATTATACCCACCGCTGTGGCATTATCTATAAGAATTTTGACATGTTTGTTGGTAATAGTGTTTGAGAAAGATTTTAATGCAAAATATGCAGCTAGGAGCTCTAAATAATTTATGTGATGACAGGCTTCACTTGGGTTCCACTGACCACCTGTTGAGGAGTTCCCTTGTACAGCACCCCAGCCAGAAAGAGATGCATCAGAATGAATGACAATATTTACCAGCGGTGTCTCAATATCATTGAAAGAGATGGGTAAATTTTTAAGCCACCAGTGAAGTTGTTCTTTAGCTTCAGGAGACAGGGTCATCTTTAAATCAAAGTTCCCTTTTGTAAATTTTAAAGATACAATTTTATCATTTTCGATAGCTCTATTATGACTTTTACCATATTTCACAGCAGGGAAGCTGGATACTAAATAACGAACAACCTGTGCAACATGAAGAATAGAAGGGCTAGGTGTAGAGAGTAGCTCCTTGATGCGATTAATAATTTTTGTGATCTTGTCAGCTTAAAGGGTTATTTTTAATGTCTCAGAGAGGTTGAATCCCAAAAAAGTGGTTGTCTTTTGTGGAATGAACACAGATTTGTCAGGGTGAACAACAAAACCTAGGCTATCAAAAATTTTGATTGTTTCAATAATATTCATACAGCACTTGTGGTAGGATGTGGATATCAATAAGAGGTCGTCTAAACATGCACATATGGTGTAGCCTCTGTACCTTAGATCACACAAAATTGGTTTGAATAACTTTGTGAATTTTCTTGGACAAGATGACAAACCATTAGGGTATGCTCTATACTTATACAGCTTGTTATCATACCAAAATTTAGATATTTTTGAAATTTATCATCAATCTTTACAGTATAATAGGCATCCTTGAGATCAATTGATGCCATCCAACAACCTTGTGTCACCAAATGCATGGCAGTTGAAATAGAATCTATTATAAAGTGTGAATATGTGACATGTTCATTCAATGATTTTAAATTCAGTGTTAAACGAATTTGATTGTCCTTTTTTGGTACTGAAAAAATTGGAGATAAAAATTCCCCAACTTCATGAAAAGTTTCAATGATAATTTTCTTGTTCAAAAGGCTGATAATTTCTTGGCATATTTGCATATGATTTTTAGATGCAATATAGTTTTTAGGGCACAGAGAATTTTGAGGAGCAGTATTAATAAATTCTATTTGGTCACCCTTGATGGTTTGCAAAATGCTCTTATTTGAAGTTAATACTTTCCACTGCTGTAAATAGTTACATAATTGGCCACCAGTAAAATTTGAAACTTTGTGTTTTATATACGGTTTTAAACAATTGTTAATGAAATCATTGAAGTGGCTCACCTGTGGATCTATTGATGTCCAGGTTTGGAATAATGTTTCACATTCTGCTGCTTTGAAAAGCGGTTGTTTTGGTACCTCCCTTGGTATTTGGCAGACCCCTCCCCCGATTGGATAAAAAAGGCCTCTTGCCCTGATATTGCAGATACGGAGAATATAGTGGTGGTTGTGTTTGTTCACCTGTCATAATCTTGCCTTCTAATTTTCAATCAGAGAGGGATTTCCCCAAATCGTTGCCAAATAAATAGGCTTCTGGCTTATTTGTGCGTTGGCAAAATTTTTTGAGTTCAGTGCTCAATAGGGGTTTCAAGAAATCTTGTCTCTTGTAGGATAGTTCAAGGTTCACATGACCTAACAAGGCTATTGAATCAAACATTCTAGTGGCTATAGCTTTGCAGTCAGGATTAGTTTGATTTTCCTGGCTGTTAAGAGGTCTTCGATAGTAAGTGTCATTGCACTAGAGACCTTAACGATTGCATCCTGTAAAATTGACAGCCTTATGTCACTCTGTTTATGGAAACCTTTAATTTTTCCCCAGATCTGTTTGTTAATTTTTGGAACAAAGAAATTCTTACAGTTTTCAGGAGTTGGGTAGTGTTCTAGGATTTTATTCCGATATGATTTACATTCCTTTTGTATGCCCAAATCAGTTGTATAGCTACTTTTTCTGAGACAGGTGGTCCTTTGACATCTGAGGGGTGAAGAGCCAAATTGACAGTTTCTAAAAAATCATCATTATCCTCATACATATCGATATCAGAGGTGTTATCATCAAAGTCATTTCCACCAAAAACACTTATAGCATCATCTTGGCTTGTTCTAGGAGGGTTTCCTGCCAGCAAAAGACCATCCTCACTGGATTGATTTATGCCTTCATCTGAGGTGTGGGCAGTTGCTTCCTCTGAGGCTGGTTGTTGTGCTTTCTCTGAAGCTGGCTTATCTGCTTCATCTGAGGCAAAAAGTAATTATCCTGACTCTGAGGCCATTGTGGCCTGTGACCTAGCAGGAACATTTTTGTCTTGTTTAAGCTCTAGCAATAACTTAGTAGTCTCAGTCATGCTTTTCTGCGTTGCAGAAAGCATGTGCATCAAGGCCGAATTTTCATTAGGCCTTTCATTTTCACCAGAGGGGGTGGAGGCTATTGCCTCGTCGGCTTCCATTTCAATCGAAAATATGACTAAAATACAAAGATAAATTGATACTTATCTTATTCAAGGTTTCTTTTAAAAGATGTGAGAAGATTACGTCTCGATGCAAGCAGATTTCTTCTTGGTCCTTAGAGAAAACTTTGGACGTTGCAAAACACATCTGCCAGATTGCGGCCATGAACAATACAATTGATTGCGCATGCGCGGTACAGTCTCTCGTACTACTCTGTAATGACGTAAGCTGATGGTGAAATAGAATCTACAGTTGTGTTCAATCAAGTCTTTGAAAAACCTTGGAGGGGGATGACCGTCATGTCTTCTCTATCAGATGTCTGGGCCGCTCGTCAGTCTGCCGGTGACCAACCTTCAATTATACCTGCCCCTAACAAGCGTGATGAAAATCGACCTGATATCGGGTGTTGGCTTAGAAACGTTACCCCCTGTCTAGGTTTATTCTTTTACTTCCTGTCGTTCTGAAAGGAAAGGCCGGAAGCTTCCCATTAGCTTAAGATTCTGTTTTCTACTGCGAAAGTAAAGGAAGTTTTTCTACCGCACGATTTCAATTTCGTTCTATCCAATCTATCTATCGATTTAACCTATCAAATAAATTAGTTAAGTTCTATAGGAGTCCAAGTCCTATTCCGTCACGTTTCTACGTCAACATTCCTGTCTATCGCTATTTACGTTGGTGCGTGTGCCTACCAAAGTAAGTTTGTTTCCTTTTGTTTATCTTATATTTTCTTAACTTGATTTTAGCTCAATTTCGATTCTTTTCTAGTTAATTAATTTCAAATTTCAAATCAAAGTACATTTTTGGATTGCTCTTTAAATGTCATGTCAATTTCATAAAAGAACCATAGTCTAAAAACGTTTGGCTCCAAAGTTATAGGCGTTCAAAATTTCTAACAATCAAGGGGTAACTTTGTATAATTCTAATAGTACATTTGTTTGCCTCCGGCAAGTTAAGAAAAGAGAACTTAAAATAAACAACAGCTACATATCACCAGCTTCAGATGAATTATGACACTTAAGTACTTGTTATTGTTACCAACTGAATTAGTTACAATTACATTAAAAACTTTGGCTTTTAGCCATATAAACAATTACAAATATATTTCCGGTGCAAGTTCCACATTTGAAGACTTTATTGTTCACCATTCGACCAACTCAGTCAAATAAACAAATTTTGTGTCTTGTTTTGGCTGCTGAAATGATGTAGTGCTGGAGTTTTGACCACTGGTATGGGATAGTTGAAGATGTATCCCTGTTCTTCGAAAATCTTCTTTTAAATTTTGTTTTGGAATGGAAAGCACTCAACGTTTCCTGACCCTTGCGACGGTAGAAACTGGCTTGCGTTGTTTTGTATGCTTTGATATCATAAAGAAGAATGCCAAAAAGACTTGTGTTGGAAACGATGGTTTACCCAAATTCCAAGAGCAGGCCCAATTGTGGGCACAGATACAGATTCCTTTAGAGCCTAAGGAGCACAGCTACACTCTTGTTAAGTGTAGACTTTGCAAAAGGGATGGTCATGGTAATAATGCCCAAATCGTAGTTCATGCAAACTGTTGAACGAATTTTCGCAATAGGTTGACAGTTTTCAAGAACAGGTACGGAACACAACCTGCAGAGGCACCCAGTAACGGAGACGTATTGAACACTGACACTGAAAATTTCAGCAGCTCTTCAGTCAAACATGCAACCCGAATGGCTGTGAACAATGTAAGGTCTCCGGAAAAAATGCTTTATCTGTAACATTAAACGCATGATTGATGATAGCCCCTATAATGAAGGTGGTTTACAGTGTTGTACCTGTGATGACACAGCATCAAAGATTCTGGCAAGGAAGAATGGTTTTCTTGGTGACAAAGTCAGTTGATATTATGATGCCGCGAAAAGGCTGGATATTTTATTAACGACGTATTTGCTGCAGACATATTTGATCACTAGTCGTGCTATATAAAGTTTGTTATCAAACCTATTTTGGAAACTTCTAATGAAGAAATGGAAAGAAGTAAGAGACGATGTTTTAAAGTTATTTGTTTCAAAAGTGAAAATCAAAATAGTGAGAGATAAAGAAGCCTATTTACTCCACAAACTACTAAATGATGTGAAGTATTTGAGTGCAGAACAAGAACTTGCATTTCCCGCTTTTGAGTATACAAGCACACTGAAGATGTATCTTGTAAAGCAATTTGAAGAAGATATAGCCTTCTTCCCTTCAAGCAAATGCTTACTGGTCCATCCTATTGACATTAATCTGTGCACTTACTCAGTTGCGACCCTCCGTGGATGTGGCTTACGAGATACCGATTTGACAAAAGCCTTTGGCAACATGATTCGTAGAAAGGTAAAAGAACGGAAGTCTTCTGAAGACACATGGCCCTTAACTCCTGAAGAGCTATTGGCAAAACTTGACACTGGCCCACTCCCAGAACTGTACAATGCTATTTATTTTTCCACTCATTAAAGAGGAGAGCTTAACCAGTATGGATATGCAGTAGCATCACATGCGAAGTCAACAAAAATATGGTCTCTTGCCAGTGACTGGGAAAGCATCATCACAAAACAGCGGAACCGAAAGCAAATTGTCCTGGGTATGGTGCTACACAGAATAACAGGTATGAAGATAATTTGTGTAATATAATGGCCATATGGTTTCAATGATTGATTTAAACATACATAATATTGCTGTGATTGGAGAGTTGAGCCATTACCATTCACACCAGGAAAAAAACTGGTTCTGCCCTCTTTACTGAGTTTCGTTTGAAATGTCCAACAGAGTATCTTAAAAATACCTTAAGGAAGGACATAGCTTGGTCGTTATGTGGTGCGTTAAATGGCGATGATCTTCCATTGCTGGGATCAAGGACACCTTTCAATGAATTAGTTTAAAATTATGACTGCGAGAGTATGGTTCAAGAATACCTGCCTGTCACCCCATACCCACCAGAATACCCTGTCTGCAAAGAGTATCTTGACTTCCTGCTTGACCTTATGGAAGAATTAGAGCTTCCTTTTATATATGCCCACTCAGATGAACTCGTTTGCTCTAAATTATGTCATATCCTTTGGACCAATAAAGAGGTTTATTCGAATGTTATCGTGTTAATGGGTGGTTTTCATCAACTGCACGTCATGCAAAGATTGCTGTACAAGCGACACCACTGCAACTAACTAATAATTTACAATTCTAATTAAGTAATTACCTGATAATTGCTCCAGTGGTCTCCAGTCCTGTCTTCCTGGGGGAGTTAACTCTCTCAGCAAATCTTTGAATGCTAAGTTTTACGATAAGGGTGTCTTTCAAGAGATTCGAAAATATCTTCAAGCATGTGAGACATGTCGAATCAATGTTCCTCTCAAAATGACATGAGCTCCACCACCAAAACCTATTCGTGCTTTCCATCCTCATGAACGACTCCAGTATGACCTAATTGACATGACAGGTTCCAAAAAGAGAGGCTTTATGAAAAATAATCAGTGGCACTTTCGCTATATTCTTTCTATTAAATGCTGTTTTAGTAAATTCTGTTGGCTCTTCCCTTTGAAAAGAAAAAAGGCTTCACATGTTCACAATGTTGTCAAGTTCTTATTTGACATTGAAGGGCCACCAAAAATTTTACAGTCTGACAATGGTCAGGAGTTTGTCAACAAACGTATAAAGCAACTAAGTGCTGATTATGGCTTCGGCATGATTCAAGGAAAACCATACATGCCACAACACCAAGGTCAAGTGGAGCGCCTTAATCAGACAGTGAAAATGTACCTTCGACAACTTCTTCAGAACTCCTCTCCAGCTGAACAAGCTAAAACATGGCCAGTGCTACTTGCTGGAATAGCAGATAAGATCAACAAATCTTATCATTCCACAATTGATGACATTCCTTTTAGAGTGTACAGGAACAGAGAAACGAGCTCCTTAAATTTTACAATTGTCCCTGATGACACTATTTTCTTTGTTGAAAGTGAGGAGTTGTTAACACCTGCTTCTGAAGATGAGGACACAATTGATTCTTGTGATGGTGGTGATGATGATTATGATGATGATAATGATGATGATGATAAGAGGTCTGACTGTAAGGGGACAAGTACTTGTTCTGTTGAAGACCTGCTGCAGTCCTGTGTTGGTTCTTCTCTTTCTAAGTCTTGTTTTTCTGACACTCTGTCTTCTCAGTTGGTTTCTGACTCACTTGAATCACACAGCATCAATTCAGGGACAGACACAGAGGCTGATGCTGAAGAAGATTTTGAACAGATCAAGTTCACATCTTGTTTATTTCAGCATTCTTTAACAGAGAGCAATTTGCAGCTACATGTTCTCGGGTCGACTGAATGCACCATTCATAGAAATATTGAGCGTAACATAAAAAATTGTCCCGGGGACAAATTTAATGTTGGAGATTGTGTACTCATAAAAAATCCAGCTCTGAAAATGTCTTCCATCAAGACTCATGACCCCTTTGCTCCTACAAATGTTGTTGCTCAAGTGACTGAAATTTTACCTGAGGGCATGTACAAGTTGGAGCTATCCAAGGGTCAAGAAGTTTTTAAAAAGGATGTTTTTCAGGGAGAGATGATTCTTTTTAAGGCTGGCAAAAACAGCTTAGACATCTCCAATACTGTCTCCCCAACGTTCTGAAATAAGAAGCACATCCTTGATGCAATATGCGACTTTGGTCTGCAGGTACGGCGTACCATGTATTGGGCAGGTGTGACGATAGGCAAGCATGTACCAGGCAACATCAACAAGCTTTTCCAACGCTATTTTGAGGGTCTTCATTGTAGTGTCTTGTCGCATTTGTATAGATATATTGACTCTGATTTGCAACAACAGTTTCATGTTAAATGTAAAAAATGCATCAATGAATTAAAATCAACAGGCTTCTCCAGTTTCTTGTGTGGCTCAGTTGCATGGGAGAGAAGACGAAAGGTGTGGCTTAGCGATTTTTTGCCAAAATTCCAGAATGGTGAAAATCAGCACAAATGTATAGAGTGCTTCAGTGCAGCCATGCATGTTGTCAGCAAAGGGCTCTAAACTTTGCTGAGTGATGTGGCGTTAAGGCACAAATAGCTAAGAAGCAAAAATCTTCTGGTGGGAAAAAGTGCAAGAGTTGCCAAATCTATGGAAATGACTTCAGCACCGCCCAAAAAACAGCAAACTAGCATCAACAGTCAAAACGAATCAAGTTTCCAAATTATTAACTCGTCAATACATGATGAGAGGACTGATTTGAATGAGCTCTTTGCCTCGTGTATAACTAACTGTGATTGTATGCAACAAAATGCCAACATAAGCCTTGATATCAAAAATATGCTGCAAACATTTAGGTCGCGATTGTTAACTAGCTGCAAAGAAGCACGCAAATGACCTGACACAGTGAAGAATCTGCAACACTTCTTGCAAGTTGTTTTCGAAGAATCTTGTTCAAAAAAGAAGCCTTTCTGGAAGCAATTCAATCATGCAGGATTGCAACTTTGTATACAGATGCAGGGATGTACTTCTCTGTGTGGCATGTGTGCATTGAATAACACCATTCACTTATCCTTTGAACAGTGCACCATGAACCAGATTGCCGACTCTTGTTGGTTGCAGGAAGTTAATTTTAAAAGCATTCATGATGACCTGGAAAATCACAGAGCACCATCTGGCGATTATAATATAGATGTTTTTTCGATCAGTGCTCAATCTGTTGGCTATTTTCACAAGCAATTAAAATATGAAGTGAAATCTTTGTTTGCTTCCGCTGATTCAGATTGTCTTGAAAATGATGCAGACAACATCTAATATATATATTCTGTCACGATGTCACGTCACGTGACGGTGGCGAAACTCTGCCTAAAACAATAGATTCGACCCGACACAATAGGTCGAACGCCCAAAAACAATGGGACGAAACGGCGAATCGGTGATCAATAAGGCCTTTTTCAATAGGGGCGCACAAGGTTGGCACTTGCATGGAAAGGCTCCGTTTCTGGGGTAGGCAAAAGTTATCTATTTTTGGAAGCCTATTTTAAAAGAATTTTTGAGTTATTCTATTAATTACTCCAATAATTGTGCTATCACGAAAAAACGACGGTTTACGCTGGCGAAACTTCCAAATTCGCGTCCCCGACTCCATTTTCGAAAAGAGTATTCGCTCTTCACGTGACGCATTTCGCCTTTTCCTGCAATTTGATTGGCTCTTTCGCAACTTCACGTGAACAGTGACGCGTTTTTCGTTATCATGCAAATTTGCCTCGGCAGGCAGCAGGTACTTTTGGAGAAGACGTGTGTTTTTGTTTTGTACACAAAAAGTGAGGTGGGCGCCTTTCAAAGTGTTTTACCAGCTGAATTATCTTTGTAAAGAGCTCTTAATTGTTTGAAAGACCCCTGGAGAGTTGCAGGAAACAATAGAGAACACAGGTGATAGCTTTGTTTTGTTTTTTGAATGAAATAGTTGTGGGTTTTGTAGTAGGTGACCATGGTCAAAGTTTTGAATTTTTCCGGCCCTATTTGCACGATTTTCCCCATTTAAATTTTTGACAAGTGTTGTCTGATAACACAACTAAAATAATGTGTTGTTTTTTTTGTTTTTTGTTTTGTTTTTTTACGATTTCCAACAAAGTTGCTTTTCACTCGGGAAGGAGCAATTTTTCACGCAACACGCATTGTTTTTGCATTTGCAAAAATTCAATTTTAGCCTGCCACAATTGATTATTTTTTACCCAAACACTTTCGATAATTGTTCCCCAACATATTACCTTCATGTTGGTGTTTTTTGAGTTCAACTGGGTCACTATTTGCCACGGTAAATACTATTTTTACTTGCTAAAGTGTGTTCAAAGGTTTTGCTTTTTGCACGGCTCCGAAATTTCATTCAAACCACTTCCACCAAATGGTCTCTAAGAATTCAGTATTACTTATTTAAGAGATGAGACTATTTGCAACGTGTTCGCTGTTTCCTTAGCTACAGTTTGATATAATTTTTATTACAAATTGAGTTTAAATTTTCCAGGATGGATTAAATTTTTGAAAGCACCTTTTTTTCAAACTTCACACTGAAGCTATCAACTTTCAGAAACAGCTTTCAGGGGGGCAGCGTGGGCGCGGTGCGGTCGCTTGGCAGGGGGGGAGATTCGACCTCCCACCTTTACTTTCTTTAGAAATGTTGCGTCGTAATATGTATTGTAGGGTATGTATTGTAGGGTATGCATAGTAGGGTATGTATTGTAGGGTATGTTATGTAGGATATGTATTGTAGGGTGTGTATTGTAGGGTATGTTATCTAGGGTATGTATTGTAGGGTATGTATTGTAGGGTATGTATTGTAGGGTATGTATTGTAGGGTATATATAATAGGGTATGTATTGTAGGGTATGTATTGTAGGGTTTGTATTGTAGGGTATGTATAGATGATATGCATATTGACGTCACAGAACTCATTCTTTTCGGACTGAGTGGTAAAATGAGTGGCAAAATGGCGGCCACGAAAAAGGCGCCGAAGGAGAACGCCCCTTTTGGAGCTTGTCACTCGCCTTCTGTACATTACTCTGGTCTCACCTCTGAGCTAAAATTAGTTTACGACCAGAAGTTGCAATTTTTACAGATATCAGACCCATATTTATTGAATAAGTCTGATTTTGATACTCCTGTGGAGCAATGGCCTAAATTTTCTTACGCAGCCGTTTACAATTATCTGGTTACTTCAACAAGCAATTTTACCCATTCAAGTTTGAAAGCTTATAAAAGTATGAATGCATATCCGTATGTTGTCATTTGCCAAACCTATGAGGAAATTTTTAAGCGAATCCAGCCCCCCTTGTATATTTTTTTTGGCAAAGTACGAAACTCACAGTATTTTCACAAAAATTGCCTTATCAAGCTTAGGTCGTCGTTAATGATGATGGATCTGTATGTAGGGGACATTATACTTGTTTGGTCGGACAAGGGGAAGTCTGCTCTCATGTTGCGGCAATTTTTTTTATATTTATAGTGTTTCTGAGTTCAAAGAAAAGTCTACATCTTCTTGTACTGCAGAACTTTGTTCTTGGTTGGGTAACAACTCAACTCGCCCCACTAGATATATATATACATATACATAAACTCTGTTTAACAACAAAAGGGGTTACACATTGGTCTATTGGGTAGCTTTGAAAAAGGCTATTTAAAAGGTGACAAATTTAGTGCTGCTGTTTCATTCCAGAGGAACAACAGGCTCACAGAGGTTGCAAAGAGCTGAACATACAACCAAGATATCATCAAGAATGCTATCTTCTTTTGTAGTTTTGCTTATCAGCAACTTGATGGGGATGATGCTCTGCAACATTGTAAATTTATTTCAAAGCAGTCCAATTACTCTTTCCACAAGGATTCGCACGTGGAATATTGGATTTATAATGATAGAATATTGCATTTATTAATCATGAAAATTTAGAAAGCCAACCCAAGTGTATAATATTTGAAAATTTTGATTTCAGCCAAAATAAATTTGAGTCACATAGTATGGCAGCAAGGCATTGTTAAGTTTTTAACAGGAGTTTTGCATTAATGGAACTCAACAAAACTCAAAGCAAAAAACAAGAACGAATAAAACATTCAAAATATTCAAGTGCCTGAGATAGATAAAAATAATGATTTTTAATATATTGGCATTTCATGCTATCATTTGCAAGCATGGGTCTCTTGGAGCGAGAGGTCCAAAAGACACCCATGCTTTGGAAATTTGGTCCTCAGTTCAGTGTAGATTTGTGCATTAGATAATGTTAATCAATGATCACAGCAAACTTTGAAAAATGCTCTCTGGATGCTGTGGGCATGGTCTTGTGAAGAACTTCCCTTTCAGGCCAAAGAATAAGGGCAGATAGACATTTTGACAAAACAACAATCCATTTGTAGAAAATTCTGCAAACACTACTTTGGTGAATTCCAAAACGATAAGCCAAGTATTGCTCTGATAAATCAAGACATAACCGGATTAGTTAGTGCAAGAAGAAGTTCTTGAAAATTAGAGAGCTTTCTGTTGTGATGGGAATGCATGTAAGGTTCGATGAAACCAAGTATTTTCATAAGGAGCTTATTATTGTCATGTTCCAGAGTACATTGCTCAAAAGATAACAATGCCAAATCAGTCCTCAGTTCAGTTGGAAAAACTCCTGACCTCAATACAATATGTTGTCTTCCTTTAAGTTTTGACTATGTTCCCACTTTTCTGACCTAAACATTAAGGAGACATATGTATCTATTTAGTTATAAACGTGTAAAACAGAGAATTATAATCTCACATCCCAATCAGAGCAATCCGTAGGGAAAAATGGTGAATAAATACAAATATGTCATGGCCTACCTGAGACAAAGTGAATTCCGCAAACCCAAGCATGGTCAATATTGCTATCTGGGTTTATTTTGGCAATAAAAATTCATCTTTCCCTCCGTTCAGGGTCTTTGCGAATTCGATGAAATTTGACCTCATTCTTAAACCCATTTTTCATGCAACCAAGAACAGAACAAGACTCAACCATTTTGAAAAAATATCGATTCAAAATCAAAATTTGTTTTGCGCGCTCTTTTTTGCTCATCACCAGCCTCTCTTGTCAATGACAGAGATTTGTGTACTTCGGCCTAACTTTTTTTTTAAAAAGCCGCGAGCCTTGGCCGAAAGGCTGTTTTTGCTTCAAATTTTTTATAAGAAAGAAAGTCTATCAGATAAAAATCTGCTTTCATTACAGAAAACTACTATTTTCGCATCAAGTGACAAATTTTTTTTGCAAATCTGACTTCGCATCCTTGTCTATTATGTAATTTTTGAAGGGGCCTATTTGATAGCTACTTTGTGGCCGCCATCTTACCACTCATTTTACCACTCAGCATGGCGGCGAATGGACTGTGACGTCAATATGCATATCATCTATTGTAGGGTATGTATTGTAGGGTATGTGTTGTAGGGTATGTATTGTAGGGTATGTATTGTAGGGTATGTATTGTAGGGTATATATAGTAGGGTATGTATTGTAGGGTTTGTATTGTAGGGTATGTATTGTAGGGTATGTATTGTAGGGTATGTATTGTAGGGTTTGTATTGTAGGGTATGTATTGTAGGGTATGTGTTGTAGGGTTTGTATTGTAGGGTATGTATTGTAGGGTATGTATTGTAGGGAATGTATTGTAGGGTATATATAGTAGGGTATGTATTGTAGGGTTTGTATTGTAGGGTATGTTATGTAGGATATGTATTGTAGGGTATGTATTGTAGGGTATATTGACTGATCGCACGAAGTGCGCCCTATCAGTCAATATTTCTTGATAAAAGATAGACAGGCGAGCGCAGCGAGCTAACCCATTGCACGTGGGGTTGAAAGAGGCATGAGCGAAGCGAGTGCAGCGCACGAAGTGCGTCCTATGAGTCAATGTTTTTTTTATAATAGATAGACAGGCGAGCGCAGCGAGCTAACCCATTGTATGTGGGGTTGAAAGAGGCATGAGCGAAGCGAATGCAGCACACAAAGTGCGCCCTATCAGTCAATGGTTCTAGATAATAGATAGACATGCGATCGCAGCGACCTAACTCATTGTAAATGGGGTTGAAAGGGAAGCCATTAAATTTTCACAGTCAAATTTCCATTTATTCTTTTCATTTGTGCTGCTTTAGCAAAGCTCTGGTTTCTTGTCAGTACTCACTATGTTTAATTGAAAACCAGTAGCTTTCCAGTTTCTACAGCTTGGGTTATGAAGACTTGCCAAGTTGTCCATTAATAAACTTTTTTCATAAAATTTAAAGTCTCTTAAGCTGCGCCACTGTTGCGCTAGGCTTTTGTCAGTGAGAGGAGTGCTTTTTTGTCAGTATTCACTAAATTTATCTGAGAACAAAAAACTGTTACAAAGTTTGGAGCTCAGATCCTAAATTGCCATCAAGCTTCGTGTTATAAAGTCCTTTATCAGAAACAAAGTTTTTATGGAGACCCCAGGTTTTTGCCAAATCACCAAGTAATCTTCATGATAGGCAAGTTGTGTGTTTTCCAACTTGTCATGTTCACGGAAAGCCATTCAATTTGCACAGTCAAATTTTCATTTATTCTTTTCATTTGTGCTGCTTTAGCAAAGCTCTGGTTTCTTGTCAGTACCCACTATGTTTAATTGAAAACCAGTAGCTTTCCAGTTTCTACAGCTTGGGTTATGAAGACTTGCCAATTTGTCCATTAATAAATTTTTTTCATAAAATTTAAAGTCTCTTAAGCTGAGTCACTGTTCCGCTAGGCTTTTGTCATTGAGAGGAGTGCTTTTTTGTCAGTATTCACTAAATTTATCCGAGAACAAAAAACTGTTACAAAGTTTGGAGCTCAGATCCTAAATTGCCATGAAGCTTCATGTTATAAAGTCCTTTATCAGAAACAAAGTTTTTTATGGAGACCCCAGTTTTTTGCCAAATCACCAAGTAATCTTCATGATAGGCAAAACGTGTGTTTTCCAACTTGTCATGTTCACAGAAAGCCATTAAATTTTCACCGTCAAATTTCCATTTATTCTTTTCATTTGTGCTGCTTTAGCAAAGCTCTGGTTTCTTGTCAGTACTCACTCTGTTTAATTGAAAACCAGTCGCTTTCCAGTTTCAATAGCTTGGGTTATGAAGACTTGCCAATTTGTCCATTAATAAATTTTTTTCATCAAATTTAAAGTCTCTTAAGCTGAGTCACTGTTCCGCTAGGCTTTTGTCATTGAGAGGAGTGCTTTTTTGTCAGTATTCACTAAATTTATCTGAGAACAAAAACTGTTACAAAGTTTGGCGCTCAGATCCTAAATTGCCATGAAGCTTCATGTTATGAAGTCCTTTATCAGAAACAAAGTTTTTTATGGAGACCCCAGTTTTTTGCCAAATCACCAAGTAATCTTCATGATAGGCAAAACGTGTGTTTTCCAACTTGTCATGTTCACAGAAAGCCATTAAATTTTCACAGTCAAATTTCCATTTATTCTTTTCATTTGTGCTGCTTTAGCAAAGCTCTGGTTTCTTGTCAGTACTCCCTATGTTTAATTGAAAACCAGTCGCTTTCCAGTTTCTACAGCTTGGGTTATGAAGACTTGCCAAGTTGTCCATTACTAAGTTTTTTTCATAAAATTTAAAGTCTCTTAAGCTGAGACCCTTATCCGCTAGGCTTTTGTTAATGACAGCACTGCTTTTTGTCAGTAAGCGCTAAATTTATCTGAGAACAAGAAACTGTTACAAAGTTTGGAGCTTAGATCCTAAATTGCCATCAAGCTTCGCTTTATAAAATCCTTTATCAGAAACAGAGTTTTTTTATGGAGACCCCAGGTTTTTGCCAAATCACCAAGTAATCTTCATGATAGGCAAGTTGTGTGTTTTCCAACTTGTCATGTTCACGGAAAGCCATTCAATTTGCACAGTCAAATTTTCATTTATTCTTTTCATTTGTGCTGCTTTAGCAAAGCTCTGGTTTCTTGTCAGTACCCACTATGTTTAATTGAAAACCAGTAGCTTTCCAGTTTCTACAGCTTGGGTTATGAAGACTTGCCAAGTTGTCCATTATTAATTTTTTTTCATAAAATTTGAAGTCTCTTAAGCTAAGCCACTGTTCCGCTAGGCTTTTGTCAGTGAGAGGAGTGTTTTTTTGTCAGTATTCGCTAAATTTATCTAAGAAAAAAAAACTGTTACAAAGTTTGGAGCTCAGATCCTAAATTGCCATCAAGCTTCGTTTTATAAAGTCCTTTATCAGAAACAAAGTTTTTTATGGAGACCCCAGTTTTTTGCCAAATCACCAAGTAATCTTCATGATAGGCAAAACGTGTGTTTTCCAACTTGTCATGTTCACAGAAAGCCATTACATTTTCACAGTCAAATTTCCATTTATTCTTTTCATTTGTGCTGCTTTAGCAAAGCTCTGGTTTCTTGTCAGTACTCACTATGTTTAATTGAAAAACCTTCCTCTGACATCCAGCGAGGCAACAAGCCTCAGCAATTACGATGAATAATGGAATGGCGGAACGATAAATAACAGGGGATAGCAATCTAAAGCATATAATAACCTTTCATGAATAACTTCAAACGCTGAGGTGGGAAGCACTGCAACATGATAATGATAAGTCATTACAATTTTAATTTAGAAAATATATATGCATAGTCAGTAGAAAATATTTAAAAAATATTTGTCATCAGTGATTCTTGAAGGGATGGGGAATTTCGTTGGAATTAGATAGAGTTTGAGCTACACGAGCTCGCACCATGCAGATTTGACCGTACTAACAACGCCTTCACGGGTAATACAAGACAGTGGCATGGTAGATGCAGTAGACACCCAATCATCAAATAGTTTAAACCGTGTGTTTACCTTCGAGCGTGGCCAAATTTCTTGCTCTGGGTGTCGCCGGTGCACATAGAGTGGTGTTGGCATCCTCTAAAACTAAAAAATCGCAGACAGTAAGATTGCCATACCGCATGAATAAGACTGAAACAGCAGACACACATAAATGTTGCAACGGAATCGAAAATGTTAAAAGGAACCAAAAAGTTTAAAAACTTGCTTCTCTCTTGCTACCAAAGAAAATAGATAAAATTTGAGACTCGATTGAGAAATACAAACAGTACCTGCTGTGGGGTTGGCATAGTCATTAGTTTCACTTGTGCTCTGTGTCGGCCTAGAATTCAACAACCGCAAAATCATAACCGATCCAAACTATAACATTCAGATCCCCCAAAAAAGATATCTCATATTAATCCGCAGCAAGGAAACCTTCCTCTGACATCCAGCGAGGCAACAAGCCTCAGCAATTACGATGAATAATGGAATGACGGAACGATAAATAACAGGGGATAGCAATCTAAAGCATATAATAACCTTTCATGAATAACTTCAAACGCTGAGGTGGGAAGCACTGCAACATGATAATGATAAGTCATTACAATTTTAATTTAGAAAATATATATGCATAGTCAGTAGAAAATATTTAAAAAATATTTGTCATCAGTGATTCTTGAAGGGACGGGGAATTTCGTTGGAATTAGATAGAGTTTGAGCTACACGAGCTCGCACCATGCAGATTTGACTGTACTAACAACGCCTTCACGGGAAATACAAGACAGTGGCATGGTAGATGCAGTAGACACACAATCATCAAATAGTTTAAACCGTGTGTTTACCTTCGAGCGTGGCCAAATTTCTTGCTCTGGGTGTCGCCGGTGCACATAGAGTGGTGTTGGCATCCTCTAAAACTAAAAAATCGCAGACAGTAAGATTGCCATACCGCATGAATAAGACTGAAACAGCAGACACACATAAATGTTGCAACGGAATCGAAAATGTTAAAAGGAACCAAAAAGTTTAAAAACTTGCTTCTCTCTTGCTACCAAAGAAAATAGATAAAATTTGAGACTCGATTGAGAAATACAAACAGTACCTGCTGTGGGGTTGGCATAGTCATTAGTTTCACTTGTGCTCTGTGTTGGCCTAGAATTCAACAACCGCAAAATCATAACCGATCCAAACTATAACATTCAGATCCCCCAAAAAAGATATCTCATATTAATCCGCAGCAAGGAAACCTTCCTCTGACATCCAACGAGGCAACAAGCCTCAGCAATTGCGATGAATAATGGAATGGCGGAACGATAAATAACAGAGGATAGCAATCTAAAGCATATAATAACCTTTCATGAATATCTTCAAACGCTGAGGTGGGAAGCACTGCAACATGATAATGATAAGTCATTACAATTTTAATTTAGAAAATATATATGCATAGTCAGTAGAAAATATTTAAAAAATATTTGTCATCAGTGATTCTAGAAGAGACCGGGAATTTCGTTGGAATTAGATAGAGTTTGAGCTACACGAGCTCGCACCATGCAGATTTGACTGTACTAACAACGCCTTCACGGGAAATACAAGACAGTGGCATGGTAGATGCAGTAGACACCCAATCATCAAGTAGCTTAAACCGTGTGTTTACCTTCGAGCGCAGCCAAATTTCTTGCTCTGGGTCTCGCCGGTGCACATAGAGTGGTGTTGGCATCCTCTAAAACTAAAAAATCGCAGACAGTAAAATTACCATACCGCATGAATAAGACTGAAACAGCAGACACACATAAATGTTGCAACGGAATCGAAAATCTTAAAAGGAACCAAAAAGTTTAAAAATTTGCTTCTCTCTTGCTACCAAAGAAAATAGATAAAATTTGAGACTCGATTGAGAAATACAAACAGTACCTGCTGTGGGGTTGGCATAGTCATTAGTTTCACTTGTGCTCTGTGTTGGCCTAGAATTCAACAACCGCAAAATCATAACCGATCCAAACTATAACATTCAGATCCCCCAAAAAAGATATCTCATATTAATCCGCAGCAAGGAAACCTTCCACTGACATCCAACGAGGCAACAAGCCTCAGCAATTGCGATGAATAATGGAATGGCGGAACGATAAATAACAGAGGATAGCAATCTAAAGCATATAATAACCTTTCATGAATATCTTCATACGCTGAGGTGGGAAGCACTGCAACATGATAATGATAAGTCATTACAATTTTAATTTAGAAAATATATATGCATAGTCAGTAGAAAATATTTAAAAAATATTTGTCATCAGTGATTCTAGAAGAGACTGGGAATTTCGTTGGAATTAGATAGAGTTTGAGCTACACGAGCTCGCACCATGCAGATTTGACTGTACTAACAACGCCTTCACGGGAAATACAAGACAGTGGCATGGTAGATGCAGTAGACACCCAATCATCAAGTAGCTTAAACCGTGTGTTTACCTTCGAGCGCAGCCAAATTTCTTGCTCTGGGTCTCGCCGGTGCACATAGAGTGGTGTTGGCATCCTCTAAAACTAAAAAATCGCAGACAGTAAAATTACCATACCGCATGAATAAGACTGAAACAGCAGACACACATAAATGTTGCAGCGGAATCGAAAATCTTAAAAGGAACCAAAAAGTGTAAAAACCTGCTTCTCACTTGCTACCAAAGAAAATAGATAAAATTTGAGACTCGATTGAGAAATACAAACAGTACCTGCTGTGGGGTTGGCATAGTCATTAGTTTCACTTGTGCTCTGTGTCGGCCTAGAATTCAACAACCGCAAAATCATAACCGACCCAAACTATAACATTCAGATCCCCCAAAGAAGATATCTCATATTAATCCGCAGCAAGGAAACCTTCCTCTGACATCCAGCGAGGCAACAAGCCTCAGCAATTACGATGAATAATGGAATGGCGGAACGATAAATAACAGGGGATAGCAATCTAAAGCATATAATAACCTTTCATGAATAACTTCAAACGCTGAGGTGGGAAGCACTGCAACATGATAATGATAAGTCATTACAATTTTAATTTAGAAAATATATATGCATAGTCAGTCGAAAATATTTAAAAAATATTTGTCATCAGTGATTCTTGAACGGACGGGGAATTTCGTTGGAATTAGATAGAGTTTGAGCTACACGAGCTCGCACCATGCAGATTTGACTGTAGTAACAACGCCTTCACGGGAAATACAAGACAGTGGCATGGTAGATGCAGTAGACACCCAATCATCAAGTAGCTTAAACCGTGTGTTTACCTTCG
Organism: Sanderia malayensis; assembly: GCA_013076295.1. Taxonomy (NCBI): domain Eukaryota; kingdom Metazoa; phylum Cnidaria; class Scyphozoa; order Semaeostomeae; family Pelagiidae; genus Sanderia; species Sanderia malayensis. The sequence continues at coordinate 965,579 of RQOL01000374.1, read as the reverse complement.
AGCGCAGCCAAATTTCTTGCTCTGGGTCTCGCCGGTGCTCATAGAGTGGTGTTGGCATCCTCTAAAACTAAAAAATCGCAGACAGTAAAATTACCATACCGCATGAATAAGACTGAAACAGCAGACACACATAAATGTTGCAACGGAATCGAAAATCTTAAAAGGAACCAAAAAGTGTAAAAACCTGCTTCTCTCTTGCTACCAAAGAAAATAGATAAAATTTGAGACTCGATTGAGAAATACAAACAGTACCTGCTATGGGGTTGGCATAGTCATTAGTTTCACTTGTGCTCTGTGTCGGCCTAGAATTCAACAACCGCAAAATCATAACCGACCCAAACTATAACATTCAGATCCCCCAAAAAAGATATCTCATATTAATCCGCAGCAAGGAAACCTTCCTCTGACATCCAACGAGGCAACAAGCCTCAGCAATTGCAATGAATAATGGAATGGCGGAACGATAAATAACAGAGGATAGCAATCTAAAGCATATAATAACCTTTCATGAATATCTTCAAACGCCGAGGTGGGAAGCACTGCAACATGATAATGATAAGTCATTACAATTTTAATTTAGAAAATATATATGCATAGTCAGTAGAAAATATTTAAAAAATATTTGTCATCAGTGATTCTTGAAGGGACGGGGAATTTCGTTGGAATTAGATAGAGTTTGAGCTACACGAGCTCGCACCATGCAGATTTGACTGTAGTAACAACGCCTTCACGGGAAATACAAGACAGTGGCATGGTAGATGCAGTAGACACCCAATCATCAAGTAGCTTAAACCGTGTGTTTACCTTCGAGCGCAGCCAAATTTCTTGCTCTGGGTCTCGCCGGTGCTCATAGAGTGGTGTTGGCATCCTCTAAAACTAAAAAATCGCAGACAGTAAAATTACCATACCGCATGAATAAGACTGAAACAGCAGACACACATAAATGTTGCAACGGAATCGAAAATCTTAAAAGGAACCAAAAAGTGTAAAAACCTGCTTCTCTCTTGCTACCAAAGAAAATAGATAAAATTTGAGACTCGATTGAGAAATACAAACAGTACCTGCTATGGGGTTGGCATAGTCATTAGTTTCACTTGTGCTCTGTGTCGGCCTAGAATTCAACAACCGCAAAATCATAACCGACCCAAACTATAACATTCAGATCCCCCAAAAAAGATATCTCATATTAATCCGCAGCAAGGAAACCTTCCTCTGACATCCAACGAGGCAACAAGCCTCAGCAATTGCGATGAATAATGGAATGGCGGAACGATAAATAACAGAGGATAGCAATCTAAAGCATATAATAACCTTTCATGAATATCTTCAAACGCTGAGGTGGGAAGCACTGCAACATGATAATGATAAGTCATTACAATTTTAATTTAGAAAATATATATGCATAGTCAGTAGAAAATATTTAAAAAATATTTGTCATCAGTGATTCTAGAAGAGACCGGGAATTTCGTTGGAATTAGATAGAGTTTGAGCTACACGAGCTTGCACCATGCAGATTTGACTGTACTAACAACGCCTTCACGGGAAATACAAGACAGTGGCATGGTAGATGCAGTAGACACCCAATCATCAAGTAGCTTAAACCGTGTGTTTACCTTCGAGCGCAGCCAAATTTCTTGCTCTGGGTCTCGCCGGTGCACATAGAGTGGTGTTGGCATCCTCTAAAACTAAAAAATCGCAGACAGTAAAATTACCATACCGCATGAATAAGACTGAAACAGCAGACACACATAAATGTTGCAACGGAGTCGAAAATCTTAAAAGGAACCAAAAAGTGTAAAAACCTGCTTCTCTCTTGCTACCAAAGAAAATAGATAAAATTTGAGACTCGATTGAGAAATACAAACAGTACCTGCTGTGGGGTTGGCATAGTCATTAGTTTCACTTGTGCTCTGTGTCGGCCTAGAATTCAACAACCGCAAAATCATAACCGACCCAAACTATAACATTCAGATCCCCCAAAGAAGATATCTCATATTAATCCGCAGCAAGGAAACGTTCCTCTGACATCCAGCGAGGCAACAAGCCTCAGCAATTACGATGAATAATGGAATGGCGGAACGATAAATAACAGGAGATAGCAATCTAAAGCATATAATAACCTTTCATGAATAACTTCAAACGCTGAGGTGGGAAGCACTGCAACATGATAATGATAAGTCATTACAATTTTAATTTAGAAAATATATATGCATAGGCAGTAGAAAATATTTAAAAAATATTTGTCATCAGTGATTCTTGAAGGGACGGGGAATTTCGTTGGAATTAGATGGAGTTTGAGCTACACGAGCTCGCACCATGCAGATTTGACTGTAGTAACAACGCCTTCACGGGAAATACAAGACAGTGGCATGGTAGATGCAGTAGACACCCAATTATCAAGTAGCTTAAACCGTGTGTTTACCTTCGAGCGCAGCCAAATTTCTTGCTCTGGGTCTCGCCGGTGCTCATAGAGTGGTGTTGGCATCCTCTAAAACTAAAAAATCGCAGACAGTAAAATTACCATACCGCATGAATAAGACTGAAACAGCAGACACACATAAATGTTGCAACGGAATCGAAAATCTTAAAAGGAACCAAAAAGTGTAAAAACCTGCTTCTCTCTTGCTACCAAAGAAAATAGATAAAATTTGAGACTCGATTGAGAAATACAAACAGTACCTGCTGTGGGGTTGGCATAGTCATTAGTTTCACTTGTGCTCTGTGTCGGCCTAGAATTCAACAACTGCAAAATCATAACCGACCCAAACTATAACATTCAGATCCCCCAAAAAAGATATCTCATATTAATCCGCAGCAAGGAAACCTTCCTCTGACATCCAGCGAGGCAACAAGCCTCAGCAATTACGATGAATAATGGAATGGCGGAACGATAAATAACAGGGGATAGCAATCTAAAGCATATAATAACCTTTCATGAATAACTTCAAACGCTGAGGTGGGAAGCACTGCAACATGATAATGATAAGTCATTACAATTTTAATTTAGAAAATATATATGCATAGGCAGTAGAAAATATTTAAAAAATATTTGTCATCAGTGATTCTTGAAGGGACGGGGAATTTCGTTGGAATTAGATCGAGTTTGAGCTACACGAGCTCGCACCATGCAGATTTGACTGTACTAACAACGCCTTCACGGGAAATACAAGACAATGGCATGGTAGATGCAGTAGACACCCAATCATCAAGTAGCTTAAACCGTGTGTTTACCTTCGAGCGCAGCCAAATTTCTTGCTCTTGGTCTCGCCGGTGCTCATAGAGTGGTGTTGGCATCCTCTAAAACTAAAAAATCGCACACAGTAAAATTACCATACCGCATGAATAAGACTGAAACAGCAGACACACATAAATGTTGCAACGGAATCGAAAATCTTAAAAGGAACCAAAAAGTGTAAAAACCTGCTTCTCTCTTGCTACCAAAGAAAATAGATAAAATTTGAGACTCGATTGAGAAATACAAACAGTACCTGCTGTGGGGTTGGCATAGTCATTAGTTTCACTTGTGCTCTGTGTCGGCCTAGAATTCAACAACCGCAAAATCATAACCGACCCAAACTATAACATTCAGATCCCCCAAAGAAGATATCTCATATTAATCCGCAGCAAGGAAACCTTCCTCTGACATCCAGCGAGGCAACAAGCCTCAGCAATTACGATGAATAATGGAATGGCGGAACGATAAATAACAGGGGATAGCAATCTAAAGCATATAATAACCTTTCATGAATAACTTCAAGCGCTGAGGTGGGAAGCACTGCAACATGATAATGATAAGTCATTACAATTTTAATTTAGAAAATATATATGCATAGGCAGTAGAAAATATTTAAAAAATATTTGTCATCAGTGATTCTTGAAGGGACGGGGAATTTCGTTGGAATTAGATAGAGTTTGAGCTACACGAGCTCGCACCATGCAGATTTGACTGTAGTAACAACGCCTTCACGGGAAATACAAGACAGTGGCATGGTAGATGCAGTAGACACCCAATCATCAAGTAGCTTAAACCGTGTGTTTACCTTCGAGCGCAGCCAAATTTCTTGCTCTGGGTCTCGCCGGTGCTCATAGAGTGGTGTTGGCATCCTCTAAAACTAAAAAATCGCAGACAGTAAAATTACCATACCGCATGAATAAGACTGAAACAGCAGACACACATAAATGTTGCAACGGAATCGAAAATCTTAAAAGGAACCAAAAAGTGTAAAAACCTGCTTCTCTCTTGCTACCAAAGAAAATAGATAAAATTTGAGACTCGATTGAGAAATACAAACAGTACCTGCTGGTGAAATGTCTCTGTTGGGTCTTTTTTGTGGCCTAGATTTCAACAACCGCGAATTTATAACCGACCCAAACTATAACATTCAGATCCCCCAAAAAAGATATCTCATATTAATCCGCAGCAAGGAAACCTTCCTCTGACATCCAGCGAGGCAACAAGCCTCAGCAATTACGATGAATAATGGAATGGCGGAACGATAAATAACAGGGGATAGCAATCTAAAGCATATAATAACCTTTCATGAATAACTTCAAACGCTGAGGTGGGAAGCACTGCAACATGATAATGATAAGTCATTACAATTTTAATTTAGAAAATATATATGCATAGTCAGTCGAAAATATTTAAAAAGTATTTGTCATCAGTGATTCTTGAACGGACGGGGAATTTCGTTGGAATTAGATAGAGTTTGAGCTACACGAGCTCGCACCATGCAGATTTGACTGTACTAACAACGCCTTCACGGGAAATACAAGACAGTGGCATGGTAGATGCAGTAGACACCCAATCATCAAATAGTTTAAACCGTGTGTTTACCTTCGAGCGTGGCCAAATTTCTTGCTCTGGGTGTCGCCGGTGCACATAGAGTCGTGTTGGCATCCTCTAAAATTAAAAAATCGCAGACAGTAAGATTACCATACCGCATGAATAAGACTGAAACAGCAGACACACATAAATGTTGCAACGGAATCGAAAATCTTAAAAGTAACCAAAAAGTTTAAAAACTTGCTTCTCTCTTGCTACCAAAGAAAATAGATAAAATTTGAGACTCGATTGAGAAATACAAACAGTACCTTCTGTTGAAATGTCTCTGTTGGGTCTTTTTCGTGGCCTAGAATTCAACAACCGCGAATTTATAACCGACCCAAACTATAACATTCAGATCCCCCAAAAAAGATATCTCATATTAATCCGCAGCAAGGAAACCTTCCTCTGACATCCAGCGAGGCAACAAGCCTCAGCAATTACGATGAATAATGGAATGGCGGAACGATAAATAACAGCGGATAGCAATCTAAAGCATATAATAACCTTTCATGAATAACTTCAAACGCTGAGGTGGGAAGCACTGCAACATGATAATGATAAGTCATTACAATTTTAATTTAGAAAATATATATGCATAGTCAGTAGAAAATATTTAAAAAATATTTGTCATCAGTGATTCTTGAACGGACGGGGAATTTCGTTGGAATTAGATAGAGTTTGAGCTACACGAGCTCGCACCATGCAGATTTGACTGTACTAACAACGCCTTCACGGGAAATACAAGACAGTGGCATGGTAGATGCAGTAGACACCCAATCATCAAGTAGCTTAAACCGTGTGTTTACCTTCGAGCGCAGCCAAATTTCTTGCTCTGGGTCTCGCCGGTGCTCATAGAGTGGTGTTGGCATCCTCTAAAACTAAAAAATCGCACACAGTAAAATTACCATACCGCATGAATAAGACTGAAACAGCAGACACACATAAATGTTGCAACGGAATCGAAAATCTTAAAAGGAACCAAAAAGTGTAAAAACCTGCTTCTCTCTTGCTACCAAAGAAAATAGATAAAATTTGAGACTCGATTGAGAAATACAAACAGTACCTGCTGTGGGGTTGGCATAGTCATTAGTTTCACTTGTGCTCTGTGTCGGCCTAGAATTCAACAACCGTAAAATCATAACCGACCCAAACTATAACATTCAGATCCCCCAAAGAAGATATCTCATATTAATCCGCAGCAAGGAAACCTTCCTCTGACATCCAGCGAGGCAACAAGCCTCAGCAATTACGATGAATAATGGAATGGCGGAACGATAAATAACAGGGGATAGCAATCTAAAGCATATAATAACCTTTCATGAATAACTTCAAACGCTGAGGTGGGAAGCACTGCAACATGATAATGATAAGTCATTACAATTTTAATTTAGAAAATATATATGCATAGGCAGTAGAAAATATTTAAAAAATATTTGTCATCAGTGATTCTTGAAGGGACGGGGAATTTCGTTGGAATTAGATAGAGTTTGAGCTACACGAGCTCGCACCATGCAGATTTGACTGTAGTAACAACGCCTTCACGGGAAATACAAGACAGTGGCATGGTAGATGCAGTAGACACCCAATCATCAAGTAGCTTAAACCGTGTGTTTACCTTCGAGCGTGGCCAAATTTCTTGCTCTGGGTGTCGCCGGTGCACATAGAGTCGTGTTGGCATCCTCTAAAATTAAAAAATCGCAGACAGTAAGATTACCATACCGCATGAATAAGACTGAAACAGCAGACACACATAAATGTTGCAACGGAATCGAAAATCTTAAAAGTAACCAAAAAGTTTAAAAACTTGCTTCTCTCTTGCTACCAAAGAAAATAGATAAAATTTGAGACTCGATTGAGAAATACAAACAGTACCTTCTGTTGAAATGTCTCTGTTGGGTCTTTTTCGTGGCCTAGAATTCAACAACCGCGAATTTATAACCGACCCAAACTATAACATTCAGATCCCCCCAAAAAGATATCTCATATTAATCCGCAGCAAGGAAACCTTCCTCTGGAGCTCGCACCATGCAGATTTGACTGTACTAACAACGCCTTCACGGGAAATACAAGACAGTGGCATGGTAGATGCAGTAGACACCCAATCATCAAATAGTTTAAACCGTGTTTTTACCTTCGAGCGTGGCCAAATTTCTTGCTCTGGGTGTCGCCGGTGCACATAGAGTCGTGTTGGCATCCTCTAAAATTAAAAAATCGCAGACAGTAAGATTACCATACCGCATGAATAAGACTGAAACAGCAGACACACATAAATGTTGCAACGGAATCGAAAATCTTAAAAGTAACCAAAAAGTTTAAAAACTTGCTTCTCTCTTGCTACCAAAGAAAATAGATAAAATTTGAGACTCGATTGAGAAATACAAACAGTACCTTCTGTTGAAATGTCTCTGTTGGGTCTTTTTCGTGGCCTAGAATTCAACAACCGCGAATTTATAACCGACCCAAACTATAACATTCAGATCCCCCCAAAAAGATATCTCATATTAATCCGCAGCAAGGAAACCTTCCTCTGACATCCAGCGAGGCAACAAGCCTCAGCAATTACGATGAATAATGGAATGGCGGAACGATAAATAACAGGGGATAGCAATCTAAAGCATATAATAACCTTTCATGAATAACTTCAAACGCTGAGGTGGGAAGCACTGCAACATGATAATGATAAGTCATTACAATTTTAATTTAGAAAATATATATGCATAGTCAGTCGAAAATATTTAAAAAATATTTGTCATCAGTGATTCTTGAACGGACGGGGAATTTCGTTGGAATTAGATAGAGTTTGAGCTACACGAGCTCGCACCATGCAGATTTGACTGTACTAACAACGCCTTCACGGGAAATACAAGACAGTGGCATGGTAGATGCAGTAGACACCCAATCATCAAATAGTTTAAACCGTGTTTTTACCTTCGAGCGTGGCCAAATTTCTTGCTCTGGGTGTCGCCGGTGCACATAGAGTCGTGTTGGCATCCTCTAAAATTAAAAAATCGCAGACAGTAAGATTACCATACCGCATGAATAAGACTGAAACAGCAGACACACATAAATGTTGCAACGGAATCGAAAATCTTAAAAGTAACCAAAAAGTTTAAAAACTTGCTTCTCTCTTGCTACCAAAGAAAATAGATAAAATTTGAGACTCGATTGAGAAATACAAACAGTACCTTCTGTTGAAATGTCTCTGTTGGGTCTTTTTCGTGGCCTAGAATTCAACAACCGCGAATTTATAACCGACCCAAACTATAACATTCAGATCCCCCAAAAAAGATATCTCATATTAATCCGCAGCAAGGAAACCTTCCTCTGACATCCAGCGAGGCAACAAGCCTCAGCAATTACGATGAATAATGGAATGGCGGAACGATAAATAACAGGGGATAGCAATCTAAAGCATATAATAACCTTTCATGAATAACTTCAAACGCTGAGGTGGGAAGCACTGCAACATGATAATGATAAGTCATTACAATTTTAATTTAGAAAATATATATGCATAGTCAGTCGAAAATATTTAAAAAGTATTTGTCATCAGTGATTCTTGAACGGACGGGGAATTTCGTTGGAATTAGATAGAGTTTGAGCTACACGAGCTCGCACCATGCAGATTTGACTGTACTAACAACGCCTTCACGGGAAATACAAGACAGTGGCATGGTAGATGCAGTAGACACCCAATCATCAAATAGTTTAAACCGTGTGTTTACCTTCGAGCGTGGCCAAATTTCTTGCTCTGGGTGTCGCCGGTGCACATAGAGTCGTGTTGGCATCCTCTAAAATTAAAAAATCGCAGACAGTAAGATTACCATACCGCATGAATAAGACTGAAACAGCAGACACACATAAATGTTGCAACGGAATCGAAAATCTTAAAAGTAACCAAAAAGTTTAAAAACTTGCTTCTCTCTTGCTACCAAAGAAAATAGATAAAATTTGAGACTCGATTGAGAAATACAAACAGTACCTTCTGTTGAAATGTCTCTGTTGGGTCTTTTTCGTGGCCTAGAATTCAACAGCCGCGAATTTATAACCGACCCAAACTATAACATTCAGATCCCCCAAAAAAGATATCTCATATTAATCCGCAGCAAGGAAACCTTCCTCTGACATCCAGCGAGGCAACAAGCCTCAGCAATTACGATGAATAATGGAATGGCGGAACGATAAATAACAGCGGATAGCAATCTAAAGCATATAATAACCTTTCATGAATAACTTCAAACGCTGAGGTGGGAAGCACTGCAACATGATAATGATAAGTCATTACAATTTTAATTTAGAAAATATATATGCATAGTCAGTAGAAAATATTTAAAAAATATTTGTCATCAGTGATTCTTGAACGGACGGGGAATTTCGTTGGAATTAGATAGAGTTTGAGCTACACGAGCTCGCACCATGCAGATTTGACTGTACTAACAACGCCTTCACGGGAAATACAAGACAGTGGCATGGTAGATGCAGTAGACACCCAATCATCAAGTAGCTTAAACCGTGTGTTTACCTTCGAGCGCAGCCAAATTTCTTGCTCTGGGTCTCGCCGGTGCTCATAGAGTGGTGTTGGCATCCTCTAAAACTAAAAAATCGCACACAGTAAAATTACTATACCGCATGAATAAGACTGAAACAGCAGACACACATAAATGTTGCAACGGAATCGAAAATCTTAAAAGGAACCAAAAAGTGTAAAAACCTGCTTCTCTCTTGCTACCAAAGAAAATAGATAAAATTTGAGACTCGATTGAGAATTACAAACAGTACCTGCTGTGGGGTTGGCATAGTCATTAGTTTCACTTGTGCTCTGTGTCGGCCTAGAATTCAACAACCGCAAAATCATAACCGACCCAAACTATAACATTCAGATCCCCCAAAGAAGATATCTCATATTAATCCGCAGCAAGGAAACCTTCCTCTGACATCCAGCGAGGCAACAAGCCTCAGCAATTACGATGAATAATGGAATGGCGGAACGATAAATAACAGGGGATAGCAATCTAAAGCATATAATAACCTTTCATGAATAACTTCAAACGCTGAGGTGGGAAGCACTGCAACATGATAATGATAAGTCATTACAATTTTAATTTAGAAAATATATATGCATAGGCAGTAGAAAATATTTAAAAAATATTTGTCATCAGTGATTCTTGAAGGGACGGGGAATTTCGTGGGAATTAGATAGAGTTTGAGCTACACGAGCTCGCACCATGCAGATTTGACTGTAGTAACAACGCCTTCACGGGAAATACAAGACAGTGGCATGGTAGATGCAGTAGACACCCAATCATCAAGTAGCTTAAACCGTGTGTTTACCTTCGAGCGCAGCCAAATTTCTTGCTCTGGGTCTCGCCGGTGCTCATAGAGTGGTGTTGGCATCCTCTAAAACTAAAAATCGCAGACAGTAAAATTACCATACCGCATGAATAAGACTGAAACAGCAGACACACATAAATGTTGCAACGGAATCGAAAATCTTAAAAGTAACCAAAAAGTTTAAAAACTTGCTTCTCTCTTGCTACCAAAGAAAATAGATAAAATTTGAGACTCGATTGAGAAATACAAACAGTACCTTCTGTTGAAATGTCTCTGTTGGGTCTTTTTCGTGGCCTAGAATTCAACAACCGCGAATTTATAACCGACCCAAACTATAACATTCAGATCCCCCCAAAAAGATATCTCATATTAATCCGCAGCAAGGAAACCTTCCTCTGACATCCAGCGAGGCAACAAGCCTCAGCAATTACGATGAATAATGGAATGGCGGAACGATAAATAACAGGGGATAGCAATCTAAAGCATATAATAACCTTTCATGAATAACTTCAAACGCTGAGGTGGGAAGCACTGCAACATGATAATGATAAGTCATTACAATTTTAATTTAGAAAATATATATGCATAGTCAGTCGAAAATATTTAAAAAATATTTGTCATCAGTGATTCTTGAACGGACGGGGAATTTCGTTGGAATTAGATAGAGTTTGAGCTACACGAGCTCGCACCATGCAGATTTGACTGTACTAACAACGCCTTCACGGGAAATACAAGACAGTGGCATGGTAGATGCAGTAGACACCCAATCATCAAATAGTTTAAACCGTGTTTTTACCTTCGAGCGTGGCCAAATTTCTTGCTCTGGGTGTCGCCGGTGCACATAGAGTCGTGTTGGCATCCTCTAAAATTAAAAAATCGCAGACAGTAAGATTACCATACCGCATGAATAAGACTGAAACAGCAGACACACATAAATGTTGCAACGGAATCGAAAATCTTAAAAGTAACCAAAAAGTTTAAAAACTTGCTTCTCTCTTGCTACCAAAGAAAATAGATAAAATTTGAGACTCGATTGAGAAATACAAACAGTACCTTCTGTTGAAATGTCTCTGTTGGGTCTTTTTCGTGGCCTAGAATTCAACAACCGCGAATTTATAACCGACCCAAACTATAACATTCAGATCCCCCCAAAAAGATATCTCATATTAATCCGCAGCAAGGAAACCTTCCTCTGACATCCAGCGAGGCAACAAGCCTCAGCAATTACGATGAATAATGGAATGGCGGAACGATAAATAACAGGGGATAGCAATCTAAAGCATATAATAACCTTTCATGAATAACTTCAAACGCTGAGGTGGGAAGCACTGCAACATGATAATGATAAGTCATTACAATTTTAATTTAGAAAATATATATGCATAGTCAGTCGAAAATATTTAAAAAATATTTGTCATCAGTGATTCTTGAACGGACGGGGAATTTCGTTGGAATTAGATAGAGTTTGAGCTACACGAGCTCGCACCATGCAGATTTGACTGTACTAACAACGCCTTCACGGGAAATACAAGACAGTGGCATGGTAGATGCAGTAGACACCCAATCATCAAATAGTTTAAACCGTGTTTTTACCTTCGAGCGTGGCCAAATTTCTTGCTCTGGGTGTCGCCGGTGCACATAGAGTCGTGTTGGCATCCTCTAAAATTAAAAAATCGCAGACAGTAAGATTACCATACCGCATGAATAAGACTGAAACAGCAGACACACATAAATGTTGCAACGGAATCGAAAATCTTAAAAGTAACCAAAAAGTTTAAAAACTTGCTTCTCTCTTGCTACCAAAGAAAATAGATAAAATTTGAGACTCGATTGAGAAATACAAACAGTACCTTCTGTTGAAATGTCTCTGTTGGGTCTTTTTCGTGGCCTAGAATTCAACAACCGCGAATTTATAACCGACCCAAACTATAACATTCAGATCCCCCAAAAAAGATATCTCATATTAATCCGCAGCAAGGAAACCTTCCTCTGACATCCAGCGAGGCAACAAGCCTCAGCAATTACGATGAATAATGGAATGGCGGAACGATAAATAACAGCGGATAGCAATCTAAAGCATATAATAACCTTTCATGAATAACTTCAAACGCTGAGGTGGGAAGCACTGCAACATGATAATGATAAGTCATTACAATTTTAATTTAGAAAATATATATGCATAGTCAGTAGAAAATATTTAAAAAATATTTGTCATCAGTGATTCTTGAACGGACGGGGAATTTCGTTGGAATTAGATAGAGTTTGAGCTCCACGAGGTCGCACCATGCAGATTTGACTGTACTAACAACGCCTTCACGGGAAATACAAGACAGTGGCATGGTAGATGCAGTAGACACCCAATCATCAAATAGTTTAAACCGTGTGTTTACCTTCGAGCGTGGCCAAATTTCTTGCTCTGGGTGTCGCCGATGCACATAGAGTCGTGTTGGCATCCTCTAAAATTAAAAAATCGCAGACAGTAAGATTACCATACCGCATGAATAAGACTGAAACAGCAGACACACATAAATGTTGCAACGGAATCGAAAATCTTAAAAGTAACCAAAAAGTTTAAAAACTTGCTTCTCTCTTGCTACCAAAGAAAATAGATAAAATTTGAGACTCGATTGAGAAATACAAACAGTACCTTCTGTTGAAATGTCTCTGTTGGGTCTTTTTCGTGGCCTAGAATTCAACAACCGCGAATTTATAACCGACCCAAACTATAACATTCAGATCCCCCCAAAAAGATATCTCATATTAATCCGCAGCAAGGAAACCTTCCTCTGACATCCAGCGAGGCAACAAGCCTCAGCAATTACGATGAATAATGGAATGGCGGAACGATAAATAACAGGGGATAGCAATCTAAAGCATATAATAACCTTTCATGAATAACTTCAAACGCTGAGGTGGGAAGCACTGCAACATGATAATGATAAGTCATTACAATTTTAATTTAGAAAATATATATGCATAGTCAGTCGAAAATATTTAAAAAATATTTGTCATCAGTGATTCTTGAACGGACGGGGAATTTCGTTGGAATTAGATAGAGTTTGAGCTACACGAGCTCGCACCATGCAGATTTGACTGTACTAACAACGCCTTCACGGGAAATACAAGACAGTGGCATGGTAGATGCAGTAGACACCCAATCATCAAATAGTTTAAACCGTGTGTTTACCTTCGAGCGTGGCCAAATTTCTTGCTCTGGGTGTCGCCGGTGCACATAGAGTCGTGTTGGCATCCTCTAAAATTAAAAAATCGCAGACAGTAAGATTACCATACCGCATGAATAAGACTGAAACAGCAGACACACATAAATGTTGCAACGGAATCGAAAATCTTAAAAGGAACCAAAAAGTGTAAAAACCTGCTTCTCTCTTGCTACCAAAGAAAATAGATAAAATTTGAGACTCGATTGAGAAATACAAACAGTATCTGCTGGTGAAATGTCTCTGTTGGGTCTTTTTTGTGGCCTAGATTTCAACAACCGCGAATTTATAACCGACCCAAACTATAACATTCAGATCCCCCAAAAAAGATATCTCATATTAATCCGCAGCAAGGAAACCTTCCTCTGACATCCAACGAGGCAACAAGCCTCAGCAATTGCGACGAATAATGGAATGGCGGAACGATAAATAACAGAGGATAGCAATCTAAAACATATAATAACCTTCTGTGGACAATGAACCCTTCCTCGGAAGAGTCGTAGGCCTCAGCTAAAGCTTGAAGTACTGCAAGATGACAATGATAAGTCATTACAATTTTAATTTGAAAAAAATAAGGGCTGTTTCAGTAAACAATAACAAAGCCTCTTTTTCGCGCATGCGTATTTCACTGGTGGGCAAAAAGAGCAGACATGGCGACTGAAACTACAGTGAAAGATATGTCTGCTTACTACAAAAGTCCAGATCTTGTTGCAAAACGCAGGTATTTAGAGAAATTAAAGTTCTCTAAAGGCACTATGCTGTTGCCAGATCCATATTTTTTGTCAGCTGATTGGTCAGACAGCCCGCGTGGCTGACCTGACATAACATTTGGAGATATATATTTGTATCTCATCAACACGCCTGGTACCTATACGAAGGAAGAATTAAAGGCCTATAAATCACTGGAGGCATACAGGTAAATGCAATTTTCTAATTTATAAGAATATAATAATGATATGGATATAATATTATCGAATTTAAACTTTATAAAACCTGGCTAGGCATGATATGCTAGGCCCATGTAGTAGGCCAGCTCTCTTTTGAATTATGGAACCCTTTTTGAAGCTAAACATTCCTTCTTTTCGCATAGATATGTCACCAGTGGACATGTACAGACTGTTTACATGCACTCCATTGACAGCAAAAATCCATATTGCTTTTTAAAAGCAAAAGTCAGGCCATCACAGAAAGCTTCTGGAGATTTGCATCAGCCTTGGGTGTGCATTGAAAAAAGCACTGGTTCGATATATTGTGCACACTGTACATGTATGGCAGGACTTGGTGAAACTTGTAGTCATGTTGCAGCTCTGCTCTTTAAGGTTGAAATTGCAGTGAGAATTGGTTTATCGACAACATCTTCAACAAGTCAGGCCTGCAAGTGGAATCAAGCCTTCAGAGAGATAGAGCCATGTACCATCCAAGAAAAAGCTGGATTATTTAAAGGCACACGCTCAGCAATCCCTCAAAACTGGAACCCAACTGGATCAGACCCTCTTCCCTCTGTTGACTTGCTGCATGAGTTAAAAGAAATATGTCCTAATGCCTGTCTTTTTACAATAATCCCGAAGCTTGATGAAGAAGAGACAGACAGTGCCTCCGAGGATGAAAATGATGATGTTTTTCCAAGACTGCTATGCACACTGTATGAGGAGCCATTTTCAAACTTGAGAGGAAACAGTCTTTCTTCATATATACCATCATTGTGGATAAAATACCATGTCACCCAAGACCAGATTGCAAATCTAGAAAAACAGACAAGGTCACAGTCTATTAGTAACTTGTGGTATAGGCACAGAGAAGGAAGAATTACAGCTTCCAAAGTGCATGATGTTGTGCATATGTTACCTTCAACTAATCCTACCAAGCTTGTGTCCCGTATCATGGGTTACAGTAACTGTGACTTATCCAAGGTTCCTTCTGTCAAGTATGGCATGGATAACGAATCTTCTGCAAGAGACTGGTATGCTAGTGAAATGAGAACACTTCATCCAAACTTCAGTTGTAGAGAAAGTGGATTCAATGTTTACAAAGCAAAGCCATTCCTTGGTGCCAGTCCTGACGGCAATGTTTTCTGTTCCTGTTGTGGTGCAGGAGTCCTGGAAATAAAGTGGTCATTTAAAAACAAGACAAAGTCAGTGCTTCAAGCAGCTATGGAAGATAATGATTTTTGTCTTGATAAATCCCTAACACTAAAAAAAATCACAAATATTACTCACAAGTCCAGCTTCAAATGTTTGTTTTGCAAGTGAAGTACTGTGACTTTGTTATTTGCACAGATGTAAACAAGCACAGACAACGTATACTGTTTAACGAAGCTTTCAGCACCAAATTGGTAACATCATCAGCATCTTTTTTCTTTGCCCATATACTGCCAGAAATTGTCACCAGGAAGATCATCTCTGAGGAAGAAGACACTGCTTCAAATGCCATTGACAAATGTTGTACATGCCAGAAAAAAGCTCATGGTCGCATGATAATATGTTCAGGAGACAACTGTAAAATAAATCGATTTCATTACAAATGTGTTGGTATTCTCAGGAAGCCAAGGAAAAAGTGGTTTTGTCCTGATTGTACAAAATAATGGTTCACTGGTTCACCATTCATTCCTATAATCTCAATTCAGCTGAGAATTGAAGGGACAGTCTTTCTTATTTGTTCAGCAATCATTTCAGAACTTCAATACCAAGCCAGTGTCTTTGATTGAGGATTTTAAAGAGAAGTGTTCTCATTCACTAAGCAATCATTCCAGAACTTCAATACCAAGCCAGTGTCTTTGATTGAGGATTTTAAAGAGAAGTGTTCTCATTCACTAAGCAATCATTTCAGAACTTCAATACCAAGCCAGTGTCTTTGATTGAGGATTTTAAAGAGAAGTGTTCTCATTCACTAAGCAATCATTTCAGAACTTCAATACCAAGCCAGTGTCTTTGATTAAGGATTTTACAGAGAAGTGGCTTCATTCACCAAGCAATCATTTCAGAACTTCAATACCAAGCCAGTGTCTTTGATTGAAGGACTATTGTAGCAACTGGTGTAAATTAAATTAAATTTCCAAATGGATGTCACTATTTTACAAGCCTTGGATGTAGATTGGTTATTGCAGAGCAAATTGTCATGATGTTGTCAAAGTTCGGCACCATTCTTAATTGCATCTCAGTGCTAAGAATACGGAAATTCTTGATACGACCAATTGCTCTCTCCACATGGATTCGAACTCTTGCTATTTGTCTGCTGGTTTCAACATCTTTTGGCTAAGCTGACTTTTTCCTTTCGTAAATGATGGTATTACCAGTGTTGCATTATGACTTGCAACATCATCTGCCACAAGGAAGCCTCTATCTGCCATAACCTGGTCACCAAACTCCAAGAGGTCCAAGAAGCCACTTCTCTGTGTTATTACCTTGTCTGACACCCTTCCTCCAAAAGCTTTAGAGAGAAACACAATGGCACCAGTTGGTGATATTCCAATTAAAACTTTCAACGTGTTATTGTGTTTGTAATTGGACCAAGTGAGTTGTCGTGCCTCCAGATTGCCTGGGCGATCAATATAAATTTCTGTGCAATCAATAATAACTTTGCAGCGTGGAAATGTCTTCTTAAACACTTTGGGCAATGTACGCAGCACATCCCCTTTGTCAGGCCAGTGGACCAACCCAGAAAGACTCTTCGCTATTATTGGCAAACAAAAGTTAATGACTCTTGATATTGTAGCTTTGCTGACTTGAAATCGATATGAAAGGTCTTGTTGTAGAAGATTCAACCGCAATTTCATGAAGGTTAACAAAAGAGCATTTTTAGATGATAAAGAAAGAAAATTTGGGATCCCAGGAGACACTACTTTATGCAACCAATTGAAGCATGCCAGAGATGGTATACCAGTGAAGTACAGAACCTTTTCATTTGTATCAAGGAACTCGTAGCACATCTTTGATGCTTTTAGTTGATCTTCTAGCATCTTTTTCTCCACTCTTAGATTATTAATTTCATTCCTTTGCGTGTCAACCCTCTCCTCTAATCTCTCTAAATCATTTAAACAGTGAATGTGTGTAGTATCTTCAAGAACACTTTCATCTTCAAAATCCTCAATTTGAGTTTCCATTATTTGAAATGATGTTTCGGGTATGGAAGTTTCATCAGAATTTAATGAAACTGAATCTGCCTCATTTGCTTCAGATTTTTGCCTCCCATTCTCAATAATCTTGGACACTTCTCTTCTCAATCCTCGCTCGTATCTTGCAGAACAAGATGCAGGGTTATGTATTTTTTATCGTAGCCCATATTTAACAAAGGAACGTAATCTGGACTTCGTTTATCAGTTGATGCAACGCCTAAGAAAATACATAAAATCAATAGGTACTGTCAAAGATGACTGGCCTAAATTGGCCTAGGCGGCCTTAGCCACAAAAGAAGCTTCTACAGCTGAAATAATATGAAATATATATCAATAAATTCATACTTACCACTTATAAAATGAGCACCACAAACTCTCACGTCACTTTCTAAAGACGGGTTGTAATTTTTTCTGCAAATTGCTGCTAACCAAAGTCTCCTTCTCTCAGCGTCCTTCGGCAGTCGGCAGAAGCTTAAGTTAACTCCTTTTATTTGCCGATTCGCACAGCCCGTAACAATACAGCTATTAACCATGATTAAATACGAAAACAAAGAAGTTAGACAACACTTAAGCCCTCTTTTACTTCTGATAAATGCACACAAAACTCAACAAAGAAGACTACTTTGTTCGCGATTGCATACAACATCAATGGCGAATATTGTCTTTTTGCCCACCAGTGCCACCAAAGGGTCACGTGACAAGCGCGTGTGACGTCAGCTGAAACAGCCCTATATGCATAGTTAGTAGAAAATATTTAAAAAACATTTGTCATTAGTGATTCTTGAAGGGACGGGGAATTTCGTTGGAATTAGATAGAGTTTGAGCTACACGAGCTCGCACCATGCAGATTTGACTGTACTAACAACGCCTTCACGGGAAATACAAGACAGTGGCATGGTAGATGCAGTAGACACCCAATCATCAAATAGTTTAAACCGTGTGTTTACCTTCGAGCGTGGCCAAATTTCTTGCTCTGGGTGTCGCCGGTGCACATAGAGTCGTGTTGGCATCCTCTAAAATTAAAAAATCGCAGACAGTAAGATTACCATACCGCATGAATAAGACTCAAACAGCAGACACACATAAATGTTGCAACGGAATCGAAAATCTTAAAAGTAACCAAAAAGTTTAAAAACTTGCTTCTCTCTTGCTACCAAAGAAAATAGATAAAATTTGAGACTCGATTGAGAAATACAAACAGTACCTTCTGTTGAAATGTCTCTGTTGGGTCTTTTTCGTGGCCTAGAATTCAACAACCGCGAATTTATAACCGACCCAAACTATAACATTCAGATCCCCCAAAAAGATATCTCATATTAATCCGCAGCAAGGAAACCTTCCTCTGACATCCAGCGAGGCAACAAGCCTCAGCAATTACGATGAATAATGGAATGGCGGAACGATAAATAACAGGGGATAGCAATCTAAAGCATATAATAACCTTTCATGAATAACTTCAAACGCTGAGGTGGGAAGCACTGCAACATGATAATGATAAGTCATTACAATTTTAATTTAGAAAATATATATGCATAGTCAGTCGAAAATATTTAAAAAATATTTGTCATCAGTGATTCTTGAACGGACGGGGAATTTCGTTGGAATTAGATAGAGTTTGAGCTACACGAGCTCGCACCATGCAGATTTGACTGTACTAACAACGCCTTCACGGGAAATACAAGACAGTGGCATGGTAGATGCAGTAGACACCCAATCATCAAATAGTTTAAACCGTGTGTTTACCTTCGAGCGTGGCCAAATTTCTTGCTCTGGGTGTCGCCGGTGCACATAGAGTCGTGTTGGCATCCTCTAAAATTAAAAAATCGCAGACAGTAAGATTACCATACCGCATGAATAAGACTGAAACAGCAGACACACATAAATGTTGCAACGGAATCGAAAATCTTAAAAGGAACCAAAAAGTGTAAAAACCTGCTTCTCTCTTGCTACCAAAGAAAATAGATAAAATTTGAGACTCGATTGAGAAATACAAACAGTATCTGCTGGTGAAATGTCTCTGTTGGGTCTTTTTTGTGGCCTAGATTTCAACAACCGCGAATTTATAACCGACCCAAACTATAACATTCAGATCCCCCAAAAAAGATATCTCATATTAATCCGCAGCAAGGAAACCTTCCTCTGACATCCAGCGAGGCAACAAGCCTCAGCAATTACGATGAATAATGGAATGGCGGAACGATAAATAACAGGGGATAGCAATCTAAAGCATATAATAACCTTTCATGAATAACTTCAAACGCTGAGGTGGGAAGCACTGCAACATGATAATGATAAGTCATTACAATTTTAATTTAGAAAATATATATGCATAGTCAGTCGAAAATATTTAAAAAATATTTGTCATCAGTGATTCTTGAACGGACGGGGAATTTCGTTGGAATTAGATAGAGTTTGAGCTACACGAGCTCGCACCATGCAGATTTGACTGTACTAACAACGCCTTCACGGGAAATACAAGACAGTGGCATGGTAGATGCAGTAGACACCCAATCATCAAATAGTTTAAACCAGGTGTTTACCTTCGAGCGTGGCCAAATTTCTTGCTCTGGGTGTCGCCGGTGCACATAGAGTCGTGTTGGCATCCTCTAAAATTAAAAAATCGCAGACAGTAAGATTACCATACCGCATGAATAAGACTCAAACAGCAGACACACATAAATGTTGCAACGGAATCGAAAATCTTAAAAGTAACCAAAAAGTTTAAAAACTTGCTTCTCTCTTGCTACCAAAGAAAATAGATAAAATTTGAGACTCGATTGAGAAATACAAACAGTACCTTCTGTTGAAATGTCTCTGTTGGGTCTTTTTCGTGGCCTAGAATTCAACAACCGCGAATTTATAACCGACCCAAACTATAACATTCAGATCCCCCAAAAAAGATATCTCATATTAATCCGCAGCAAGGAAACCTTCCTCTGACATCCAGCGAGGCAACAAGCCTCAGCAATTACGATGAATAATGGAATGGCGGAACGATAAATAACAGGGGATAGCAATCTAAAGCATATAATAACCTTTCATGAATAACTTCAAATGCTGGGGTGGGAAGCACTGCAACATGATAATGATAAGTCATTACAATTTTAATTTAGAAAATATATATGCATAGTCAGTCGAAAATATTTAAAAAATATTTGTCATCAGTGATTCTTGAACGGACGGGGAATTTCGTTGGAATTAGATAGAGTTTGAGCTACACGAGCTCGCACCATGCAGATTTGACTGTACTAACAACGCCTTCACGGGAAATACAAGACAGTGGCATGGTAGATGCAGTAGACACCCAATCATCAAATAGTTTAAACCGTGTGTTTACCTTCGAGCGTGGCCAAATTTCTTGCTCTGGGTGTCGCCGGTGCACATAGAGTCGTGTTGGCATCCTCTAAAATTAAAAAATCGCAGACAGTAAGATTACCATACCGCATGAATAAGACTGAAACAGCAGACACACATAAATGTTGCAACGGAATCGAAAATCTTAAAAGTAACCAAAAAGTTTAAAAACTTGCTTCTCTCTTGCTACCAAAGAAAATAGATAAAATTTGAGACTCGATTGAGAAATACAAACAGTACCTTCTGTTGAAATGTCTCTGTTGGGTCTTTTTCGTGGCCTAGAATTCAACAACCGCTAATTTATAACCGACCCAATCTATAACATTCAGATCCCCCAAAAAAGATATCTCATATTAATCCGCAGCAAGGAAACCTTCCTCTGACATCCAGCGAGGCAACAAGCCTCAGCAATTACGATGAATAATGGAATGGCGGAACGATAAATAACAGCGGATAGCAATCTAAAGCATATAATAACCTTTCATGAATAACTTCAAACGCTGAGGTGGGAAGCACTGCAACATGATAATGATAAGTCATTACAATTTTAATTTAGAAAATATATATGCATAGTCAGTCGAAAATATTTAAAAAATATTTGTCATCAGTGATTCTTGAACGGACGGGGAATTTCGTTGGAATTAGATAGAGTTTGAGCTACACGAGCTCGCACCATGCAGATTTGACTGTACTAACAACGCCTTCACGGGAAATACAAGACAGTGGCATGGTAGATGCAGTAGACACCCAATCATCAAATAGTTTAAACCGTGTGTTTACCTTCGAGCGTGGCCAAATTTCTTGCTCTGGGTGTCGCCGGTGCACATAGAGTCGTGTTGGCATCCTCTAAAATTAAAAAATCGCAGACAGTAAGATTACCATACCGCATGAATAAGACTGAAACAGCAGACACACATAAATGTTGCAACGGAATCGAAAATCTTAAAAGTAACCAAAAAGTTTAAAAACTTGCTTCTCTCTTGCTACCAAAGAAAATAGATAAAATTTGAGACTCGATTGAGAAATACAAACAGTACCTTCTGTTGAAATGTCTCTGTTGGGTCTTTTTCGTGGCCTAGAATTCAACAACCGCGAATTTATAACCGACCCAAACTATAACATTCAGATCCCCCAAAAAGATATCTCATATTAATCCGCAGCAAGGAAACCTGCCTCTGACATCCAGCGAGGCAACAAGCCTCAGCAATTACGATGAATAATGGAATGGCGGAACGATAAATAACAGGGGATAGCAATCTAAAGCATATAATAACCTTTCATGAATAACTTCAAACGCTGAGGTGGGAAGCACTGCAACATGATAATGATAAGTCATTACAATTTTAATTTAGAAAATATAGATGCATAGTCAGTAGAAAATATTTAAAAATTATTTGTCATCAGTGATTCTTGAACGGACGGGGAATTTCGTTGGAATTAGATAGAGTTTGAGCTACACGAGCTCGCACCATGCAGATTTGACTGTACTAACAACGCCTTCACGGGAAATACAAGACAGTGGCATGGTAGATGCAGTAGACACCCAATCATCAAATAGTTTAAACCGTGTGTTTACCTTCGAGCGTGGCCAAATTTCTTGCTCTGGGTGTCGCCGGTGCACATAGAGTCGTGTTGGCATCCTCTAAAATTAAAAAATCGCAGACAGTAAGATTACCATACCGCATGAATAAGACTGAAACAGCAGACACACATAAATGTTGCAATGGAATCGAAAATCTTAAAAGTAACCAAAAAGTTTAAAAACTTGCTTCTCTCTTGCTACCAAAGAAAATAGATAAAATTTGAGACTCGATTGAGAAATACAAACAGTACCTTCTGTTGAAATGTCTCTGTTGGGTTATTTTCGTGGCCTAGAATTCAACAACCGCAAAATCATAACCGATCCAAACTATAACATTCAGATCCCCCCAAAAAGATATCTCATATTAATCCGCAGCAAGGAAACCTTCCTCTGACATCCAGCGAGGCAACAAGCCTCAGCAATTACGATGAATAATGGAATGGCGGAACGATAAATAACAGGGGATAGCAATCTAAAGCATATAATAACCTTTCATGAATAACTTCAAACGCTGAGGTGGGAAGCACTGCAACATGATAATGATAAGTCATTACAATTTTAATTTAGAAAATATATATGCATAGTCAGTCGAAAATATTTAAAAAATATTTGTCATCAGTGATTCTTGAACGGACGGGGAATTTCGTTGGAATTAGATAGAGTTTGAGCTACACGAGCTCGCACCATGCAGATTTGACTGTACTAACAACGCCTTCACGGGAAATACAAGACAGTGGCATGGTAGATGCAGTAGACACCCAATCATCAAATAGTTTAAACCGTGTGTTTACCTTCGAGCGTGGCCAAATTTCTTGCTCTGGGTGTCGCCGGTGCACATAGAGTCGTGTTGGCATCCTCTAAAATTAAAAAATTGCAGACAGTAAGATTACCATACCGCATGAATAAGACTGAAACAGCAGACACACATAAATGTTGCAACGGAATCGAAAATCTTAAAAGTAACCAAAAAGTTTAAAAACTTGCTTCTCTCTTGCTACCAAAGAAAATAGATAAAATTTGAGACTCGATTGAGAAATACAAACAGTACCTTCTGTTGAAATGTCTCTGTTGGGTCTTTTTCGTGGCCTAGAATTCAACAACCGCGAATTTATAACCGACCCAAACTATAACATTCAGATCCCCCAAAAAGATATCTCATATTAATCCGCAGCAAGGAAACCTTCCTCTGACATCCAGCGAGGCAACAAGCCTCAGCAATTACGATGAATAATGGAATGGCGGAACGATAAATAACAGGGATAGCAATCTAAAGCATATAATAACCTTTCATGAATAACTTCAAACGCTGAGGTGGGAAGCACTGCAACATGATAATGATAAGTCATTACAATTTTAATTTAGAAAATATATATGCATAGTCAGTCGAAAATATTTAAAAAATATTTGTCATCAGTGATTCTTGAACGGACGGGGAATTTCGTTGGAATTAGATAGAGTTTGAGCTACACGAGCTCGCACCATGCAGATTTGACTGTACTAACAACGCCTTCACGGGAAATACAAGACAGTGGCATGGTAGATGCAGTAGACACCCAATCATCAAATAGTTTAAACCGTGTGTTTACCTTCGAGCGTGGCCAAATTTCTTGCTCTGGGTGTCGCCGGTGCACATAGAGTCGTGTTGGCATCCTCTAAAATTAAAAAATCGCAGACAGTAAGATTACCATACCGCATGAATAAGACTCAAACAGCAGACACACATAAATGTTGCAACGGAATCGAAAATCTTAAAAGGAACCAAAAAGTGTAAAAACCTGCTTCTCTCTTGCTACCAAAGAAAATAGATAAAATTTGAGACTCGATTGAGAAATACAAACAGTATCTGCTGGTGAAATGTCTCTGTTGGGTCTTTTTTGTGGCCTAGATTTCAACAACCGCGAATTTATAACCGACCCAAACTATAACATTCAGATCCCCCAAAAAAGATATCTCATATTAATCCGCAGCAAGGAAACCTTCCTCTGACATCCAGCGAGGCAACAAGCCTCAGCAATTACGATGAATAATGGAATGGCGGAACGATAAATAACAGCGGATAGCAATCTAAAGCATATAATAACCTTTCATGAATAACTTCAAACGCTGAGGTGGGAAGCACTGCAACATGATATTGATAAGTCATTACAATTTTAATTTAGAAAATATATATGCATAGTCAGTCGAAAATATTTAAAAAATATTTGTCATCAGTGATTTTTGAACGGACGGGGAATTTCGTTGGAATTAGATAGAGTTTGAGCTACACGAGCTCGCACCATGCAGATTTGACTGTACTAACAACGCCTTCACGGGAAATACAAGACAGTGGCATGGTAGATGCAGTAGACACCCAATCATCAAATAGTTTAAACCGTGTGTTTACCTTCGAGCGTGGCCAAATTTCTTGCTCTGGGTGTCGCCGGTGCACATAGAGTCGTGTTGGCATCCTCTAAAATTAAAAAATCGCAGACAGTAAGATTACCATACCGCATGAATAAGACTGAAACAGCAGACACACATAAATGTTGCAACGGAATCGAAAATCTTAAAAGTAACCAAAAGTTTAAAAACTTGCTTCTCTCTTGCTACCAAAGAAAATAGATAAAATTTGAGACTCGATTGAGAAATACAAACAGTACCTTCTGTTGAAATGTCTCTGTTGGGTCTTTTTCGTGGCCTAGAATTTAACAACCGCGAACACACAGTTTTTTAGTTTCTTCAAGACAGTCTGTTCAGGTTTCCTGCCAAAAGTGTATTAATATGGAAAACAAGCTGGAAGGTTTAATATATTGCAGCTTTAACTCAAATTGCTCAAAATTGTCTCCATAATTCTGGCTCTTTCTTGTTTCACTGTATTTTTATCAAACCAGTTTGTGAAGTCTTTCACGCAAAAGAAGTCATTCTTCAATAAGAAAGTACTGAAATTATGTGGTTGCAGAAAGTTGTGGAGGTTGAGAAGTAAATGCATACCACAGTCTGTTCCATTATTTTGTTGAGCTACATTCAACACTGTTTTTTTACCGACTGCCAGATAATCTGGAATTTCCAGGCAAGGAACTTTAATATTTGTTCAATTTGCTCATTTCTTGTTATCATGCTCCCTCCCACACGACTTAAAGAATCCATCACTGTGATACGAAAACTGGCAAAAACAATAATGTACCAGTGGCCATGGGAACATATTGGTACAATGAGAATATCATTTTGGGTCATCTCTTTCAAAAATGAGGATGCTTTTTGATAATTGTTCTCTAAACTTCTAGTATCAGTGGTTTTTTGAGAAAGTGAGAGATAGAAAATGCTGTCCACTATCCTCACTCCACTTAGATGGTAAAGTTTTTTTTCATCACTCTGGTCATATACACTATTATGCTATCTGTGATCCAGCCGTCATCTTCCAGTGCATCTAAATCTTCTTTAAATAATGGAACCCCTTCTAAAGTGCACAAAGGAAAAGAATCTTGATTTGCTCCACCATTGTTTTCTTGTGGTTCTTCTTTGATAATTACAATTTCTGCACTTGATCTTCCTGGTTTATTGTCTTCTAGGAACATTGGTAATACCCAACTAATGTAAAACTCTCTTACTTTAGTTTTAACATCATCCCAGAATTTTTTGGAAAATGAAAAAATTTACATGTGTGGTTGACATCAGCTTATAATATTCCTTTCTGGCCTCATGTTCATTGGTTCTGCCATACTCAATCTGGGCAGGAAGCTTGCTATATCTCTCCAATGAGCCTTTCTCTAGCAATCTTGCTGCAAGTGTCTCACCAGATGTTTTCTTACCTTTCTCAATCATTCTTTGCTTTGTGTACACTTCCTTCAGTTTTGTAGAGGTTACCAACCCCCTCCTTTGTACTTTCCATGTGCTCCCTTGCCCCTTGGTTTGAGACTCAAGTTGAATTCTCTCTTCTTCTGACACACTATACTGTTCAATAAAGTTTGTGCAGCCAGTCCCTCCTTGCTCTTCGAATATCCTTACCTTTTCAAAGATAAATGGTACAGGATCAAGGTTTTTCGAATCTTGAATCAATGTTTCACTAAGATCATCAAGCTCATTTTCAGTGTCACTTGTTATAAAAGACCCAGCAACACATCCGAATTGGCACAGTTTTTCCTGGATTTCTTTGAGCTCATTTTTAGAAAGGTTTTCATGATCACCAGTTGGATATGGATCAAAGTTGAATTTATTTTTATATGGACCTCTAGTTTTTTTCTGTTTTTTGATTAATGTTTTATCATCAGATAGTTCTTTTTTCAAGTTTTTATTTTTTCAAGGCTCTTAAATCGACGTTTTTTCATGGAATTGCTGGTTTTTCCAATGTTTATCTCAGTAATTGGCGCAGGTATGGTAGATCTGCCCCATCTTCAGTCTTTCAGATAAATCAAAAGAATCTTCATGAAAATCAACGTTATCCTCTAGGCCTAAATTGATTGCAGCCTTTGCCAGCTTGACTAAGTCTGCCTTCTTGCATTTAGAAACAGTGATACCTTTCGAAAGCAAGAAATTTCGCAAGTTGTAAATGTTCATTTTGTCTATCTCATTTATTAGTGGGTTCATAGAGCTGAACTCAATAAACCCTTCCATGTTTGACATTTATCGAATGTTTTCGAAAAAAATCTGTCCTAGTTTTTGCGCTTCTGTTTACAAAATGAGACGTTAGCCAATCATAGCGCACCATTTTACAGGTCACGTGACTATAAGCAACACGTGGACTTTGTGTCGAAAAGGTGGATTCAAAGAATTGGGCGGCACAAAAAATTCTCCCTTCATGACAAGGAAGGGAGAAGACTCCAAACAAAAGATATAGTGTAAGTAAGTATACCTTCTGTATTTGAAGCTCAGTTGCTCTATTGATATCTTCCAAATATTGCATCATATCTTTTCACGGAAAAAAGCAACCTATAACATAATTGCGTATTCACAGATCACAGAAGGAGGCCTTTGTCAAGATTGGCAAAGGCCACAGGAAGGATAAAGTACAAAAGAAGGCCACCAAAGAATTTTCTAGGACAATCATGGTGGCCATTTCCACCCAAAGGGGTGCAAAAATTATGGAGGACATGTGTAAATTAGTTAATGAATAGTTTCTCAACTAATTTACACATGTCCTGTTTTTGACCATGCATGAAAGAGACAGAAAAAAATCAAAACCAATTAACAATACAAAATATAACCTAAAATTATCTACTTTTCCATATGCAAAATTTGAAAAACCATTTCAAAAACCATTTCAAACCTTCTTCAAGCTTTAAAGCAAAATCCAAGTCCTTCTGCAAACAAGGAAGTTCTGGAAAATGAAAAGTTTCTTGAATTGTTTGAAAATATCACTGCTTCAGTTCATGGAACGGAGTCAAAGTGGGTACATTACAGAATCGAATGCTGTTAATACCTGGATAAAGACATCTCATATTCACGCCAAGTTGCAATCGGCCTTGAGAGAACAAATTAGCATGTCAAAAAGATGCATATTCAACATGTAAATCAACTGAAGCAGAAATTGAGAGGATACAGCTTGGATCCATTTAGCAAAGGAAATGCACGTCATATGACAACAGGCAAAGAGCTAGACCCCAATATGATAGAGGGATTATTAAATCCACCCAAACTAGGCAATGAGAAGTGCAAGGAATTTGTGCAAGACAGGTTGGTTGAAGGAAAGGTGGACTTTTTTCAGCCGATAAAAAGATTAATGTTGTCAACTGGACTGAAGAAGGTGAAAAAGCAACCAAAAGCTGTGAGTATCCTGAAGCAAGACAGACAAGCATTCCGCACACTTCTCACGAAATCAATCAACTTGGAAACAGCATTTCAGCATCCACTCACTGAAGTTCCATTGAGCCTTGCCACGCCTGGTGGAGAACTCCGACAAGCACCAAAACATCTTTTGCGCAATGATATAATTGAAGAAGCAAATGATATTACAAATGTCTGTCCAGAGAACGCAAGATGGCTGATTGATGGAATTGCTGCGATGAGATGCGTAAAGGCTCGAGAAACTTATAAGGAATGGCTTCGTGCTCTACTAAAATTCTCAACACCACCTCTTCAGTCGCGCCCTCTCTCCGTGGAGATCATAAACAACACATACAGGAAAGATAGTGTAAAAAGCGGTACAAGGCAAAGAAGATGCGAGGAGTCTTCCCGTATCCACATTCAAGGCTATGATCAGAAAATGCTTCAAGGCAATGCCTGGAATTCTGTGTTCAACAACATTGAAAACAAAACCGAACTAGTGGAGCTCACAGCCAATTTTTTTCAAACAACAGAGGGAAGGAAATCACTATCCGTCCCACTGATCTTCACGTGTGGTGAAAATACATTGGAGCTTACGAAAACAACTTCCAATGATATTTTCAAGTGTAACCACGAAGAAGCTGACACGAGGCTTATCTTACATGCATCTCTTCAAGACACCAATGTCGTGGTAGTAGCAAAAGATACAGATGTTCTTATTCTGATGGTCTATGCGTATAATAAACTTCAGCCATGCAGCAAATGGTACATGAAAATTGGTCATGAGAAGTATGTTGACATAAGCAAAGTTAGTAATCGTCTTGGTGCCAAAATATCGTCTTGCTTGCCACAATTGCACCGTCTCACTGGTTGCGACACCACATCTTTTTTATATGGAGTTGGGAAAATTAAAGTTCTAAATAAAATAAAGAAAAATAAAGAGTTACTGAATTTATTACAACATGTTGGCCAAAACGAAATACTGCCAGAAAGAGGATTTGAAGACAGTATAAAATTTGTCCAAACAGTTATGTATTCTGGCAAAGAAACAGAATCCTTGGTGGAGACACGAATACGTCTATACAAGTCCCTGAAAACCAAAGCAACACTGGCAATCCCACCCGATCCTGACTCGTGGCGGCAGGCACTGCTTCGTGTACATTTTCAGGCATACTATTGGCTACAGTGTGACAGCTACAACGTTACTAACATCAAAGCTGAAGATTATGGATGGAAAAAGGATCTTGAAAATGGTATTTTAGTGCCAATATGGTTCACAGGTAAATGTTGTTTTTACTAGCTAGTGTCTCATGCGCAAAAATTCAAATTATTAAGACAGATAATTCAGAGCAGTTGTTGTCTAAAATTAAAAGAGGGAATTCTTTTTGCATGTCAGGAAGCCAACTGCCTTTATCAAAAGAATCAAAAACAGCCAGCAATCCTCCTTCACAAAAGCGTGCTAGATACGCGGCTGAATTTCAAGTAGACAACAATGAAATATCCGAAGAAACAAGGGAGTTTGACTACATATTTTTTGGAGATTCGTCAAGTGACGAAAGTGATGATGATGATTCTGATAGATCGGACTGGCTGCCGTGATTTTTTTTAGTATATACGTGAATTTTTGCAATCAGTATAAGTTAAATTATAATTTTAATTATGTTGTAATCAATAACATTCGGTTTTCCGCCATT
Organism: Sanderia malayensis; assembly: GCA_013076295.1. Taxonomy (NCBI): domain Eukaryota; kingdom Metazoa; phylum Cnidaria; class Scyphozoa; order Semaeostomeae; family Pelagiidae; genus Sanderia; species Sanderia malayensis. The sequence continues at coordinate 935,722 of RQOL01000374.1, read as the reverse complement.
TCGGCAATACTTGTGCCATTTTTCGCACTGATGACGTCATCAGTTGTTTTGCTGATATCAGCAAAAATTGCGTAAACTATATATCATTTGAATCGCAACGTGAAAAGCTATCAATTGGTACCGTTTTTATCGAGTTTCTATGTATGTAAGCGCCGCTATGCGTGTTTTCACATACGAAAAGTGGTCCTCTGTGACGTCATCAAAAAGTGCTACTTCCGGTTAAAATTTCAAAAGGCCCATCTCGGATTTGGAATCAGCATGGTCGAATTGCTATTATTATGAAATAAAATTCAAAGTTAGGTTGAAGTTCAGATTGTTGGAGAAAATTCCCTGCCTATTCTTCTTTCCCTTTTTGTTGCTAGATGATGGAAGATCTCCATTGTCCATTCCTGATGTTTTTTCAGAAATAGTCGGTGACTGTCTTGATTTAGCATCTAAATTATCAGCAACATCATCATCTGAATGGTCGCTTTCCTCCATTTCATATGAAGCCATAACTCGTCTAGGCCAACAGGCTCCAGTACTTTTTGGCAAACATTTTCTTCTTTTCTTTCTTACTTGTGTGCTTGGCAGTTCACCATTTGAGTACTCAAAATTCCTTAGCAATTGCTTAACTGTTGTTTCGTGTTTCTTAAAAATAGACTAGGAAAAGGTAAATTTTACAAATTATCAGATTTCCTGCCTTTTTCGGTGAGTATTAAGGATAGACAACACATGGACAGGCAATTTAACCGCTAATAAGAGGGTGTAAGTTTTACATTTCCTGTTAAATAAAATTTTCCAATTCCTTAGCAATCTTCCGTTCAGTAATGGAATTCCTTAAGTTTTCGCCTTGCAGGGTACTGCACTCCTTATAAAGTTGTTCCTTATGAAAAAAATGTGTGTGGACTAGCTAGTTACTCAATTTCTATAAAGTTGAGAAATTTTCAGAGTGTAGGAAGAACAAAAAGAGAAATTAATTTTTCTTAAATTTTGGGGAAAGCAGAAAATCTGTAATTTAGGTTAAGAATTTGAGAAATTGTGAAAATTGAGGCGAGATGCCAATGAAAAAATTTTTGATAAAAAATCATGTCACATAATGAAGCCTAGAATCCTGAATTGTAATGTTGAAAATTTTGATGAAAAACTGAAGGTATGATTCATTTACATTCTAACAGGTTATATGAAATGAAAATTTTGTTTTGCTCAGGATATAAACAGTCACTTTTTGATGTATTTATAGCATGGACGTAAGTTATGAAACAAATAGGAAACTGTGGGCTGTGGGCTGTCAGCAGTCATAGGATCACAGCATGATACTTAGTCCTGTTCACTGACATAATTTTGCTTAAATTAGCACAATGTATACAATCTATTGTCACATAAAGAATATCTTCATGCAACATGCTTTTGAAACCTCACTTATTTGTTTGTTCAACACTTTTTGGTTGAGGCCATTACATTTTTCAGTCAAATTAGTGAAATCTTGAAATAGTGAAATTTTCAGTGACATTGTCATGTGTGGCAAACATGCATTAAGTTTGATGGGCTACATAAAATCAAGTACATCATCAATTATAACAATTAAAATTTTATATTATAGTAGAGATTAAATTAATTAAAAGCATTCTTCATTCATTCATTTTTTATGAAGTAAAGTTATTTTGAGGAGAAACCAGAAAAGCAAAAACATGTGAAACTGATAGAGCCTTCACTCAATCTGTTGAATCTTAAGCTACTTTTCAGAGATCATTAATAATCCAAGAACAATTTTTGCAATTAATTTTTTAGTCTGTCCGACATTGATATTAAAATTATTGTAATCAGTGATGTGCTTAATTTATGGTAGTCATCAAATATATGTATAGATATATTTTTCTCATCCTTTTTAAAATTGCAGGAAATTGTAGCTACTGGCAAGTTCTACTCTGTAACAAGACTTGCCACAACTCAAATTATTTACCCAAGAAATGCACAAACTGGTTCACTTTGCTTTCATTGTAATCAGCCAAAGAAAATTACTGATGTTTCTACCTTAACAATAATTCCATCAGAGTCCAGTTGTCAAGAAATGCTGAAAACTCTAGCAATGGGAAAATATGCAGCAATATCATGTAATTTTGGGGCATTCAATGATAAATCTTTGTTGGCTATGATTAATGTTCACAGACTTTCTGATACAGCGACAAAAGTAAGGGAAGAGCAAAGATGGCTTAATTCCATGCTAAGCAAGGCGGATTTCTGCTTAAATGTAAAAAATGATTTGTCGTCATATAAATTATTGCTTGAGAAAACACCTGATGGCCAAGCAGTGCTTGATATTTTGGCAAATGACATTGCAACTTTAGCAGGCTGTCAATGGATCAATTTTAGTATTCTCATTTTTTTATTAGCATCTTCGTATGTTGGCAAAGTAAATCTGTCTTGATCTTCCAAAACATTGAGAACTTTTTGTATGGCGTTGTGTCGCTTGTCCTTTACATGAAAGTTTGAATTGGAGGTATCGTACAGTACAGGGTGTACCTGCCATTGATTTATCATCTCTTCCACTAAGTTATTGGACCAATTGAACGCCATTTTTTTCTTTTTTGATGCTTTTTCTGCAGCTGGTTTTTTCTCACCAGTCTTTCTTGATGCTTTCTTCTTTACTGGCAGTGGGTTTGGCACTTCATCGTCACTTTCTATTTCAGAAGCTGCTTCCTCAGGATCCACTCTGCAAAACAGAAATTAATGGTTCTTGAAAATAGCATCAATGTTTGTGTGCTACATTTTTGGAGTGAAATCAAAGCTAGCATTCTAAAAAATATCTTACCTTTCATTTAACCCATGTTGACATAGAAATTCTTGGAAGCTGATCTGTCTTGCATCCATTTCTTCAAAGCTTTCAAATTTTCTTCATTAATTTCTTGTGAACACGAACCAGGTGAGCTAAATCGCCTCGAAGAACTTGTGTTCAGACAACATTTGTTTGATTCTTTAAATACTATCCACACGGAACATGAGAGAAAGGAAACAGGAACACAGTGGGCTTACGAGATCCATAAATCTAAACTTGCAACACGTGCAACAAGGAATCAGAAACAGCCCAATGTGTAAGCTTTAGAAATTGCCCCACTTGTGTTGACAGCATCAAGGAACTAGAGGGAGGAATAAAAAGCCTACAGCTGAGTTTTCTACACTATTCCTCTGTGCAATTACGAATGAAACATTCAGTGTAAGTTTACATTTAGCGATGGATGACGTTCAGGAGACAGCTGCGTGTGCAATTTTTATAGGATGTGCTTTAAAAATAAAGAATCAAAGGAAGAGAACTGTTTGGTTCAAGGATTGGCTACGAAGAAGAGATGATAGTGGTTTATACACTTGTCTTGTCAATGAATTGAGGTTAGCAGATAGAAGTGGCTACAGAAGATTTATGAGAATGAATACAACCACGTTTGCGGTATAACTTTAGTCAGTGAACAGTACTTTCAAGTCTGACATATCATGTACATTGTGTAGAGCATAAATATAAGAACAGGGATTTGGAACTTGCCCCATTACAGCCCCAAAATTGTCAATATACAAACAAGCACCCCTTTAGCTTTACAAAGGACACCATCGTTCAGGTTTAGCAGTAATCCCACCCCTACATAAACAACTTTATTCGAGAAGACACCAGACATTATCAACAATCACAATAAATTTAACTTTCTGCTACTATATTCAAACTTTCTGCGGAAATCTATATACCTGTAGGAATTGCTGTTTAAAATTTGACCACATATACAAGGGCAGTCAACGAACATGAGACCGCCTATTAGTGCTCAAGAAAAGCTGGTAGTCACATTAAGGTTCTTAGCTACTGGAGAGTCAAACCAGAGCTTACAATTTCAATTTAGAATCCACAGAAGCACTATAGGCTTATTCATTCCAAAAGTCTGTAAAGTCATCTATGAAGTTCTTGAGCAGGAATACTTCTCAATCCCAACAACAGAGCAGGAATGGATTGATTTAGCAAATGCAACTGAGCAGAAATGGCAGTTTCCAAACGCATTTACAGCTGCAGATGGCAAACATATAGCCCTTTTCCATTCACATGATTCAGGTGGCACCTTCTATAACTATAAAGGTTTTTATAGCATTGTGTTATTGGCTTTGGTTGACTTGTTTTATAAGAGTTGGTTCATGTTGCAACGGATTCAAAATTCTTAAAAGGAACCAAAAAGTGCAAAAACTTGCTTCTCTCTTGCTACCAAAGAAAATAGATGAAATTTCAGACTCGATTGAGAAATACGATCAGTACCTGCACTTGAGATGGCAGTGTTGGGTGTCCTGGAAAATTTGTTTTTTCTTTTTCTGTAACCTTCTATGAATAATATACTCGTCCTCCGATGAACTATAAGCATCTGCTAAATCTTGAAGCACTGCACCATGTAATGATAAGTATACCTGGAGTTGTATCAGTTCTTGCTTCATGAATATTACTGGTTTGGTGCGTTGATTTCTCATACACCAAACAAATGATTATAAGTTCCTATATGCAGATGTTGGCTGCCAGGGAAGAATAAGTGATGGAGGAGTATATAGAAACTCGTCATTTGCACAGCAGCTTTCATCCACGGAGCTAAATTTGCCAGCAGCCAGGCCTTTACCAAAATCTAAAAATTCAGCGTGGCAGTGCCTTCCCTTTATCCAAGCATTGCATGAAGCCCTTCCCCGAGAAAGGCTTGGATGACAGACAACGAATTTTCAACTATCTTGGTCACGGTTTCGTCGAATTTCTGAAAATCTATTCGGAATCCTCACATCCATATTCAGAGTGTTTGGTACAAAAATGAACCTCCATCGCCGCAAAGTTATTGCAATCGTCAAAGCAGCACTTGTCCTGCACAATTTACTGCACAATTTACTGTGATCAGATTCACCACAATCCTACACTCCTGCAGGATTCGCTGATGAGGTGTTCGGTGAGGCCATTGTAGATGGTCAGTTGAGAGAAGGCAATGCTGGCACGTTACTTGAACCATTGCCACCGAGAGTTTCGTCCTTTACCAAGACACTACATGGCGTAAGAATTTGTCGCCATCTTTGAAAAAAAGTGATGGACTTGATTTTACTCTGCTTTTGTTCAGAGTAAAATTTTCAATGATGGAGGATTAACACCTTGTAAGAGCATTAAAATCTGCTGCGAAAATCCATCATTTTTGCATGTTACACGATCACTTTTTATCACGTTGGTCCAATATCCAAAAAAGTGATGGCAGAAAGCGATAGTGTAACCCGGCCTTTACAAAGTTTGGAGCTCAGATCCTAAATTGCTGTCAAGCATCCTGTAATTAAGTCCTTTATCAGAAACAGAGTTTTTGTGGAACGCTAGTTTTTTGCCAAGTCAGCAAGTAACCTTCATAAAAAAACGTGTGCTTTCCAACTTGTCATTTTCACAGAAAGCCATTAAATTTTGACAGTCAAATTTTAATGTATTCTTTTCATTTGTGCTGGTTCAGCAAACTCTGGTTTTTTGTCAGTACTCATTATGTTTAATTGAAAACCGGTAGCTTTTCCAGTTTCTAGAGCTTGGGTCATGACGGGTTGCCAAGTTGTCTATTACAATTTTTTTTTCATAAGATGTAAATTCTCTTAAACTGATCCACCTTTCCCCTAGGCTTTTGTTGATGAGAGCACTGCTTTTTTTGCCACTATGCACTATATTTATCTGAGAACAACAAACTGTTACAAGACTGGTTCAGCAAACTGTATGGAGATTGCTCAGATCCATAATTCCTCTCAAGCTTCGTGTAATTAAGTTCTTTATCAGAAACAGAGTTTTTTGGAACCCGAGTTTTTTGCCAAGTCAGCAAGTAACCTTCATGATTTGGGAAAACGTGTGTTTTCCAACTTGTCATTTTCACAGAAAGCCATTAAATTTTGACAAAGAAGTAAATTAGAAAGTAGTGTATCAGAGAACGGTCTTTTAATTTGGAGAATTGATCATTTTGAAGAGAAGAAAAAACACTTGATGTGATGCTGTACATCATTGTTTAGTCCCAAGTTTTTAACAGATAAATACGGTTATAAATTAGGACTGAGGTTGCATCTTAACGGGGATGGTTCGGGAAAGAATAAGTACATCAGCTTATTTGTTGTTGTACATAAAGGAGAGTATGATGATGTCGGGGAATCGCCTATGATTAAATCTGTCAAGTTTAGGATCATAGATCGAAAGATGTAAGACATTCGTTCAGAACAAGTTGTGGGAGTGCATCGTTTCATAAACCGATATGAGATAGAAATGTTCTGTCAGGCTTACCTTTAATGTTTTCATTGACACACTTAAAACAGCAACCAGAGTTTATTGCAGAAGACCGAATGTATGTAGTGTATAATAGAATAGGACAATGCGATCGAAATAAGGCTGATTCAATATAGTGCTAAATGTAAAGTATAAATGTATAAGGTAAAAAAGTAAATTAGAATTGTTGATTGTCAACCATACCAGAACAAATTAATTGTTGTGTCGGCCTCATCTGAATTGCCTTGAGGATTGATCCACCGAATGGTTGCCTTTTACTCAGGAAATTATTGACCAGCGCTGATCAATTTTCTACCGGGTGGTGCTGGAACGATGAGTTTAACTTTTGCATTGGTCTTTATCTTGTGTCCTAAATGAACGAATTTTTTATGACATTTGTTTTTGTTTTCTTCGTCTTTCCACATGTCATCGATCACATAGGTTTGCGATAAGTCTGCTGCTGTACATCCTCGCTCTGCGGCTTCTTCCATGCAGAACAAAAAGTATGGTTTAGGGACTGCAGTTCTTTTGGGATATACGAAGCAACAGATGATGTCTGAAATGAAATCATCACGTCTGAAATGAAATGATCACGTCTGAAGTGAATTGTTAGTAGAGTTTAAACGTGGGGTGCTGGCCCACTGTCATTAACCTGACAACATTTATCATTCAATTTTCAACAATTAAAATATACACAACATTTGTCATTCAATTTTCAACAATTAAAATATGTACAACATTTATCATTCAATTTTCAACAATTAAAATATATACAACATTTACAACAATTCGGAATTAAACAACAATAATTAAACAATTAAACTAATAATTAAACATTTAAGCTAGAGCCAATAATGAGACCAGAAAGATTTTTTGTTTTAAAAAGTAATCAACTGAAATGCGGGGTAATCAGGTATTTGAGATGGGGAGAAAGGCCAGAAAGATTTTAAAAAGTAAATATACTAACTGTAGAAGGGAGTTCAAGATAGAAGACTTAAACACTGAGATGGGAGGCTTCAATTACCACTGCAATAAATCCTTTTCAAATTATCACATTCAAAGTGAATGTTTTTATGAGGGGTGATTCATTGCCCACACTCTCTCTATAGGATCAATAATCTCAACATGGCCGAGTCGAAGATCTCCCACCAAAGAGCCCAACAATGCTCTGGCGAGAGACCCTCCAGCTCATCTCCAGAAGGAGCGTTTGCGATGAATATCTCAGGGGAGAAGATTACTTCCCTCCCCAATACCCCCTCTGTGGTAATTGGGGCCACCACCTCAATGGCCTCCAACTCCACCCTACAGTTAGGGCAAATTGGCCTCATTGCTGACTCTAGCCAGCGAAAAATACATGGGGTATGGAAGATACCCATACAAGAGGGGCATCTTCGCATTTCAGGATTGGGAGCCTCCCCGGGGCTAGCTCCCGTGCAAAGAGTCTACTTTGTTGTTGCTCAATCGCTAAAAAGAAAGGAGAATGTTCATTAATTCATATAACTATTAGAGAGTAGGTGTGAGAGTGATGAAAGCTAAAGATAGAGTAAAGTTACTTACACTCTGTCTGGGTCCCTTCACAACGCGAAGCTAAAAAATAAATTTCAGTTGATTTAGAAACGCTCAAGCTAGGAGTAAGTACTATGAATCGTGACAATGTATCAAAAACACTGGGGGTGGCGGTGGTGTTCTGGGATCTATGAAAGAAAAGTAATTTTATTAAAAAATGAGAACTAGAAAAGAATCCCAATCAATTTATATTAATAATAATGATGAACTTACGAGATGAGGAGGAGGTGGGGCTGAGCAGCATCCTACGCCGCCGCCTCCTGTATACGAGTCCTCTTTGGACTATAAGGAAAGCTTTTAAAATTAATTTCATATGATTAGAGTACAATGAAATTTATTTTCAACTTACCTAACGTGTGTATTTATTAAAAAATTCTTCATTACTTACTAGGTGCGTGGAGTGGAGCCCCAGCATCCTCCCGCTTCTCATCCCCAGCACCAAAGATCGCACCACCTCTAGGTTGTGTAGTAGGTCTTACTGTAGGAAAGAAGACAATATAATTAGAAACTATAAAAGGTCAGTTCATGCTTTGATATAAAAATTACCGCTAAACTTACTTCTCCTTTGCTTTGGTCTCCTTAAAAATGCAAAGATGTTGTCTTCCTCTGAAGATGTTTACATATCTAAGGGAATAAATTATAGTTTCAGAATGAATTATAGTTTCAGCAGGTGGAATTCAAAGCCAATGAGTTTTAAGAAACGAAGACACCCTTTAAAGGAAGAATACTCACTCGATATTGGATTGGTAATTTGTTGGTATTTCTAGAATGATCAACAAAATTTCATTAATTAAATAAAATTTATTGTAGATAAAAGCAGCTTACTGAGGAATTGTAAAAGTGGTGGGGTTACAAAGTAGAAAGAAAACTCATTTGTTAAATAAAACAGTTTATAGAGTATATGGACTTTAAATGAGAAAAAAACCTATTGGCTCATAATGCTATTAAAAATGGTTTAACAAAATATATTAACCATGTTTTTACAATTTTTTTACTTTTTACCACATTTTCCTATTTTCCTTCTGAATCACAAACACTCAAGTTCAGTAGTGAGAGCATTGAGCCTCGCATTCAAAGACAAATTGGTGCTTTAATTCTCTGAAAAATTATCATCTTACCCATCTCACCGATAATTATCATCTATCCCTGGAATCTTCAATGCTAGAAGAACTTGTACTGTACAGAAGCTCCCTTGTGCTCTCTTCAGGATTTGGTTCATTTTTGAGAGAGAGATTTAAAACAGTTATTTTGCCCGCATACATGCTTACATTTTCCTTTTGTGGCTGCAGCATGCCACTGAATACATTTCGAAAGAAAGCAATTTAATAGAACTTAATGTGGGTAATTTGGTCTGCTTTTGCATTTAATGTGATGAAAAAAAACGCAGTCAAAAAGTGAAGTTGTTTGCAACATACACATGCATTTGTCCTGAATCGTGTAGTGAGGGTTATTTGGGCATTATATTAAAATGTGTAATTCTATTGTAAATGTAGTCTTACCAAATGTAATATAACCAAATTTGAACTGATTTTTATTTTGCTTAATTATGTTTCAGAATTAGAAAATATTGACAATGTTTATGACGATGGTGATGATGCTGGTAGAAAAATAGTCTTCGATAATCTTGACATGTACATCCAACCACATCAAACCTCAGAGGAAAACCAAAATGTGGACCTACATTGGGTATCTGTAATGGCAACTGCAAACCGTATAAGTGGAAATCATTTGTCATGTGAAAAACACCATGTAGTTTGGTGTGATAATTACTTGAAATCTCGTTTTGGCTGGAATTTTTCTAGACGATAGCATACAATAATTCTCCAGCGAGTTTCTCTCCTTTCAAACAACACCCGTTTGCAAGCATGGTGATCTGATTCTATTCTTCTTCTTTTTATACTCTAGCTTCTTTATACTGTATGTGACATATTATTCGTTTTCACTATCAATCACTTACTTATTTTCTCTCCCACCCACCTTTTTGATACTCTCTACATACACTAATAAACTCTTTTTGATCATGCCAAATTTTCACTTCTTCTGACAGGAAAAATATATTGATTTTGCTACTAGTCCATTGCCGTCTGCGAAAGGGTGAATCCAACGGTCGTATCACTTTCTGTTGTCCTGCGAGACTTTGCAATTCTAACTCAATTTGATCTGGATGACAGTACACTATCTCTTCCCCTTCAAATAAAGCACATCGTTCATTCCGTGACAACTCCGAACTCGTTTCATTTACCATCACATACGCATGCAATTCTTTTATCATATCTACGTCTATCCATTTTTTATACTCCAAACAGGTTTTTTAAAAAAATGAACGCGCTTTTCAAATCTGTACTTTCATCTTCTGTTCTGCATATACTTCTCAACATTTCCCCTTCTCCGTCAAGCAATTCCATAGAGTTCAACACAATTACACAACTTCTGATACTTTTTTTCACTAGCCATTTCATATCATATACTTATACTAGGGGTCATCACGCGCTTCGCTCGTTCGCCCCAGCCTGTCAAGTATACAAAGCTTAACCTGGTTGGCACGCTTCGCGCGCTGCATTCGCTATCACTCATGCCCATACATACATATATACATACATACATACATACATACCTAGATACCATACCAACATACTATACCTTCTATAAACACATACTACACTTACTATACCTACTATACCGACATACTATACCTACATACTATACCAACATACTATACCTACTATACCTACTATAAAAACATACTATACTTTCTATACAAACATACTATACCTCCTATACCTACTATAAAAACATACTATACCTACTATAAAAGCATACTATACCTACTATACAAACATACTATACCTACTATACCTACTTCACAAACATACTATACCTACTATATCTACTATACAAACATACCATACCTACTTTACAAACATACTATACCTACTATACAAACATACTATACCTAATATAAACACATACTATACATACTATACCTACTATAAAAACATATTATACCTACTATAAAAACTTACTATACATACTATACCTACTATAAAAGCCTACTATACCTACTTTACAAACATGCTATACCTACTATGAAAATATACTATACCTACTACCTACTATAAAAACATACTATACCTACTATACCTACTTTACAAACATACTATACCTACTATACAAACATACTATACCTAATATAAAAACATACTATACATACTATACCTACTATAAAAACATACTATACCTACTATACAAACACTTGTCGAACATTTAAAATAGGAAAATCGTGCAAATAGCGCCTGAAAAATTCATAACTTTCACTTTGTTTTCATTGGGCCTAAGCATTGCAAGCATGCCGAAGCAACCCCTACTACGAAAACTATAACTATTTCGACAACTCAAAATACAAAACAAAGCTATCACCTGTGTTCCCAATTGTTTCCTGCACCTCTCCAGGGTATTTGAAACAATTAGCAGCTCTTTACAAAGACAATTCAGCTCGTAAAACACTTTGAAAGGCCCCTTTTTTGTGTGCAAAACAAAAACACGTGTCTTCTCCAAAAGTACCTGCTGCAACCGAGGGCGAATAACGAAAAACGACCGAAAATTCGCATGCGTCGCCCGCAACTGAGGGCGAGAAACGAAAATTGATCGACAACCCACGTGGGTCGCACGAAAAGAGCCAATGAAATTGCAGCAAAAGGCGAAACACAACACGTGAAGAGCGAACACTCTGTTCCAAAATGAAGTAGTATTTTAAAATAGGCTTCAAAAAATAGATAAGTTTTGCCTACTCTAGAAACGGAGCCTTTCCATGCAAGTGTCAACCTTTTGCAACCCCATTGAAAAAAGCCTTATTGATCACTGATTCGCCGTTTGTCCTATTGTTTTGAGCGTTCAACCTATTGTTCGGGTCAATCTATGTTTTAGCAAGTTTCGCCACCGTCAGTGACATCAGAAATATATATTAGCTAGGGTCATCACTCGCTTCGCTCGTTCGCCCAGCCGTCAAGTAGAAGAAGCTTAATCTGGTTGGCGCACTTCGTGCGCTGCATTCGCTTTGCTCATGCTCTTTAACCCAGTACATGGGTTAGCTCGCTCGCTCGCCGTCATCATACAAGAACTTGTCTGTAGGGCGCACTTCGTGCGCTGCATTCGCTTCGCTCATGCCTCTTTCAACCCCACGTACAATGGGTTAGCTCGCTGCGCTCGCCTGTCTATCTATTATCAAGAAACATTGTCTGATAGGGCGCACTTCGTGCGCTGCATTCGCTTCGCTCATGCCTCTTTCAACCCCACGTACAATGGGTTAGCTCGCTGCGCTCGCCTGTCTATCTATTATCAAGAAACATAGTCTGATAGGGCGCACTTCGTGCGCTGCATTCGCTTGCTCATGCCTCTTTCAACCCCACGTACAATGGGTTAGCTCGCTGCGCTCGCCTGTCTATCTATTATCAAGAAACGTTGTCTGATAGGGCGCACTTCGTGCGCTGCATTCGCGTCGCTCATGCCTCTTTCAACCCCACGTACAATGGGTTAGCTCGCTGCGCTCGCCTGTCTATCTATTATCAAGAAACATAGTCTGATAGGGCGCACTTCGCGCGCTGCATTCGCTTCGCTCATGCCTCTTTCAACCCCACGTACAATGGGTTAGCTCGCTGCGCTCGCCTGTCTATCTATTATCAAGAAACATTGTCTGATAGGGCGCACTTCGTGCGCTGCATTCGCTTCGCTCATGCCTCTTTCAACCCCACGTACAATGGGTTAGCTCGCTGCGCTCGCCTGTCTATCTATTATCAAGAAACATAGTCTGATAGGGCGCACTTCGTGCGCTGCATTCGCTCTGCTCATGCCTCTTTCAACCCCACGTACAATGGGTTAGCTCGCTGCGCTCGCCTGTCTATCTATTATCAAGAAACATTGTCTGATAGGGCGCACTTCGTGCGCTGCATTCGCTTTGCTCATGCCTCTGCCTCTGGCAACAGTTTGGCTCGCTTCGCTCGCCTGATAACCCCTTATCATAATTTGTTTGTTAAAACTTTGGGCTTGTTTACATTAGGACTAAGCGTTGCAAGCATGCCGAAGCAACAATGGCGGTCGCCCACTACCTAAACTACAACTATCTCACTCAAAAAACAAAACAAAGCTATCACCTGTGTTCTCAATTGTTTCCTGTAATTTTCCAGAGGTCTCTCAAACAATTAGCAAGTCTTTACAAAGACAATTCAGGTCGTAAAACACTTTGAAAGGCGCCCAGTTATCCTTTGTGTTCAAAACAAAAACACGCGTCCTCTTCTCCAAAAGTACCTGCTGTTCAACCCGAGGGCAAATTTGCATGAGAACGAAATACGCGTGACAGTTCACGTGAAGTCGCGAAAGAGCCAATCAAATTACAGCAAAAGGCGAAACGGGTCACGTGAAGAGCGAATACTCTGTTCGAAACTGGAGTTCGGGACGCGAACTTGGAAGTTTCGCCAGCGTAAACCGTAGTTTTTTCGTGATAGCACAATTAGCAGAATAATTAGTGGAATAACTCAAAATTTCAGGAGAAAATCGAAATACAAAATCCATTACCCTGGTTAAATTAATAAAGTAAACATTCTGTGTGAATTTCATTGCCATATATCCACATACAAAAAGCCTTTGTGATTACACGGTTCGCCGTTTCGGCCCATTGTTTTTGGGCGTTCGACCTATTGTTTCGGGTCGAATCTATTGTTTTTGGGAAGGAAAATGCGTCTTCACAAGACTCCGCAGAATATATATATTAGATGTTTGAAAAGTTAATATTTCATTGAATTATACTTTAATTTCAAAATTCATGGAAATTTCACTCACAAAGAAATAAAAAAATTAATTATACATACCTTACTTTTATTGTTATTATCGCCCAAAATGCTTTCAATGCTCCTTCAAGGATTTCTGAGGTCCTTGAGCAAATGCCAACTGTTGATATAGTTCTTGTCTGTTGTGGTGGAGGTGGTTTTCTGGCTGGCATCACAGCAGCAATAAGGCTTTCCGGAAACACACATACAAAAGTATATGGAGTCGAACATGAATTGGGTAATCAACATACTTGCTTGTTATTATCTTATTATAGTATCTCAACTGTCTAAATCTAGTTTCAAGTAAAACTCTTAGAGATTGACTTGCAGAAGTTAGGTAGATGATTTTGTTTTTAATGTGCTAGTTCATTGTTATTCAAAAGACAGTGAAATACATTTGCATCATAGTAATTGTAAAAGTGTTTATTAATATAATTTATTCCTGATTATTACAGCTTCAACCATGTTTGACAGTCTGGATGAAGATAGAATCGTGCCAATGAAGAACGACCCATCATGCACAATTACAGCCGGGGGCCCGGTCGCTACGCTCCCTCCCCGCAGCCCATCAAACTCAAAAAGCTTAATCTGGTTGGCGCGCTTCGCACACTGCATTCGCTGGCGCTCATGCCCATACATACATACATACATACATACCCTACAATACCCTACAATACATACCCCTACAATACATACCTACCATACAATACCTTACAATACAAACCCTACAATACATACCTACAATACATACCCTACAATACATACCCTACAATACATACCTACAATACATACCCTACATAATATACCCTACAATACATACCCTACAATACAACCCTATAATACAAACCCTACGATACAAACCTTATGATACATACCTTACAATACATACCCTACAATACATACTTACAATATATACCCACCAGGATACATACCCTACGATACATACCTACGATACATACCTTACAATACATACCCTACAATACATACCCTACGATACATACCCTACAAATACATACCCTACAATACATACCCTACAATACATACCCTACCATACATACCTTACAATACAAACCCTACAACACATACCTTACAATACATACCCCACAATACATACCTTACAATACATACCCTACAATACATACCCTACAATACATACCTTACAATACATACCCTACAATACATACCTTACACTACATACCCTACGATACAAACCCTATGATACATACCTTACAATACATACCCTACAATACATACCTTACAATACATACCCTACAATACATACCCTACAATACATACCTTGCAATACATACCCTACAATACATACCTTACACTACATAACCTACGATACATACCCTACAATACATACCCTACAATACATACCCTACAATACATACCCTACAATACAACCACTACACTACATAATACCCTACAATACATAACCTACAATACATACCCTACCATACATACCCTACAATACACACGACGCCACATTTCTAAAGAAAGTAAAGGTGGGAGGTCGAATCTTCCCCCTGGCAAGCGGCCACCCAGCGCCCGCCCTGCCGCCCCCCTGAAAGCCGCTTCTGAAAATTGATAGCTTCGGTGTGAAGTTTGAAAAAAAAGTTGCCTTCAAAAATTTAATCAATCCTGAAAAATTTAAACTCAATCTGTAATAAAAAATATATCAAACTGTAGCTGAGGAAACAGCGAATCCGATAAAAATATTAACATTTCTTAACAGTATTGTTTTGAATTTTAAGAGAGTATTTAGTGGAGCCCAACACAAAAACCGTGAAAAAATTTATTCATCAGCCAACTTTAAAAACACAAAAATTCCCCTAACTTGGTCAAAATTTGTCTATTTCAACTCAATTACATCAACATGAAGCTGATACCTTGGCGAATAAGTATCGAAAGTAATTGGGTGCATTTGGAATGCTTTTCGCAATTTTAGTTGTACATTTTTGAAGTCCAAGACATCATTTTCTTGATCAAAAATAGCCTTGAAATCAAACCCCTGCAAAAAATAGCAATTTAAACACGATTCACCAACTTTCAAATTAAATTAACGTGGCCAATTTTTGTCCTACAGAACCCACGAAAATATCAACATGAAGCTAATAGCTTGGCGAACATTTATCGAAAGGATTTGTGTGAAAAAAACAAAGTTTTGGCAGGCTAAAAATAATTTTCGCAAATGCAAAACACACCGCATGTTGCTTGAAAATTTCGTGTTTTCCAGCAAAAGCCAAACTCGGCTAAAACTGTCCAAAAACAGAGGAAAATCGACAAAACAAAAAAAACAAAGCCAGATAACTTTAGTTCTCGTGTAAATAAACAGTTATCGAAAGTTTAAATGGAGAAAATCGACCCAGAACGACCCAAGAAAATCAAAGTTGTCTTCGTGTTTTGGTTAGGCCCTCAAGCCGAAAGAAAAACGTGAGGTTAAACAAAACAAAACTCGTGCTATTTTCAGCCAAAAACAATGAAATAAAGGAAATACCTTGAAATAATTGTCCACCAATTGTCTCCACAGGTCTTGACAATAATTGACACGTCTTTACAATTGATTTCCGGCACGTATTCCCGTTTAAACCAGAGCAACTTGCCGCCCTTCAACTAAAAAAAACGTGCTTCTCCCTGCTCGTTTTCCATCTCATTAACTCGGTCGGCGGAATTTTCTAGAAAGTCGGAACACAAAATGGGCCATAACTCCCGAACCGTTTGGAGTAGAAATTAGCGGAAAGCTTTACTGTGATCGCGTACAATGGGGTTAGCTCGCTGCGCTCGCCTGTCTATCTATTATCAAGAAACATGTCTGATAGGGCGCACTTCGTGCGCTGCATTCGCTTGCTCATGCCTCTTTCAACCCCACGTACAATGGGTTAGCTCGCTGCGCTCGCCTGTCTATCTATTATCAAGAAACTGTCTGATAGGGCGCACTTCGTGCGCTGCATTCGCTTCGCTCATGCCTCTTTCAACCCCACGTACAATGGGTTAGCTCGCTGCGCTCGCCTGTCTATCTATTATCAAGAAACATTGTCTGATAGGGCGCACTTCGTGCGCTGCATTCGCTTCGCTCATGCCTCTTTCAACCCCACGTACAATGGGTTAGCTCGCTGCGCTCGCCTGTCTATCTATTATCAAGAAACATTGTCTGATAGGGCGCACTTCGTGCGCTGCATTCGCTTCGCTCATGCCTCTTTCAACCCACGTACAATGGGTTAGCTCGCTGCGCTCGCCTGTCTATCTATTATCAAGAAACATTGTCTGATAGGGCGCACTTCGTGCGCTGCATTCGCTTCGCTCATGCCTCTTTCAACCCCACGTACAATGGGTTAGCTCGCTGCGCTCGCCTGTCTATCTATTATCAAGAAACATTGTCTGATAGGGCGCACTTCGTGCGCTGCATTCGCTTCGCTCATGCCTCTTTCAACCCCACGTACAATGGGTTAGCTCGCTGCGCTCGCCTGTCTATCTATTATCAAGAAACATTGTCTGATAGGGCGCACTTCGTGCGCTGCATTCGCTTCGCTCATGCCTCTTTCAACCCCACGTACAATGGGTTAGCTCGCTGCGCTCGCCTGTCTATCTATTATCAAGAAACATTGTCTGATAGGGCGCACTTCGTGCGCTGCATTCGCTTCGCTCATGCCTCTTTCAACCCCACGTACAATGGGTTAGCTCGCTGCGCTCGCCTGTCTATCTATTATCAAGAAACTTGTCTGATAGGGCGCACTTCGTGCGCTGCATTCGCTTCGCTCATGCCTCTTTCAACCCCACGTACAATGGGTTAGCTCGCTGCGCTCGCCTGTCTATCTATTATCAAGAAACATGTCTGATAGGGCGCACTTCGTGCGCTGCATTCGCTTCGCTCATGCCTCTTTCAACCCACGTACAATGGGTTAGCTCGCTGCGCTCGCCTGTCTATCTATTATCAAGAAACATTGTCTGATAGGGCGCACTTCGTGCGCTGCATTCGCTTGCTCATGCCTCTTTCAACCCCACGTACAATGGGTTAGCTCGCTGCGCTCGCCTGTCTATCTATTATCAAGAAACATTGTCTGATAGGGCGCACTTCGTGCGCTGCATTCGCTTCGCTCATGCCTCTTTCAACCCCACGTACAATGGGTTAGCTCGCTGCGCTCGCCTGTCTATCTATTATCAAGAAACATTGTCTGATAGGGCGCACTTCGTGCGCTGCATTCGCTTCGCTCATGCCTCTTTCAACCCACGTACAATGGGTTAGCTCGCTGCGCTCGCCTGTCTATCTATTATCAAGAAACATTGTCTGATAGGGCGCACTTCGTGCGCTGCATTCGCTTGCTCATGCCTCTTTCAACCCACGTACAATGGGTTAGCTCGCTGCGCTCGCCTGTCTATCTATTATCAAGAAACATGTCTGATAGGGCGCACTTCGTGCGCTGCATTCGCTTTGCTCATGCTCTTTCAACCCCACGTACAATGGGTTAGCTCGCTGCGCTCGCCTGTCTATCTATTATCAAGAAACATAGTCTGATAGGGCGCACTTGTGCGCTGCATTCGCTTTGCTCATGCCTCTTTCAACCCCACGTACAATGGGTTAGCTCGCTGCGCTCGCCTGTCTATCTATTATCAAGAAACATGTCTGATAGGGCGCACTTCGTGCGCTGCATTCGCTTCGCTCATGCCTCTTTCAACCCACGTACAATGGGTTAGCTCGCTGCGCTCGCCTGTCTATCTATTATCAAGAAACATTGTCTGATAGGGCGCACTTCGTGCGCGGCATTCGCTTCGCTCATGCCTCTTTCAACCCACGTACAATGGGTTAGCTCGCTGCGCTCGCCTGTCTATCTATTATCAAGAAACATTGTCTGATAGGGCGCACTTCGTGCGCTGCATTCGCTTTGCTCATGCCTCTTTCAAACCCACGTACAATGGGTTAGCTCGCTGCCGCTCGCCTGTCTATCTATTATCAAGAAACATAGTCTGATAGGGCGCACTTCGTGCGCTGCATTCGCTTGCTCATGCCTCTTTCAACCCCACGTACAATGGGTTAGCTCGCTGCGCTCGCCTGTCTATCTATTATCAAGAAACATTGTCTGATAGGGCGCACTTCGTGCGCTGCATTCGCTTGCTCATGCCTCTTTCAACCCCACGTACAATGGGTTAGCTCGCTGCGCTCGCCTGTCTATCTATTATCAAGAAACATAGTCTGATAGGGCGCACTTCGTGCGCTGCATTCGCTTTGCTCATGCCTCTTTCAACCCCACGTACAATGGGTTAGCTCGCTGCGCTCGCCTGTCTATCTATTATCAAGAAACGTTGTCTGATAGGGCGCACTTCGTGCGCTGCATTCGCGTCGCTCATGCCTCTTTCAACCCCACGTACAATGGGTTAGCTCGCTGCGCTCGCCTGTCTATCTATTATCAAGAAACATGTCTGATAGGGCGCACTTCGTGCGCTGCATTCGCTTCGCTCATGCCTCTTTCAACCCCACGTACAATGGGTTAGCTCGCTGCGCTCGCCTGTCTATCTATTATCAAGAAACATTGTCTGATAGGGCGCACTTCATGCGCTGCATTCGCTTCGCTCATGCCTCTTTCAACCCAACGTACAATGGGTTAGCTCACTGCGCTCGCCTGTCTATCTATTATCAAGAAACATTGTCTGATAGGGCGCACTTCGTGCGCTGCATTCGCTTCGCTCATGCCTCTGCCTCTGGCAACAGTTTGGCTCGCTTCGCTCGCCTGATAACCCCTTATCATAATTTTTTGTTAAAACTTTGGGCTTGCTTACATTAGGACTAAGCGTCGCAAGCATGCCGAAGCAACAATGGCGGTCGCCCACTACCTAAACTACAACTATCTCACTCAAAAAACAAAACAAAGCTATCACCTGTGTTCTCAATTGTTTCCTGTAATTTTCCAGAGGTCTCTCAAACAATTAGCAAGTCTTTACAAAGAAAATTCAGGTCGTAAAACACTTTGAAAGGTGCCCAGTTATCCTTTGTGTTCAAAACAAAAACACGCGTCCTCTTCTCCAAAAGTACCTGCTGTTCAACCGAGGGCAAATTTGCATGATAACGAAATACGCGTGACAGTTCACGTGAAGTCGCGAAAGAGCCAATCAAATTACAGCAAAAGGCGAAACGGGTCAAGTGAAGAGCGAATACTCTGTTCGAAACTGGAGTTCGGGACGCGAACTTGGAAGTTTCGCCAGCGTAAACCGTAGTTTTTTCGTGATAGCACAATTAGCAGAATAATTAGTGGAATAACTCAAAATTTCAGGAGAAAATCGAAATACAAAATCCATTACCCTGGTTAAATTAATAAAGTAAACATTCTGTGTGAATTTCATTGCCATATATCCACATACAAAAAAGCCTTTGTGATTACACGGTTCGCCGTTTCGGCCATTGTTTTTGGGCGTTCGACCTATTGTTTCGGGTCGAATCTATTGTTTTTGGGAAGGAAAATGCGTCTTCACGTGACTCCGCAAAATATATATATTAGATGTTTGAAAAGTTAATATTTCATTGAATTATACTTTAATTTTAAAATTCAAGTCCCGTTTCCTACTACGGGCTCTATCTCCTCGCCACTAACAATTCCCCATAAATCTGGCTCCTCCAAAACCATTTGCATTTTAAATTTCCACAGGTGAAAATTTTACCCC
This sequence comes from Sanderia malayensis, assembly GCA_013076295.1. Taxonomy (NCBI): domain Eukaryota; kingdom Metazoa; phylum Cnidaria; class Scyphozoa; order Semaeostomeae; family Pelagiidae; genus Sanderia; species Sanderia malayensis. Next base: position 915,433 of record RQOL01000374.1, on the reverse strand, counting down.
CGAATTTATCAATTTTCAACGATGCAAAATCCTCAGCCAAAGCCATTGCGAACTGACAAAAACACAGACTTCCAAAGTCTGGGCCTAAGTCTTTTCAAATCATTTCTCTTCTTGTTTATTTATTTTCCAACACCGTCTCTAGGCCAGTGTCTGGGCCCATAACCTGTAGAATTTATCGAATACTATCCACTTTATCCGACGAGATAAATAAACCAAGTTAAAGTATAACGCAAGCAAATATCGATATGAATCTAGTCGAGTCTACATTTCAACGAACAACAACAAAACATGTGCAAAAAAGCAAAATCGAATGTTCTGAATTTAACCAATCAGTGTTCAGCTATTATCTATTATTTTCGCTCATGAATATTAGTTCCCTTGTTCTATTGTTTCAATATAATCACCACAGGGACGCCAATCACCGGGTGTAGACTTTGGAACCATGTGAAGTGGGAAGACCAGTTGCTATTGGAAGGGCGAATGATGCCAAGTTGGAGCATATGTTCAAATTCATCTAGAGAAATTTTCAAGCGATCTGGTCCCAGGCGACGCGGCCGACAAAAGGCAGGAGGTCCAGTAGTGTCAATATGGTGTGTGACGTCATGCTTGATGGCACTATCCTTGTAATTCTGGTGCGCAAGTTACGAGAGTTACAAGTTACGATGTACGGAGACGAGGCGTCGGGTAGAGCATAGATTGAGTGTGGTGAAGAATCGGTGTACCGTGATTGCCTGAACACCATTGATATGCAGGTTGGTTGTTCGATCTATGAGTAGACGGTGCGTGATGTCCACTTTCAGTCTAAAATGAGCAAGAAAATCAGCTCCGAGAGTGGGAAGAGGAAGATCTGCGATAATGAATATCCATCTGAACGTGCGACAAAGACCAATGTCTAAAGTGAGAGACTTTTCCCCGTATGTTGTAATAGATGTTTTATTGACGGCTTGCAAAGATCGAGACAAAGACGGGCAATTTTTTTCAGCAAGAGTTGGAGGGATGACACTGACGTCAGCTCCTGTATCCACCAAGAAGCGCGTACCGGAGTGTCGGTCGGTAAGATAGAAGAGACGACTTTGTGTTGATGTGCCAGATGAGCTAGTTGTCATTAGTCTCTGGCGTTGTAGTTTTCAGAATGCGGTGCTGTTGTATGAGGCTGTTGTTGTTGTTGGTTGGTGGCACTTGAAAAGGTGCAAGGTAAAGTACACCGCTGGGCATTTGCACCAAACTTGTAATGGTACCAACAGAGGGATCCACTGGGGTCCACAGTACAACGGTTGGGCGAGCGGGAAAATTGTTTTCTTGGGAATGGTGAACGCGAACAATAGGGACTGCGGGAGTGAGACTGGCTTTGGAAATGGCCTGTCAAGGCTTGCATTTGTGTTGTGAGCTGGTTAATTTGCAATAGGAGGTTCTTGATGTCCACTGAGTTGGATGGTTGCGGAAGGCTGAATGGCGGATATTGGTTGTGGGGGGCAAAACAACAGCCAGAAATTTGTCTGTGAGCGAGGCTAGCTGTGTGATGGTTACGTCATCTACAGTTGAGGCCAAGATCAGTTGAGCGTTGGATGGCAATCGTTGCAGAAAAAGCTGCTTTAAGATGCGCTCGTCGAGGCAGTTATCGCCCAAGAGTTGGTGCATATGTTGGAGCAGTTGGAAAGGTTTCGGTCTCCCAATTCTTCCGATGGAAGCAATTGGTGGAGACGTTTTTCTTCGCAGACGGAGGTGCGCTTCATGAGTTCCTCTTTCAAATAATTGTACAAATTGTGAGTATCAAAATAGCTCGGATTTCTTGGGCAATTTCAGGACGCATTGCTCCGACCACGTAAGCAAATTTTGTGGCTTGGGTACTGATGTTTCTGGTGAAAAACTGTGCTTCTACTTGGGCAAACCAGACTGTTGGGTCATTAGGCCAGAATGGTGGGATTTTTATACTGGCAGCAGAAACGATTGCTTGTGGCGGAGATGGTGGGTTTTGGGGCTGGTTGGATGAAGCACTGGTACCGGTTGGAACAGAAACCGTAGAATCTGTACTCAATTTGCTAACGATATGGCTACGATAAATTTACTTTGGACAACAGTAATTTGCAAGAAGAAAATGAGCCAGACCGAACAGGTTCGATTGTAAATCGGAAATGCATCAACGAAAATGTAAAGAACAATGCGAAAATGTACATGGTGTTTGCTAGTTCCGAAGTAATGCTTGTTGGACAAGGACGATACAAACAATACTTTGGACAATCAGAAAATATTTTCAAATTCCCTTATGTATCACATCGTGGTCACAATTTAGCAGCAGGTAGAAAGCCAGTGTTACTAACACATACAATAAACAAAAGGAATTTAAAACAATCTCACCCAACTTTACTTGCGAACTTGACTTGCTTGAAAACGTAGAAAGCTGTAACATGATTCATTTATTTTATAAATTATTTTCAGTTTCATAGGATTTTTGTGTATTGGTAGCCATATTTGTTTTTGTTTTCATGTCAGCCATTTTTGATGACATCATCACAATTTGGTGACATTTTTACATTAGGCCATCTGACCATTATATTCAGGAAACAAGTGCTGCTATTTTTTTAGTTGGCCTCACCATGGTCAAGTCAGGATGTCAACTGTAACATAGTTATTCAATTAAGGTTTTCATTTTATGTTGATTCAAGTCAAGTATAATTCAAGAAGTTAAATAACTCAATTCAGGTTAACTCTACTAGTTCAAACACTAAACTCAAGCCTCTGTATGGCAGCTGATAAGCTACTTTTTTCTGTCATTTTGTTTTTGGTGTTTGGTTTCTAGGCGTGTCTCATGGCATCACTCTAGGCCTAGGCTAGCTTGTTGTTTTCTCACCCACTCACTCGTATAGATTAGGTATTGATATATCAATATTAACTTATATTTTTCAATTAGATTTACGTAGCTTTTCTCTGATTCAGTTTTCGACTTTCATTCTTCGTTCAATTAAGTTACATTTATCAATAGACATTTCATGCATTTATTTCATTTATTTATTAGTCTTCAATTTGTATTCTTAGTTTGAACACCATGCAGGGCATTGATTATGCAGGGCATTGTTGTTATACCCAAATATGTATATGTCTGGATTATCACTTCTTCTCCCTAATTTCCGTTGCCCTCCAAAATATTCTTCAACTGCATCTTGGCACAATTTGTCAGTCATCACATATTCAAAGCCTTCAGACAGGAGGAATTTGATGCATTCTGGAAGGGCAGCAACATTCATCTCAATTCCCTCCATAGTCTGCCATGAAATAAACATCTTACTGTGGTCACTTTTTGAGAAATCACCAGGACGTTTTTCAATGCTTTCTTTCCATGAATGCAAGTAACCAAGCATGCAATTTTCTAGCCACTCGAATCTTGGATCATCTGGGCTAGTGTATGGTGCAAGAAAGGGCTTGATTTTTTTTATATGTTCAAGTTGACTTCTAACATTGAAACAATCATAGAATGTATCAAACATTTCGCAATAGACTGCAGTACCAACAGCATCTTTTGAGCCATAATTTTTCAAAATAAGACTTGTTGTTTTACTGAGCACTTGAGCTGCTAGGTTCACTCTCATCACTGAAAAGGGAGTCAACTTTATATGGTCATAAGACAGGCGTGGTAGTAATTTGATGTCCCTCTCTAAGTCTTTGAAATAAAGCTTGGAAATGTGCTCCCACATCAAATACTCTCCATCATTCCACATCAACCGTGAATGTTTCCCTTGACCTGAGTGGAACAAACAATTTCTTGCTGTCTTTACCAGGTGACGGGCATCACTGAAGAAGTAGATGAACCTATCTCTGGCATACAAATTCACAGTGCGATAGCAAGCATTTTTTCCAGAGTCTCTATGTAGTGCTTTGTGCATTTTGAAGAAGGATCTATTTGAAGATGCACCATCAGCAGTGATCGCTACCAGCCACAAATTACATGTCATTTCTAATATTCCAACTGCTTCCCAGAAAATAGGCATTAACTGTACACTTGTTACATTTGTGGTTGCAAAATATGCAAGGCAAAAATTCAAATCAGTACACAGTCCTTTTACAATAATTACAAGTACATGTGTAGCCAGTTCATCTTCTTTTTCAAGTGTGGCAAAATTATGTTCTTCACTGCCAAGATCCACAAAGCCAATTAACTGTCCACTGTGCTTATCAAAAACAAGATTGGATTTTACCTTCATTTCATCAATCAAAATGACAACATATCGTTGAATATCAAAATGACTATCACTCAGTCTTGTGAGCTCTACTACAACCTCTTTCTGGAAACCTGTTTTTGGACGTATCCAGTTTTTGTAGTCCCGCAATGTTCTTCTACTTGGGAGTTTAATAACATCCCCAAAAGTATCCATAAGCTGATCATATGCTGATGCAGACTTCTGTGATATTGACAGACAGAATCTAATAATCATTAGGTGAAGCCTGGCTCCACAACTGGATGTTTCTCTCATTTTGGTTTGCTGCTCCCAGAACAATTCAAAGAAAGGTGTCATTTCTCAGATGAATTGTCAATAATATTGAGGAAATCCATTTCCAAATCTTGATCAACCTGAAATGATGACTTTTCAAGCTCAACTTTCATCTCTTGATTTTGCTTCTCCAATTGTGCACTTTTCAATCTCTGCTCACGTAGTGACAACAAAACTCTATGTGGATTGGTTTTAGAAATTGGCGCTTTTAGTTTTGCGGGGATAGTTAGTAGTTTATCTTTTTGAGCTGAAGATATATAAAACTTATAAAACCGTGAATTGTAAAAGGTCAAGACAGTTACCTAAATAATTCTTATATTTTTCAAAGTTTTAAAGCATTCTCTTTTAAATGAGAGAGAATTTGCGTGGCTTTGAGTGAAACAAAGTATAATTATTGGCGTTTTAATTACTCCATATCGATAAATTTTCATAAACATTTTTTGACGGACCTCTTTGCATTTTTCTTTCAATATTATTGTAAAAAAATATGATATAGGTTAAATTATATTTTCATTTGCAAATGTATGAAATTTTGAGGATATTTCTGCTAAAGAAATTCGCTATTGAAACCCGTTTGGTATATATATATTGTTATGTAAATTTTCTAGCTTAGACCTCGGGCCACTTTTAGATGCCATTTTTTATCAGGCGTTGCAATACGTTTAGAACCCCAGTGTACAGGCAGTGGAAAGGGAAATCAAATTTCTTTAATCTTGCCATATCACCAGTGATGTCACATGACCACATCCCATCAAATTTTTGTGCCTTTACTATTATATGACACAACTCATCAAAAGATTTGTAAATTTTTTTTGGATGGTTCTGCTAGATGTTCAATGACTATATTAATATGTCTTCGTTTTTCTGTAACCTTTTGAAAAGCTTTTATTGGCATATTGATGCTTGGCAGGGCTCCATGCTTCAAACCTTCTTTTTTGAATCGACTGTGAAAAAAAAACAACTTTAATGGCAATTATTTTACTTTCTTGGCGTCTAAAATGAAGGGAGGCGCAAGTAAATTATTGCAAACAAAAATGAAAATACATTATACCCTTACGTATTTATATAGTAAATGGAATAGTATTGTATACTTACAAATTTCTATTTGTTCTGGAAGGAAATGCTTCTCGCAGATGAAACTGTTGTTTTTTAGTCTCTCTTTGAAGGCCATGTCTACTACTCTGTTTTTCGTTATTTCGTTCAAAAGATCTTTCCTCCATTTCTTTTTTCGTCATTATTTGGTGCTGGAAGTTTAAATATACCAATACCTTTCTGTCTACGGCAGGTTCCACAGTTAAAAACAGCACAATTATCACCGGGCATGATTGAATCATGACCATTATCAGGAAGCCCAAAAATCGCGTGCACGGATAATATCATGTGACATTCTAAAAGCGTAACAATAACATATTCCTTTGATGTTTGCCAGCCCTCCAGGCCAGTTATTTTTTATTGACTATGGTAAGAGTAAAGAATTGTTTTACTCTTGTTTAAATTTAAATAAAAGTTTAAAAAGAAAAAAAGATGAAAATTTAATAAAGGTAACTAAAAGTACCATCATAAAAGTACCCTTTCTTACCATGCTGATAATAGTGAAGCAGTGTCAAACCTTCTCACATTTGAAGAGTGGGTGTCTGTACAAAATATAGTTGGGTGAAATCACATGGACTTGTCAAATGTGAATAAATGGTAAATACTGTTGTACATAAATGTTTCTTAAGAATCTGTTTTGTTGACTTGGTGGTTCTGTTTGGTTCAGTTTGTAAATAAATGTTTGTTCACATTCTGTTTTGTTGACCTGGTGGTTTTGTTTGGTTCAGTTTGTAAATAGACATCTTCATGGACTGTGAACTTGACGTGGCGAAGATGCTTGTGTAGCTCTTCAACCCATTAGAGCTTTACTAGCTGGAGCACTACCTACTCTTTTGTAGGGCTACCCTTGCTAGGCAGATCAATGATTAGAGTTCCGACAAAATCAGTCCGAGTCCGCTTTACAAATTTTTAATTAACAAAATATTTGTAAGAAATTCAACTCTCATCAATGAAAAGTTGAGAAACCTCTGTACTTGGTCAAATTCATTTCTGAGGAGCATATTCTTTATAGTGGATGAGAGCTCTTACAAATCGTAATTTCATTTTTACTTTGTCACTTGATGCATATTATTATTCACATGCAAGCATACATAAATGCAACTTGATGGCCTCATTCCTCCCCTCGAAGTATTGTTGATAATTCGAGGTATAGTTCATTAATATCAAGTCAACACTTTGGTAGTGAAATGAATACATACGCAGTTCTCATACAATCCCTTTTTCTGTTTGTGTACTTTAACATTTTAATCTTGCACCGCAGCTCCCCTGTTGCTCGCCGCCATTAAACTTTCACTTCTGTACTTCGCAATTTGGAAATTTCGCTTTGTAAAGCCCTACTACGCATGCTCAAATGATTCAAAAACGACGTCATGCCAAATTTCAAAGACTTACTACGGTTCATATCTCCAACAAGTATAAAATAGAATTTGCTAACTCAAAAGGCCTTTTTGATCTGGCAGGCACTTCGTAAGCTTTCGTGTGGAATAAAAGCACAAACACATAAGTTATACCAAAGAGGATAAAAGAAAAATACGGAAGCATGAAAAAAGCACTGCAACGCAAAATAGAACTTTGCAAAGAGATTTCAAGATATCATTTGACGTGCGGCAACAGTCTGTTCGTGAAACTGTTGGAAAAAGAATGGAAGCATCTAATATATATATTCTACGGAGTCACGTGATAACGCATTTTCCCTGCCAAAAACAATAGATTCGACCCGAAACAATAGGTCCAACGCCCGAAAACAATGGGCCGAAACGGCGAACCGTGTGATCACAAAGGCTTTTTTGTATGTGGATATATGGCACTGAAATTCACACTGAATGTTTACTTTATTAATTTAACCAGGGTAATGGATTTTGTTTTTCGATTTTCTCCTGAAATTTTGAATTATTCCACTAATTATTCTGCTAATTGTGCTCTCACGAAAAAACTACGGTTTACGCTGGCGAAACTTCCAAATTCGCGTCCCGAACTCCATTTTCGAACAAAGTGTTCGCTCTTCACGTGACCCGTTTCGCCTATACCTGCAATTTGATTGGCTCTTTCGTGACTTCACGTGAAAAGTCACGCGTTTTTCGTTATCATGCAAATTAGCCCTCGGGTTGAACAGCAGGTACTTTTGGAGAAGACGCGTGTTTTTGTTTTCAACACAAAGGATAACTGGGCGCCTTTCAAAGTGTTTTACGACCTGAATTATCTTTGTAAAGACTTGCTAATTGTTTGAGAGACCTCTGGAAAATTACAGGAAACAATTGAGAACACAGGTGATAGCTTTGTTTTGTTTTTCGAGTGAGATAGTTGTAGTTTAGGTATAAGGCGACCGCCATTGTTGCTTCGGCATGCTTGCGACGCTTGGGCCTAATGTAAACAAGCCCAAGGTTTTAATAAACAAATTATGATAAGGGGTTATCAGGCGAGCGAAGCGAGCCAAACTGTTGCAAGAGGAGTAGGCAGAGGCATGAGCGAAGCGAATGCAGCGCACGAAGTGCGCACTATCAGTCAATGTTTCTTGATAATAGATAGACAGGCGAGCGCAGCGAGCTAACCATTGTACGTGGGGTTGAAAGAGGCATGAGCGAAGCGAATGCAGCGCACGAAGTGCGCCCTATCAGTCAATGTTTCTTGATAATATATAGACAGGCGAGCGCAGCGAGCTAACCCACTGTACGTGGGGTTGATAGAGGCATGAGCGAAGCGAATGCAGCGCACGAAGTGCGCCCTATCAGTCAATGTTTCTTGATAATAGATAGACAGGCGAGCGCAGCGAGCTAACCCATTGTAAGTGGGGTTGAAAGGGGCATGAGCGTTAGCGAATGCAGCGCACGAAGTGCGCCCTATCAGTCAATGTTTCTTGATAATAGATAGACAGGCGAGCGCAGCGAGCTAACCCATTGTACGTGGGGTTGAAAGAGGCATGAGCGAAGCGAATGCAGCGCACGAAGTGCGCCCTATTAGTCAATGTTTCTTGATAATAGATAGACAGGCGAGCGCAGCGAGCTAACCCATTGTAAGTGGGGTTGAAAGGGGCATGAGCGTTAGCGAATGTAGCGCACGAAGTGCGCCAACCATAGGCGAGCGCAGCGAGCTAACCCATTGTAGTGGGGTAGAAAGGGGCATGAGCGTTAGCGAATGCAGCGCACGAAGTGCGCCAACTATAGGCGAGCGCAGCGAGCTAACCCATTGTAAGTGGTGTTGACAGGGGCATGAGCGTTAGCGAGTGCAGCGCACGAAGTGCGCCAACGATAGGCGAGCGCAGCGAGCTAACCCATTGTAAGTGGGGTAGAAAGGGGCATGAGCGTGAGCGAATGCAGCGCACGAAGTGCGCCAACCAGATTAAGCCTTTTTTACTTGACGGGCTGGGGCGAACGAGCGAAGCGAGTGATGACCCCTAGTTTATGGATAATCTCCAAAGTGTACAAACCTCAACAGTTGCCTTGTGTTCAATAATGCCACCGAAAGAACATAATTGCCCACCAACGCTGCAATGCCCATAGTATAGCTTGCCGAAATGACGATAAGTCAAAATCCGACAGGTGACCAGCAAACTTTGATACTTGCCTTCATGGAAAAGCTTTCTTTTAATGAGAAAGAATTAAATGAATTAGAAAAACAACCTGTGCTCAATCTGGTTCTTATAAATGGCGTCAGCAGTCGTAATCATAAGTATTTCAGTCAGGTAATAACACAAATGGCATTGGCTGGAGCTAGAAAAAGCTACTTTGTGACCTGGACTCGGCATGGTCCACCAGCATTCAAGGAAATTGCGTTTAATGACGACCACTGGGTTGAAGTCAAAAGGAATGCCATTATTTTCTTTGAAACACATATTGTTAATTCTTTTGAAGCTGAGGGATGTATTTTACTGTCCAGCTTGTAATAAAGTCTGCTTAAAAGGTGATAAATTAAAAATATGAACGAACATAGTATAGAATGCTCCTAGTGATTACTTTTGAATCCTTGGCCATGTGCAGGTATAAATCAAAATGCAAGTAGTACAGAATGGATTTGTAAATGTTGCTTGAGCATTGCTCTTGCTCCAGATATTGATAACATTTTAATGGTGTATTAAATAATTTAAATAATGTTGGATATTCGGCAACTTGTATGCAACATTTGTTTCTACAGTTTTTATTACTAAGTTTAAACTTCCAAATTTATTGTGACAAAAGAGATGACTTTAAACTAGTAAATGCTGCACAAATTGTACTAATTTTGTTAGCTAATGACAACATAGAAATTGGTAAATCAGTTTTTAAGTTTTATATCTCTTTTTCTACGAAATAAAAGTTCTGGCGAAGGGCCTAATACATCAGCATGCCTGTTTCAGTTTCAGTTTCAGTTTTTTCATTTTATCAATCAATCCTAAATACAATTTAATAGCTACAATAAATAGAATTAAAATACAACATTAAACAATTTACGAGATTACCTAATTTTACAATTAACAATTTAAGGTGGATGTATACCTTGATCAAGCAAAAACTGAAAACATGCAATAATTCAAAAACTACAACTGGGAGTGGCACCAAACTTTCCAAAAAGAATAATAATTGGGGCAGGGTTCATAAAATACAATCTAAATTGGGCGTGACATGGGCGTGCCCTGAATATCGAGACAAAAGCGGTCACGATTAGCACCCTTGTGGAATTAATTTCTCCTAAACCACAAGAGATATTTTCCTTATTTTTTCAGTGAGCATGTATCTTGCCAAGATCTATGCAATGAATGAACAGATTTCTCTTAGGTGACCTGAAATTTTTGTTTTTCCTCAAAACATTATTTTTCAAAACATATTTTTGTTCAAAGCTCAAATCAAAAATCTAAATCACTCATTGCACAGAGCAGCCAAAAATACATATATTGGCCAAATTTGGTTGCCATAGCTTGCTGCTGAAGAATTATATCCTTGCCACAAAAAGAACATTATACGAAAATGCTAAATGGAGAAAATCGCAGTTAAAGTTTTTGAATGTTTTCACACTACATCTCAGCAACTAACCAAAGTTTTTAACCAAAGAACTCCTGCAAAGGCTCTACATATGTGATTTCTGGCTCATTTGCAGTCTCTTTTACCAGAACTTCATCCAAAGGATATATTATTTCCTCTGTTTCCTTTCTTTTTCTTTTGCGCCTAACCGTTTTGGATGATTTAGGTGTTTGTGCAAAATCATCCTCTTGCTGCTTCTTCTTTTTCTGCTTTCTGCATTCCTTTCCAACTAATATTTCAGGTGTTGAAGTCAGCCCAAATCCACCAGCAATGTATTCATCTTTATCTGCACTGTGATATTTTTTCCTCATTGCCCTGAGGTTGCGTCTTCGAGCCTTAAATTTGTCTTTTGCCTTCACCAAACTATCATGCAGTCGCTTAGCATCAAAACTTCTGAATGCTTTAAGAGCATGCTGACCAGGCAACACATCACATTTTCTAAGGATATGCCTGATTGACCAGCATTAAACTTAGAAAATGCCTGACAGGTTGCAATGTTGATCCTTCGCTTTCCGCAAAAAATGGTCTTTGGGCAAATCTTCCAGAGAGTGCCATGCAGTGCCTCATTTTGATTTTGGGTTTTGCCCATCAGGCATCTCAGCAGCAAATCATCTGCAGAAAGTCTGTCAAAAAGTGGCTGAACCAAATTCCTGAAAACACTGGGCAACCTATTCTTGCCTGAATATGTGGCAGTTTTGTAAAGCTTTTCTTTCCAAAACTTGCACCAAGTTGATGTTTCTTTGGGGCAAAGGGAATGCTGGTCTTCCAATGATAAAATATCATCTTGAACCATGTGCTTCAAAATTGCTTGTATGGATGTTTTCATGCCTTCTAAGTTACCTTTGTTGCTTCTGATTGCATTACCATAATAATTCTGCATTTTGTTCAGTTCTAGGCCTAGGCCTTGTTCCGCTATGGCTGTCCTGCTCTTCAGTGGCATCTGTCAATTCTTTCTTGGTTTTCCCAAAGAAACCTTTTCTCTTTTTTCTTTTCACGGAACGAAACTTGCGTTGATGGACTACTTCAGTCTTAGGTCTACAACTTTCTTCTTCCTCTACAAAATCAGTTTCAGAATCCATAACAACTTTCACACGAAAAATTCTGAAAACTGGATTTCACATCGATCTTTGTGTTGTTCTGGTTGTTGTGTTGCCAGTATTAACAAGAACAAGGGCAAAATATGGCTCCTTCACAGGGGCAGACCTTGGTCAGAAGATGCGGGGCAAAAGCCTCTCAAAACCCCCTTTTTGGGAGTGTACTGACCATAGCAACCAAATTTTTTGATGTTGTTAGGGAAAAAATTTTGACTGGGGTGTAGAAAAAAGCGATTTATGAAAAATCGATAAATGTTTTTTGAGCGAAATTACCACAGACGCTTTCGCTGATAAATTCTACCCAGAAGTAGCTTAAAAAGTAATTTTTGAGCACTGAGCTCAAACTGTCAACTTTTCAAGGTATACATCCACCTTAACAATACAAAGTACATATATGATAACAAGCAAAATTGTATTTAAGACTGAGAGACTAAGGAGGAGCTCTCTAAGTAGATAGACTAATCGAGAGAGAGCCCCCCCATATAAAAACAAAAAAAACTAGAATTATTCTAAAATAAGAAGAAAATAAAAAGAAAATGATAAGAAAATGATAAGAAAATGATAACCAGATGAACCTCATTGTAATATTAGTTCTGGCAGTAATTTGTAAGAAAAAAAGTTTTCAAGTGTGAACGAAATGCAGAAACGGAACTAGAAACACGTAAGAAGAGTGGAATAGTGTTCCAAATTTTTGAACCAAAATATTGAATTGTTTTAAGACCATACAAGGAAGTATTTCTAACTGTTTGGAAGATATCACCTCTAGAAGCCTGACGAGTCCCAATTTTATGGATAGCTGCATTAGGTTGAAAATAATTGTGAAAGCAAGATGGAGCTATTTTGTTGATGGATTTATAAACAAAGTTTAGAATATTTAGGTGCAGAATATCCTCAAGTTTCAAAATTTTCAATGTGTGGAAAATGGGTGTTCTTGGGGATGTGGAGGGCTCAAACTTAATACACCGCACAATTTTCTTCTGAAGACGAAAGAGTGGATCCAAGTAAGAATCATAGGTCAAACCCCATACAGAAATCCCATAGCTGAGGAAAGATTGAAATATCGAGTTATAGAGAGATAGAAGTGCAGGCACGGGAAGATAATGTCTCAATTTAAAGAAGATACCAGCAGTTCTGGAAAGTTTTTTACAAAGTTCAGTTGTATGAATTTTCCAGGATAGATGCTCATCCATAAGAATACCTAAAAATTTGACGTATCGTGACCTTTTAATGTTCTGTTTGCCAACTTTAAGGTTGCAAAGGTCAGTTATCCGTTTCCTTGGGCTATGGAACAGCACAAAATTTGTCTTTTCAACATTAAGAGAGAGTTTATTCGAATCCAGCCAAAGCTTAACTTTTTTAAGTTCTCTATTAACTCTTTTGGTGAGAAGTTGAAGATCATCTGACTCGCAGTAAATGTTAGTATCGTCAGCAAAGAGAAAGAATGAGAGAAACTTTGATGAGTTTGGCAAATCATTTATGTAGATTATAAATAGCAATGGGCCAAGGACTGAGCCTTGGGGAACACCACAGGGTATGTCCAAAAGAGAAGAAGAATGGCCATTAATTGAGACATATTGTTTGCGGTTACCAAGGTAAGATTGGAACCAATTTAAAGCAGTGCCCCTGATTCCATAATGTTCTAACTTTTTTATAAGAATTTCATGATTTACTGTGTCAAAAGCCTTCTGTAAGTCCATAAAGATTCCACAACCAAACCTTTTATTGTCTAAAGAAGATTTAATAGTTTCAGTTAAACTAATTAGTGCATGATCAGTTGAGTGGCCTGTTCGAAAACCAAATTGCATGCCATATAATGCCTCATAGAATTCAAGGAAACTGTAAAGACGCTTGTGCATTAATTTTTCAAAAATTTTGCTAAAGATAGAAAGCAGAGAAATCGGTCTGTAATTAGATTTACTTGTGGGAAGTCCCTTTTTAAAGACAGGAATAACCTTAGCAATTTTAAGCTTTTCAGGAAAGATCCCCATAATAAAGGATTCATTGACCAATCTAGAGAGGTCCTTTGAGATGGGCATATCAAGGATTTTTAGAAGTTTCACTGGTATACTCTTCGGTCCACTGGATTTACCATTTTTCAAAGATTGATTCAGAGATGAAATCTCTTCTGGTGTGCTAGGAGATATAAAAAATGATTCCATTGTAGGATTGGATAAGTAATCTAATGGAGATTTTGGTGTTCTGGGAATTTTCTTTGTGATATTACTGGCAATATTAGTAAAATAATTATTAAATTCATTAGCTATCTTCTTTGGGTCTGAGGTTTCTGTACCATTCTCATCCTTCAAATAGGAAACAGTATCAAAATTTCCAGGTTTTATGCTTATTATACTTTTAATGCCATTCCACAGCATCTTCATGTTATTTCTATGTTCATCAAAATACTGATGATAATATGCCTTCTTACTCTCTCGCAATTCATTCACGATGTGATTTCGAAATTGTTTGTAGGCTTTTAGATCATATACTGATTTAGTTGACTTAAATAACTTAAATAAATTGTCTCTAATTATCATCATTCTTCGTATTTTCACGTTAATCCATGGTCTATTCCTAAGCTTAAGTGACTTTTTGTTTAACTTTTTCATGGGACAATGTTTTTTAATGAGGATGTTAATATTAGATAGAAAATTATCAAATTTATTGTTAAGGTCCAAACTGACATCTTCAAGGAAAGAAGTTTCAATTTCTTTGTAATCAGCAAGAAATTTAGTGCTGTCAAAGTTCCTGCAATCATAAACAAAATAAGAAGAATTTTTGTAGTCAGGTGCATTCTCACTCAAGATAGCAAATTGTGGCAGGTGATCTGAGATTAGAGATAGAATGTTACCAGCAAAAATATCACTTTCAGTTGCATTGTTAACATAAATGTTATCAATAATTGTTGAAGAGGATTCAGTAATATGAGTTGGATGAAGTATGGATGGTTGGAAATGGTAAGAAAACATCATATTGACAAAATCATTGGTAGGGGTATTATTATCATATTTGAGCAAATCAATGTTAAAATCACCCATAATAGCAATCAGTTTATTTTCCTTTGCAATGTTCTTGAGTGTCTCCTGAAAATAGTTGGTAAATTTAGAAATTTCGGAATTAGGATGTCTGTAGGCACAACAGAAAAGGATATTATGGGCTTTTGGATTTTCAACCTCAATCCATACAATTTCAAAGTCTTTATCACCAATACAGAGATCATCTCTTTTGTTAGCTGTGAGATTTGACTTGACATAAATTCCAACACCACCAGCAGAACTGTGAGAGGGAGATTCGTGAAATTTGTATCCTGGAAGCTCAATATTTATCTTATTTTGAGCGCCAACTGTAGCCTTTCTTTCAGACAAATCTCCAGCTTAAGAATTCAGCAAATATCAAACGAGGAGGGTTGGAGTCATTGACATTACTAGGCCTAAATTTTTTCTTGGTTCGATGGGCCCTTTCAATTTCGACATTCTGATCGAATTTTTGGCCAATAAATTCAGTTAAGAACGAGCGACAGCTATCGCAGGTGTCTTCTTCTTCGCATTTTTCTGGAAAACCTTTAAAGATCAGTGTTTTCCGACATTGTCGGTTAGTCAAGTCATCTATTTGATTTTCAAGGTTGGCAATTTGGGAAGTGCTGCTTTCCAGATCATGTTTGAGTTTGGAAATCACGATTTCAACTTCAGCCATATTCGACTCGAATCCATCAATTTTAGAACATATTTCGTTTTCTTTTTCTTGGATATTCGTTACGGAGCTCTACAGAGTCATCAGAGAGTTTTGAATTTTGTCTTCATAAACACTAAGCCTTACTGAAAACTTGTGGTCTAATTCTTGAAGCAGGACAGCCTTGAAGGCGTTCACCCAAGATGGCGGTCTGACTTCTTCCTCCTTGTAAGCATTTGAGTCATTCTTCAAAGTGGCTTCGTTTTCATCAGCTTTATTAGGTTCTGCATCTTTTTCCGAGCGTGCACGAGAGGTTTTCTGCTTCGGTGGCATATTTTTAACGATTTTAGTAGTTCTGGTAACAGAATTTGAGTGTCCACCTCAGAGCGAGCAAACGTGCGTCCTCTCACCAGCCAGCCATACCGTTGAGATACTGTATACTGTATACCGCCTGGCAGACAGGAAGAATTCCAGAGGGTGTTGGCTCAATTGCAAGCAGAAATAGCAAAGTTACCTAACAAAGCCTTCATAGAAGAGGCCCTGGAGAAAGCCACGAGAAAAATCGAAGAAAAGTTTGAAGAGAAACTTGAAGGAGAACGAGTAAAGATCAAGTCCCTAGAAGAACGCATTGAAATCCTTGAAAACAATTGGGTTCTCATGGAAAAACTTGAAGCTAAGCTCGAAGAAACTGAGCTGTACAGCAGACGCACCTGTTTAAGGTTTGACAACATTGAGTTACCTGAAAATGGCAGAAAAGAAGACTGCATGGTAAAAATTGGAAAAGTTCTTGAGGATTTGGACGGCGGCGTTGGATTAGACTCGGTGGATAGAGAAAAAATGGAGAAAAAAGAGAACAACTAATTGCAAAGTTCAAATCATTCGGGGATCGCACAACGGTTTATCGAAGCAGGAAGAAGCTCCAAACGGTTCGTATAAGATTGGATTTAACCAAAAATAGGCTAACGAAGTTAGGTAAGGCAAACATCCTGGAATTTGTTTTTGCAGACATAAACTGCCATTTGATAGCCAAATTGAAAAATGGAAATTTTCTTTTCTTTCACTCAGTCGAGAAACTACAAAACATATTAGATGATTTATAATTTAATTACCTAATTTAGGAAGAGCGAGTTACCTAATTTAGGAAGAGCGAGTTATCTTTCTGTAGCATATTATGGTGACCCTGGCTAGCTCCATTAACATTTTCATGTGATTATAATAATTTCTTCAAAGTCAGAGTGACACCATCTGTGTGCTAGGGAAAGATTATTTTTGCTCTTCCCTCTTGTTGAGTTAGTATCATAAAATAAAATGTATGGTTTCGTTTGTTGCCAAGGCAATCGTTGAGCTAAATTTTCTTTGATACAAGTTTTTCTTCTTTCATGGAAAGATAAATTTTTCTGGTAAAATTGTACTCAATTATTTTATCAAAGCCAAACTTTGTTTACAACCCTGAACCTTAACCTGTGGTTGCCATGTCACAAACGGAATTATGTTTGTAGTTAATGCTCTAGGGAACCTCCTCTTTTCTGAGCTCTTTTCTTGATAATTTTCCTTCTGCTGAAAATTTGAAACCCCTTTGGCTCGTCAAAACGTTATCAAAAATTTTCCAAAAAACCTTTAACTTCATGCATGGCTTCAAAATGCCAAAAATTATTCTGTTGAAAGCGTTGCTTTCTTTTATGTTTTTCAAAGATTTTTTACGTTCTTTTGATTCGTTATTTTATTCCGATTCCCCATGCAATCGCTGCTGCAACACTCTCAATGCTAAACCTCACGTGCCTTTGCGCTTGACTGAAGAGGTCTTTTCAATCGTCAAATGCCCATAGGAACTGAACAGTGGCGTGCAGGAATCGACCTTAATCACAAAATGATTTTGAAAAGGCTGCTCGTTGGCTTCTCTTCCATCAATTTGTCTAACTTTTTGCTCTGCTATTTTGCCTGGTTGTCCCACATCATGACATTGTTTATAATGAAATCTCTACTCTCCGTGCTGGCTGCATCGTTCTTGTTAATCATTTGTCAATTGGTGCTATTTTCAGAACTCTTTTCGCCTAAGACCCTAACAAGTCTACAAAATCAGAAACTCTTTCTGGTAGTTGAAACATTACGGACTGCAGTAGTGGGGACGATCTGTTTCGTAACTGTGTTTACTCCTGATGCTCCAGCCCATACTATAAGACTCTTTTCTAGTGTTAAAATCCATCGGGTACACTTGTTAGCGAAATTCCATTCAGTGCTATACGAGTTATTGATCAGCAGTTACCTAGAATGCGTCTGTTATAGACAACACCAACCCTTAGACTTCCTTTTACTTTCTGGAGAGATTGAAACAAACCAAGGGCCACGAGTTGGAAATTTTCTGAAATTCTTTCATTGGAATTTAAATAGTATATGTGCAAGAGAGGGTATAAAAATCCCTTTGATTGAAGCAAACAATTCTGTCCATCATTTTGACGTGATAGCTTTTTCTGAGACTATGCTTGATAACACAATAAGCAAAGAAGACATTATGATAGAAGGATTTAGCAAAGAAATACATCGTAGTGATCATCCAAGTAATACCAAATCAGGAGGTGTTTGTTTATATTTCAGGAGTTATAAAAAGAGCCAAAATTTGGTTCTTCTCCAACCACTGTAACAATAGGCAATATAACAATTAAATCAAAACGAGGCAACTTGCACTTGAGGATGATAAACAAATTACGCAATATAGCACAGGTACACGTGGCCAGAACCGACCAGAGAAAAAGGTTTTGAGGTTGAGAAAGTAATCTTTTAATTTAGTGTGTTTGAATATTATATTTTGATCTGTCTATTGAAAATGGAATTCGAAGAAGATATGCAGGATACCGAGCCAACCGAATCAAACAATGGGGCTGCTAGATTACCTCCAACAGTGAGTACTGTACTGTACACTTCGTATCATGCTGAACTAAACCAAATTTATTTTAAGGTCATGTTGCAATAAAACAACGTATTGTTTTGTAGCGTTTTCGTGGTCCATCTAAAAAAGAATTTTTGAAAGAAAAAAAACAAAGGACCAGAACTGATGGAAGAATGATGAAGAGAGTAGATAGATTGGTATGTGTTGGTGATTACTTACATAAATTTCAGATTTCCAGAGTCGGGCTCACCGCTCACACTCACTCCAATATTTAATTTTTCACTTGCATTGCATGCAAATTTTGAATTTATAGTTTAGATTAAAATTAAAATGAATTTGCAGATGAAAGATTGGAAATTGAAAACCGGGATGCCAGCAGTAACACTGACACTGCATAAAGACAAAAATGGGAATCTGCATATGAAATTTTTGGGTTTGTAGTACAGTAGATGGTTTTATAAAGTTGTGTTTTGTTAAAGACCCTCAAGCTTCAAGTTTTCAGACTTTTGATATTTTTCATTCAGGAGATCAAGCATTTGCGGAATTTGCAGAAAATCGAATTGTTGCAAAAGAATTCACAAGAGTAGCCTTAAAAGCAATGAATACTGCTGCCCCAGTGGAAGAACAAGAGGGAAGGGTTAGAAGTATGTGCTGATTAAGCTGTATATATGTGTGTTGTGTATATGCATGTGACGTTTATGAAAGCTATATATAAAATTTTGTTATAGGAATTGATGAACTCCTCTTGAGAACCATCATGCAAGGGGATGTTATAGATTATCATGTTGATGACAAGCGAAAGTGAATTTGTCAACTGGTTCTGGGAAATGGTATTTATTACATTCACACTGTGATCTGTGGTTTAGATGCATTGTGTTGCAAGTGCAAATCAAGTACCATTAGTTTTTGCAATGTTTATGTCTTTCTATATATTTCTATTCATCTGTTTCAGTGATACTATATTTTTTTCAGATTTGTTAAAATGCAACAAGTGGCAGTTGGCTTCCTGTCCAATTTGGTGGCCACAAAGTATAACTTTTGCTTCACCAAACAAATTTCCAAGACCCAGTGTTGAGATCCTTGATGAATTGCTCACAGTTGCACAGGAATATTTTCGGCGTGTAGCTGTTGAAGAAGTCAGAGCTAGAGAGGATGGTGGATTGGTTAATGGAGTAGAGGGAGATTATGTTGAGGAGGGTGACGGTGATGATAATGATGATAATGTTCATAGTGATAATGTGGAGGATTGTGAGAATTTTGAAAATGAGATAGAAGAAGGTGGTGTTGTAGAGGTGAATTCAGATGGTATTTGTGATGGCAATGTGGTTGTGCAGGACGATATGCAGGATGTAAATGATGATGGTGAGCTGGGTGTTTTGGATGGTGGTACAGAGGGTATAGGCAATAATTTTAAGGGAGCATTGGATGAAAGTTCCTGCGAGTTAGGTGAAAACGATACCACAATTAATCGCTTCTTGGATGGGATTGGATATGAGGTTTGTATCTATGTTCCAGAGAATCAACAGATTCAGAAGATGGTTCCGAATGAATATTATTATTTCACCACTTAATATTTATTTTAGAGTTTTACATGGACTCCAGACGAATGCTTGGAATTTTTCAACGATCCAAGCAAAATTCCAAATTTTTTGGTATTGAGGGGAATATTTTCTGCCCTTCCATACATTGCTCCAAAACGACCAGCACAATTGAACATTAGCTTAGATATGGTAGAGCATTGGTATGTTAATGCAATGATTGTGCTTTTTTACCACTCGCAACATTGATGTCACTAGCCATCAGCATTTGGTGTAATGAAACACACATTTCTACAATGAGAAATGTACTGTGGGTTCAAGTCCCACAATGCTGTTGACATTCATTGTTGCTCAACAAATCAGAAAAGTTTAGAAAAGTGCCAATGAAAGTTATTTTTTAGGTATCGCCATTTAGTGCCCCAATATGCTGCTGCAATGGGAAAGGAGCCAATAGCAGTGAAAGGAGATGGAAACTGTTTTTACAGGTCTATTTCCCTTGCTATTTTGGGAGAAGAAGAAATGTGGCCCATTGTAAAATTGTCTGCTCTTCGTTATGCCATTTTGAATGAGGATAAAGTTTTAAAACTGGTATAACTTTAAAATTAATAAAATTATTGGAAAGTGAAATTGGGAAGGTATATGTAATGAGAAAATATTTCATTTAGCTTACAGATATAATCAGCAATGTCCCATGTCTTATCACGTTGATAACAACAGACAATGTGACAAGAGCATTTCAAGCGATAGAAGATGAGGATAATAGGTTGAGGCATGTTGTACGCGGTGAGGTGATGGAGAGTTTGCAATGTTACAGATACTCATGTACGTATGTTTTAAGCTGGAAATTTGTTCTAAACTTCATTCTTTTGCTATTGACACTAAGAGTCATGGCATGGAAAAGTCATGGAAAATGTAATTCTTTTCAGCATTTTTGCATTTGGTCCTTGTGGCGTTGGCAATGGACATTAATATCAATTCCATTGATCCCAGAAGACTCGGAAGCTTAAATCATAAAATTAATGCAAACCATAGCGCAGGCCATGTTGATATTCTTTGGGTGCCATCATCACCCGATGGCAATTTCAACCATACTGTGCCACTTTTGCAGCCTACGGAGGAAACACACGAGTTAGAAAATGGTCATTGCGCTCTCGGTGATCTGTGCTCCTTCCGTTTTGGAATAAAGACCAAGCACAATCTAATTAAATGTAAGTACTGCCTACGCCAGTATCACATTTATTGTGCATCACTAGATAGTGCAAAAGAGACTCCAACAGATTGGTCGTGTTTTTGCCACATAAGAGTAGATCCAATCACAAGGTACACTTACACAATTTTATAATATTACATGTATCTTCAATACCGCTTCTAAAATTGTATTTCCTAGCTAGCTACATACAACTTTCATTTACAGCATAATTTAGTTCATTACCACAAATAACAATTATTTTCCAGCCTGCCAGCATTTGCCTCCAAACATACATTACGTACGCTGTTGCAAACTATGGATAAAGCCATTATGGTAAACAAATATTTGACAGCTAACGATTGGAGGAAGTGTTCTCTTTATGCGTATTAATTTGGAAGAGTGTATTTCGAATTGACGTATCACATATAATTCATTCTGGTATCAATATTCATTGCAGAAGTATTTAGCTGATATTGTGGCAGGGAGAATATACTCTCCACGGGTTAAACTTTTCGAGGACAAGGCATTCGTGAAATTGCGTGATATGGCTGAAAACTCTTGGTTTCTGAAAGAAGATGCGGTATGTTTTTAAAATTAATTTTGCCAATGTATTTTTCTGTACAATTGTCCTGTTTATCTCAAATTATTTTAGAGGAGATCATAACCGTTAGCTATTCCTCGTTATCAGGAAGAAGAGCTATCCAATTATGTTTTAAGGCGCAGTGGCCGCATAAGGAAATACGCCAAAATTGATCTTACACTGCGTATTACACTGAACCTAAACGTACTTGTCCCGGAGGTAAGTCCAGTCAAACATTCTTTTATGCACTTAATATTTCGGTTATAAATTCATATTTAATTTACTTTCAACATTTAAAGATAATCTACTCTCCACATTTGTTTAGATCATTGCGTTTATATTACATCAGCAAGAAGAATTGCCACTATTGTTTTGTAGACATTGTTTAATTAATTTAACTTAGACCGTGTGCAAGGACACTGAAGTGCCAAATTTCAATTTTACGCTTTGAAATGATTTTGATAGAGGGATACTAAAGTGCCAAATTTTGGTACTCCAGTGTTCAATCATTTACTATTTCCTCGTCTTTATGTCAATTTTACGCTTTGAGATGATTTTTGTATTTGTGATTTGTGATTTTTACTTTTTGTTTCGTTTATATTTGTTTATATATATTTGTTTGTTTATATTATATCAACAAGAAGAATTGCCGCTATTATTTGGTAGAAATTGTTTAATTAATTTAATTTAGACTGTGTGCAAGGACACTGAAGTGCCAAATTTCAATTTGACGCTTTGAGATGATTTTGATAGAGGAATACTAAAGTGCCAAATTTTGGTACTCCAGTGTTCAATCGTTTACTATTTCCTCGTCTTTATGTCAATTTTACGCTTTGAAATGATTTTTGTAGAGGGATACTAAAGTGCCAAATTTTGGTACTCCAGTGTTCAATCGTTTACTATTTCCTCGTCTTTATATCAATTTTACGCTTTGAAATGATTTTTGTAGAGGGATACTAAAGTGCCAAATTTTGGTACTCCAGTGTTCAATCGTTTACTATTTCCTCGTCTTTATGTCAATTTTACGCTTTGAAATGATTTTTGTAGAGGGATACTAAAGTGCCCAATTTTGGTACCCCAGTGTTCAATCATTTACTATTTCCTCGTCTTTATATCAATTTTACGCTTTGAAATGATTTTTGTAGAGGGATACTAAAGTGCCAAATTTTGGTACCCCAGTGTTCAATCATTTACTATTTCCTCGTCTTTATGTCAATTTTACGCTTTGAAATGATTTTTGTAGAGGGATACTAAAGTGCCAAATTTTGGTACTCCAGTGTTCAATCATTTACTATTTCCTCGTCTTTATGTCAATTTTACGCTTTAAAATGATTTTTGTAGAGGGATACTAAAGTGCCAAATTTTGGTACTCCAGTGTTCAATCATTTACTATTTCCTCGTCTTTATATCAATTTTACGCTTTGAAATGATTTTTGTAGAGGGATACTAAAGTGCCAAATTTTGGTACTCCAGTGTTCAATCGTTTACTATTTCCCAGT
The DNA here is from genome assembly GCA_013076295.1 of Sanderia malayensis. Taxonomy (NCBI): domain Eukaryota; kingdom Metazoa; phylum Cnidaria; class Scyphozoa; order Semaeostomeae; family Pelagiidae; genus Sanderia; species Sanderia malayensis. The sequence continues at coordinate 892,416 of RQOL01000374.1, read as the reverse complement.
TATATCAGAATAAAATTAAGCATTTTTACCTATGCATTCTTCTTTTTGTTTCTGTGCATCATGAACAATGCGCAGTGGCGTTTGAAGTTATCAGGCGTCATGTAAGATAATTGGTTTCTCAAAATCTTTAACGTTGAATTTCGTTGTTCATTGACTTGAGTATTGAGCTTTTCGTATTGCGGATAGTTGCATACATTATAGCTTTCTGCACAACCTGAAAATTCAAAATTGAAAATTAAGATGCAGTTTTGTTCAAAAAAATAATCGGATTTGATGGTTGCCTTTTTTGTTTATATTTGTTGCTGTGATTGCTTTCAATTTGTAGCAGTGCATCATATTTTAAATAAACATGCATTACATGCGTTCTACTCTGGAGTAAAATGCATGCATGTTTAAAGTCTAAACAGTATCAGAACAGTTTATAAAAACTAACCAATGTGGTTTTTCCAGTGAAACCTGTCTACCAAGAAAAGACAAGATTTGAAATATACTGGATCCCTGTTCAAACAATATTCATGAAGATGACAGCAGTTGTCATATACTCTCAGTTCTGGAGCTGAAAAGGAAGAAGTAACTTTGTACTTAAAAACAACATTTGCAAGTGTTGTAGTTGATTCTTCAAAAGCTACCACTTCTTCGAATAATAAAGGAAATGGACAAATTTCACAATGTTCAGCCCGAAGGTAATGCTATTAATCTCACCTGATGGAAATCGAGTACGCACAATAGTGAAAGGCACATTCACCGACTCTGGAGAATCCATCACTTCAAAACCGTAACATATTTCTACAAAAATAATGACATGCTTTTGTAGATATTGCTTAGATTGGCTGTTTCGGTTTTTTGTTTACATCATATTTTAAATATATAGGACTAGGCACCAGATGGAAAGATGATGTAGCGAGATTTTTCTTACCGCGTTCGCAGTAAACTGTAAATATTCCTGACACAAGATTTGGATGGCCAGTTTACAGCTTATTGCAACGTTCTCTAGCATTTGTCCTACTGCAATCCATTTCATAAAAACCTCTATCACACAAAGCAGGCCATGCAGGGAAAAAAGACGGATGCGAAAGTTCACAATTTGACTCTGTCGGCAATCCAAGATTATGCTGTTCGTTGGAAAAGCATGCTTTTGATGTTACTCTTAGTGAAGAGAACAGATCAAGCCAATTCTTGGATAATCGACTAGATGGTAGTCCTTTCAGAACACCAAAGATAATGGGGGCAATTGTTTGCAGATCGAGAAGACGTTTGGGTTCTTTTCGAATGATCAAACCGTTTGCCAGATCACTCATTAGCTTATCAAGAGTGTCAGAAAGAGGAAAGTAAGACACCACAGGCGAACTAGATGACAAACATTGGAAAAGCACCCAAACACTATCTGGTACATGTGCAATTCCAGTGTAGAGCTCTTCGCATTCGGACAGCACTCGGAACAAGCTTGGATGTTTGCTTTGAAGCAGTTGGTTCAATTTCAAGCGTTCTTCTGGATCGATTTCCCTTGTTTTGGCCAAACTTCGAAATGACTTTCTTGTAGCAGAATCGTTTATGAAAATACGATCCTGAAAGCTAGTAAAGATGAATAAAAATCGACAATAAGACCTGGGATGCATTAAATGGACGAATGCAGTGCAAAAACAGGATTGTGTTCTAAAATACATGTAAAACTTAACATTGTCTAGCTATACTTATCTTCCTTTTAGCATCACATTTCCTTGGACTTGCTGCTGCATTTCAATTTGAGTGGCATATATCTGCCTATGCCCTAACGATGTTGCATCACAAAGGATGACTTTGGGATAGCGTCCACAAATGGAACATTCAAAACACGTGCCGAAATCAATATCCAGTAGACGCAAATAGGCAAGCCAACTACTTCCAAGCTGATAATAACTAAGGCAATATTGTCTCAGTTGCCCAGAATCCTCCAAGTTTAACTTCAAAACCTCAAGATAACTGATAAGACTTTGGCTGCAATAACATGAATGCATGGTAAGCTATGTATATCAGATATCAATTCATTTATACTAATGCTTTAGCTACTAGGAAAGTTTGTTGATGAAGTTCGTGATTCACTCACCTGTTTCCGGTAATAAAGTTGTTCATATAGCTTCTCAAAATGTCGTGTCTAACAAGATAATCTCCCATGTTTAGTATACCTTTTGAGCAACCATCATAATTTTGAATTGATCGGCATGAAACATTTCCACATATCTTGTATGGTACTGCAGAAAGTAATGTGACAATGAAAATGATGTAAATCAAACATGTGGCTTCTGTAAAGGCTCTAAGCCCTGTACAATTATCTTGCAACAGTCCCCTCTCTTTTTTGAGAACTTTTCCTCAAATTCCGTAAGCACTGTTCATTTTGTTAAACTGAGCACTCAAACTTTCTTAGCTATTTCCCAATTTCAGTAATAACAACGCACTGCCTTTCTAAGAAAAAATGCAATGTTTTATGTCCGTTGTAATCAAGGATAAATGCGCCTCTGGTTGGAATAAGAGTTTAATGTGTTCGATTGAGACCACACATCGTGCACGTTATTCCTTAATGGCAACAGTCCCCCACAGCAAAAGTTACATTCATTACATTTTTTGTATTCTCAATCGGGAGTTTTGTTCGTGCTTGTAGTGTCGGAATGTAAAGTAAAAGTTGTTTGTGATTAAAAACATGGGGAGTATACTGATATAAATTCGCAAACCTGAAACCTCAAGAATATTCTTCAGTGTAAAGAGATTCTTTTTGTCCTCGCTCCATTTAACTACAGCAAACTCATGGGAACAGAAGCAAAATTTATCATCATCGGGAATCAGCCTTAGCACTTTGTTATCCCCTGTAGTTATTTCTTCAACCGATGAATTCAAGTGGCCATTAAAAATGCTTTTTTGAGTTTGAACAACTTGCGCAGGAATTTGATTTTTTGAAATTGCGTGGCGAACATATGGACGTCTAATCAGAGCTTTCAGACTGCTATGCTCTTCTACCAACTCGTATAAGAACTCGGGAACATTTTCACTATCCCTTTCAAGCTCAAACTTTATGCATGTCACGTGCGGACAAGAATGACGACCATGGCTGCAAGTTAAACATCTGAATCCTTTTCGATCGACACCTACTACTCCATAAGTACCACTCTGTGGTCGAACACAAGCAAGTGATTTTTTGGAAAAGGGTAAGTCCAGAATAGTGGGAAAATCCTTTAAAAACAAATGCGTAATGCAAAATAATTATCTCAAAAAGAATGAGAATTAATTTGTTGAAGAATCATGAAAACAAAATATAACATTAATGCCATTACAGCACCTGGTGGTACCAATGTTCCAACAATACATCTGTAAAGCAAAAAGTAATTGTTAGTGCAGTCAATGTATCAAAATACTTCAAAATAATTGCCAAAATTCCTTTTTCTATTGTTAGATAACCCAAAGCATGTCTACGTTTTACATCTTTAAAGATATCAAGAGTTGACAACAATATCTGGCAAGAAACACACAAATCACGGTGGCTGAAAACAAAATATTAGAGTATATTAGAGGTGGGTGGTTTTTAAGACAACAAATCGAATTTATGGTAGACGGAAATTCTTATAAGGATCTAGCAACCAGGTAACCGGAATTCTATTTTTTGAAACATGTTGCTGGGGGGTTTGGGTTTCAAAATCCAATCCGCCGGGGGGACAAAAACATTTTTGCCCGAGGGTCATGTTACTGCCCATATCATATCTGGGGATCGGTGAAATTTGGTTGATCAAAACTCAGCAAAATTAATACCAAACTTATGGCCCCAATTCTTATACGTTTTTCGCTCAGTTTAAAATTCTCTTCCGTTTGTTATCAATTTTGCAGAAGTTTGGCTTAAAAAAATTCATTGACCCTCCAGACATGACGTAAGTAGTAGCATGACCCCCCGGCCGAACACTTTTGACCCCCGACGGATTTTGAAACCCAAACCCCCAGCAACATGTTTCAAAAGACAAAATTCCGGTTACCCTGATTGCTAGATTTTATAAGAATTTTCCTGTCTATGGCTAAAAGTGAAAGAAAATCAATGATATTTTCCATTCGAGCTTCACAATTTCATTGTTTTTGAAAATTTACGTGTTCAAGCTTTCATGAAAAGATGCAAACTTTTTCAACGAAAACACTGTATGCCAACCATAATTTCAGCGAGTAACGAGGACCAAGGAATGTCGATTTTTGAAGAAAGAGATCGTTTGAGCAAAAAAAACTTCAAGGCTGGACAATGGGGGTTTCCTCGTTGTCATCCATGTCGATTTTTGACATGTTATTTACATAGATATCCTCTACCGAATTATTAAAAACATTTTGTAATTAATTTGAGGTCAACGATTGAAATATCATATATTCACACTGGACTACCTCTTACACATTTGATTGATTGATTGATTGATTGATTGATTGATAGGCAAATACGCTTACTATCTTCGTAAGGTATTGGTTTATGTGCTAAGCACAAAGGGCCCACTGAATAGCTAGACTAATCGAAGCAGTGCAACCCTGGTCCTTCCTCTCGATGTGACCACACCTCGTGATTCCTTTTGCCTTTTTGCCTAGAATTACAGAGAGCTGGCAAATTCTCTCCTCACACTTTATATGACAGGTCTGAAGGTGGGTTCTACACCATTATATAAAATAAAAATAATTGCAGTTCAAACCGTTGTTTCTTTGCATCAAAACCCCATTAATGGACTCCCAAGCATCTGAAACTTTCTTGCAAATCTGCATATGTAGACAATCAGGAAAACTTTCTTTGATCATATCTCTGAAATCTTGAAATAAAGTTTCTTTACCAACCTCTCATTAGTTGACAGTACTGTAGTTTTATGAAATATATTGCAACTTGTAAGGACAAATGGAAACACATTTTACCACATAAATAAAAAGTAGTTTAGTTTACCCACCCTGAACATTTTGGTGTATCTCCTTATTCAAACCTTCAACAAATTCCATTCTTCCATTGCCACATGTGCAAAAATAAACCCAGTCAGAACAGTCTGCAAACTTAATGGGTGATCTGGATACTATACAATACCGTTGATGCTATAAGAAGTAAAAAACAAAACTTTGCATCTCAACAGGTCTAGTTGTTTATTGTTGCATCAACTGGAAACACAAACTACACATTGGTACCAAACAAAATGAATATCTTGCATAACTGTTGAATTTTCACAGATGAAGTAAACCAAAAATGATGACCTATGGCAAGGAATTACATTTACAGCTATAATTATGACATATGTATCACCATTCTTGCCCCAATAACTATATATACCTTGAGAATTTGCTTTTCAGTATCAAAATCCTGAATCAAATAATCACAATTGGCATTTAGAATCATTACTGATTTTGCCTTCAGAACTTGAAACAAGTAGCTTTCTGCTGTATCCACCTGAAAACAATCCAATCTCAAGCAACTGAATACATAATCAAACAAGTAGAAAAAAATTAGTGGGTAAACAGTGTTTCGACCTTTAAGGTCTCATCAGTACAGATAATTTGAGATAGAGCCTTGGCTATGAAGAAAACTACAAAACAAATGGTTCACATATATTCTCATAGAACATATTTTATCTGTCAAAATTGCAATTAGTAGCCTGGCAATTACGATAAATCCAAGGCACAATCTCAAGCAGAGGACTCAGCTTAGCAAAATGCCAAGGAGTACTCTATCTGCAGACACTGTGTTTCAAAATTTCAGATTACATTAGTGCAGATCAGAGGTTTTCAAAAATAAAACCATGCCCATAAAACAAAACAATTATGTAAAAAGCCAGATATAATAAAGGTCTACTTGCTGATTGTTTCCATTGGCTCAAGCAACAATTTCTTACAAACTTATTAATATTGTGCAAATAAATCAAATGAGTGAACATACCTGTGGAATCATAATGGCATTGTCTACACATTCTAAACTGTCACCACCATCTTGGCTGTCTTCAATGTCATTATCAGTATCCATGTCCATACCCTCACTGGCCACTTCAAATTCTGAGAACATAAAACATTTATCACACATAATTTACCACCAACTGGCCTTTAAGATAGGGTTGGGTTTGCAATATCTTTCTTGAAAATCTGCATGAACATCTTCCTGTTCATTTGCATAAAACTCCATACAATATGATTGCTTAATAAAATAATTCTATAGGTAATTCCATAGGCAATTATGAGATGAACTTCCATTGGTATAACCACCAGACTGTATAATGAACTTATTCAAATCTTGTGACGGATACGTTAAACGCATTTTTTTGTCTTTATATCATTTGGAATTACAAGTGCGTCTTTCTGAAGCTGTTAGGATGTAGGAAGGCCTGTAATTTCGTTTTATTTACAAGTACCTACATGTCTATGAAAATAAATGTTGATAAAAAAGTATTAATAGTGACAAGAATTTAGCACAAGACCTTCTCTTCCTAAAGCCGTAGCAAGATCTACAATGCCGATTAGTTGTTCGGCATTTGCTCCAATTGCAAGTTCTGTTCGTGATCCTCCTCCCTCCCCCTGCGCTATCCGTTTCCTTATCTTCGGTCTTTTTCGTCGTCCCAGTTTGGGTAAAGTCGGAAACATTGAATAAGCTGGCAGGCCATCCATGGGTGATAAAATGCTGAAAGGCATTCCAGTTACAACTGGTTCTTCTTGTTCGTTGTTTAAGTTCGAAAGGTTTTCCTCTTGGTCACGTAATGGGGCAAAGTGCTGAGATTGAGTGCTTAAACCAAGGTCTGGCCTTCCAGCAACAGAACGAAAGTTCCCATGAAACACATTATTTGAGTTGTTCTTGTCATTATCCATAACTGGAATGCTCAAATAGCAATTTAAAGTGAGCTAAAATTAACAAAATTGACCAACGAATTATATGGCGGAATGAAATTTATGGCGGCCATTAAATTTGAAAAATTTTCATGGATACTTACCATGGATACGTTGTATCCATGGTAAGTTGCCTCGTTTTCATTTAATTGTTATATTGCCTATTGTTACAGTGGTTGGAGAAGAACCAAATTTTGGCTCTTTTTATTCCTGATTTTCTCACCAAAAACAAGTAACCCAATTTGTCAACCGCCGCCTACCCCTCTTTCCTTTTCCTCTTTTGTTTTTTCTTCAACTTTTATCTGTATTTTCTGTTATGTTTAGTTATGATTAATCGTAAATTTTTTTCAAATTCATCATCGAGACGATAAAATATTGCATTATAATAATTGTTGATCTACCTTAACCTAGGGCACTGGGCTCGAAAATCATTATGATTCATCTCAGTGTCCTAGACAACAACATTAATTGATTGTACTGTTATTTTTGAATTTTACTTAAAATTATTATATCCGTATTAATTTTTCTACAGTATGCATACAATATAATATATTACTAGGAAGGCTGGCGCGCTTCGCGCACCACCTCCCTAGTGTTTTGGCCTACGATGTGAGTGGAACAGCGATCTTGAACAAAAGTGGGGTGGGTTTCTGTTATTTTGGCCTTCGATCTGAGTGGAACAGCGATCTTGAACAAAAGTGGGGTGGGTTTCTGTTATTTTGGCCTTCGATCTGAGTGTAACAGCGATCTTGAACAAAGGTGGGGTGGGTTTCTTTTGTTTTGGCCTTCGATGTGAGTGGAACAGCGATCTTCAACAAAAGTGGGGTGAATTTCTATTGTTTTGGCCTTCGATGTGAGTGGGACAGTGATCTTGAAGAAAAGTGGGGTGCATTTCTATTGTTTTGGCCTTCCATGTGAGTGGGACAGTGATCTTGAAGAAAATTGGGGTGGGTTTCTGTTATTTTGGCCTTCGATCTGAGTGTAACAGTGATATTCAACAAACGTGGAGTGGGTTTCTGTTGTTTTGGCCTTCGATGTGAGTGGGTCACTGATCTTCAACAAAAGTGGAGTGGATTTCTATTGTTTTGGCCTTCGATGTGAGTGGGACAGTGATCTTCAACAAAAGTGGGGTGGATTTCTATTGTTTTGGCCTTCCATGTGAGTGGGACAGTTATCTTGAAGAAAAGTGGGGTGGGTTTTTATTGTTTTGGCCTTTGATGTGAGTGGGACAGTGATCTTCAACAAAAGTGGGGTGAATTTCTATTGTTTTGGCCTTCGATGTGAGTGGGACAGTGATCTTCAACAAAAGTGGGGTGGATTTCTATTGCTTTGGCCTTTGATGTGAGTGGGACAGTGATCTTGAACAAAAGTGGGGTGGATTTCTATTGCTTGGCCTTCGATGTAAGTGGGACAGTGATCTTGAAGAAACATGGGGTAGATTTCTATTGTTTTGGCCTTCGATGTGAATGGGACAGTGATCTTCAACAAAAGTGGGGTGGATTTCCATTGTTTTGGCCTTTGATGTAAGTGGGACAGTGATCTTGAAGAAAAGTAGGGTGGATTTATATTGTTTTGGCCTTTGATGTGAGTGGAACAGTGATCTTGAACAAACGTGGGGTGGGTTTTTATTGTTTTGGCCTTGGATGTGAGTGGGACAGTGATCTTCAACAAAAGTGGGGTGGATTTCTATTGTTGTGGCCTTCGATGTGACTGGGACAGTTACCTTGAAGAAAAGTGGGGTGGGTTTCTATTGTTTTGGCCTTCGATGTGAGTGGAATAGCGGAACATTTTCATTCCTCAGGTCCAGTGGAACCGTCCCTTCCTCCTCGATGTCTTCGATGTTTCAACATATTGTCTCAGATCGACCATCTGTAGAGCACCGATTGCGGAATATGGAATTCGAATTCCCGAATGCGAATTTCGGAATACGGAATTCGAAATGTTGAATCTATAATAATAGTTATTCTTGTTTAAACATTTAACATACTGTAAAGATATTTACAATATAAAGCATAACTTGCAATTGCATTCTTCCCCGGCCCATGTTGTGATTGTTTGCCAAGAGGAAGCCATTTTTATGCTGCTCTTTATCACATCTGGTATGCTATTCTAGATTTCCTCATTTTCGATTCCGTATTCCAGATTCCAGATTCCGGATTCGGTGTTTTAAAGATAGCTGTCTCCGATGTTGGAATGACTAATACCAAAATATATCAAATTTCAAATAGTGACGTAAATCCTGACTCGAGGGCAGAATGGCTTTCGCTGGAAACAACATGTAGAGATGAGATCTCAGTAGTTTAGTTTAACTTGGGCACATCTCTGGAAGTAATTGGAACATCGAAAAGCGAAAAACCCGAGCTGCTGGGCGAGCTCCATGCTAACGTTATGTGGAATTTTCGAAATGAATTTATGAATAATTCCGGAGAAAACCACTCGAGAATGGAGGTGGAAATTTGCTTCCTGTGCCAAGTGAGGCCGATTCTTTTGAAAAAAACAATAGACTTCCTGGGAAAGTTTTCGATTCAGAAAAAGCTGAATATCTCGAAAACGAAAGAGAAATTCACGAAAAGCAATTCTCATTTTACTTCCCAAGGATACGTCGAGCAGATCGGTGCGTCTTTCGCGGCGCTTGACCGAAAACTGTAGGAGGAGTTCATTGACAACGGAGGGCGAGTTTTCTTTTGTTTAGAGCACATCACGTGATGACAGCTCTTATATATTATAGACTAGGAAGGCTGGCGCGCTTCGCGCGCCACCTCCCTAGTGTGTTGGCCTTCGATGTGAGTGGAGCAGCAATCTTCAAAAAAAGTGGGGTGGGTTTCAGTTGTTTTGGCCTTCGATCTGAGTGGGAAAGCAATCTTCAACGAAAATGGGGTGGGGTTATGTTGTTTTGGCCTTTGACCTGAGTGGGACAGCGATCTTAAACAGAAGTGGGGTGAATTTCTGTTGTTTTGGCCTTCGACCTGAGTGGGACAGTGATCTTGAACAAAAGTGGGGTGGGTTTATGTTGTTTTGGCCTTCGGCCTGAATGGGACAGTGATCTTAAACAGAAGTGGTGTGAGCTTCTGTTGTTTTGGCCTTCGGTCTGAGTGGAACAGCGATCGTCAAAAAAGTGGGATGGACACGCAAAGTAATATACTTTCAGTTGAACTTATGCAAGTTTTATTAGTTCCATCCATTCCCCGAACACACGGTCCATGGAACCCCCGAGCCCCGGTTTTGATTCCACGTTGTTCCAGGTCTATGTTTTCTCGTGATGCGAGAAATCCAGCACTTTATTCAGTGTGGCAGAAACGCCTCAACTCAAATCCCACGCAGAGAAGAAGCTCCGTGAACAATACATCAGAACCATTGCGAATGAATTGATCCACTGGATTCGAGATTTTGATTAAAGAATAAACAATTTAAAAAATACAGATGAAATCTCTCCCGAGCACACGATGCATGTAATCCCGAGCCCCGATTGCCATTCCAAGTTGTTCCGGGTCCATGTTTTCCCCATGCACTATTTTCAGCAGCTATTTTAGCCAGTGTGACAGAAACCCCTCAACTCGAACCCCATGCAGAGAAACTTTGTGAACAAAGGATCAGATTTGTGAGTACATAATCGGACTGAATTTATCAATTTCATTCGAGATTTCGATTAATAAATACACAATTTTAATACACCAATTGGCACTCAATAACGCATGTTTATAACTACATGAATTCCATGAAAGCAATACGAAAGCCTATTATGAAAAATTTAGAGGGGCCCCAAAGTTGAATGCTTCTGAACACCCAGGTACCAGTCGAAAATGATTCAATGTAAGTGCTTTTAAATACAGCAGATCATGAAAGTTTTTAAACAATTTACTCACATCTTTCACAGGCCAAAATCCACAACTTTCGTGTTTTGAATAGCGAATCATGCTCAGTGACAGGCACTTTTAGAATCCAAGTGGAATTGAAGCAACCTTTCCAGCGTTTATCTGGTCCAGAAAGAAATTGATGTGTTTGAACGACGAATCCACTATGTTAGCAGGCGGATGGCAAGTCGGCAATAGTAATTCAGCAAAATAGCTTTTAGGCAACTCCACCTGTTTAGAACAATGGTTTAGAACGCCTTCGGTGAAATCCCGAAATTGCTCTTTCTGAAATTCGTGATTTAGATCGTTGTATCCAGACCTGTAATTATAAAAGCAGAATTTGATAATTCATCGTTTTAGTATTCGATTTAGTATAGCGGGGATTTCTAAAGCAAGGAATTATTTAGAAATTTAGAATGCGTAAAAATTTCTATAAACCAGCTCATCAGAATATCTTTAAAACACGATAAGAAGGACACAAAGAAGTTTAGTAAAGGCAAATAGAAACAACTTAGCCACTTACCAGTAGAGTTCTCCTCGTAACAGTTCTGAAGAGTAACATTCAAGTAAAATTCCAGTTGATGGCAAAGGAGGGTAAAATAGCTTTTAGACAACTGCACCACGTGCTTTGAAGGCTTTCAGTTCAGTTGAGTGAAATCACGAAATTGCTGTTTCTGAAATTCCTTATTTAGATCGTTGTATCCAGTCCTGTAAATATAAAAGCAGAATTTGATCATTCATCGTTTTAGTATTCAATTTAGTACAGTGGAGATTTCTAAACAAAGAATTATTTAGAAATTTAGAACGCGTAAAAATTTCTAAAAACCAGTTGACCTGAACATATTGAAATCAAGATAAGAAGGTACAAAGAAATTTAGTAAAGGCAAACAGAAACAACTTAGCCACTTACCAGTAGAGTTCTACTCGTAACAGTTTTGGAGAGTGACATTCAAGTAAAATTCCAGTTGATGGCAATTTAGGGTAAAATAGCTTTTAGACAACTGCACCACGTGCTTTGAAGGCTTTCAGTTGAGTGAAATCACGAAATTGCTGTTTCTGAAATTCCTTATTTAGATCGTTGTATCCAGACCTGTAATTATAAAAGCAGAATTTGATAATTCATCATTTTAGTATTCGATTTAGTACAGTGGACGTGGAGGTTTCTAAAGCAAAGAATTATTTAGAAATTTAGAACGCGTAAAAAATTCTAAAAACCAGTTGACCTGAATATATTGAAATCAAGATAAGAAGGTACAAAGAAATTTAGTAAAGGCAAACAGAAACAACTTAGCCACTTACCAGTTAAATCCTGAAGCTTTTAGTTGGAAATCTCGAGTAAAACGGCAGCAAAAATAAAACAGCCATCCAAAGAAAAAAATCCATTCGGTTTGCCTGCCCAGCCCATCCCCAACTTCGAAAATCAAAAATGAATTGCACACTTTCCTTGTCAACCAACAGTCACGGTAACAAAGGACGCAAACAAATAAGTGCGAAACGTAACAGGGTTTCATTGTTTCGAAAAGGCTTAGCAACGCAAAACAACGCACGATCGATTTTTGCAGAAACATAACATCATCCAGACGCCGTGATTGTCAGGGGGTCGCGGAGCACAACACGTTTTGTTCGATTCAAAAGCTTCAGTACGCGTCAAAGCTCTGGACACGTCCCCCCGCACGCAAAACAAAAGGCGAAAGAACAGCACGCACTCCATCCTCTCACACGAAAGAGAAAGGCCTGATTACGGGAAAACAAAGGACGAAGATTTTTCGAGTTCGAAAATTGGAAATATCTCGAAAACCAAAACGAATTTGGAAAAAGCAATACGGCGTTGCAAATATACACGTTACTGGGAAGACCTCCGAGTAGTTTTGAAAATAAATAGAGCGGCCAGATTCTCGCAACCGTGGGTACAAAACTGGCGAAGAGAAGCCTTTGAGCGCAACACCTTTACCGCTCAGATTTTAGTATAAGGTTGATATAGTAATTTGTTGTTGAATGTAATTGAATTGAATTGAATTGAATTGTCTGGAAATGTGATTGATAACGGGTCAGCTTCTTTTCCCAATTCAGTCCAAGGAGTTTCATGTCTGTGGACTTCGTGCCCAGGCTCTCTTTCACAAAAGTTGATTCATCATCTCTTGAAGAATCTCCTTCCAACTCTCGGATGTTTGAGTGAAATTTATGTAGCTTGAATCCACCATGCTGGAACATGTCAGTCACAGTTTCTTTCATCATCTTCATTTTCTCAATGCTTTCACTTCCTAGATTGATATCATCAAAGTACAGCCCATCTTTAATCTCTTGAACAGTCTCTTGGTGCTTCTCAACAAACTTTCCCAGATATTCCTCCAGGGTTCCTCCCAACAGAAAAGGATTTGGTCCTAGTCCACAGAGTGCATGTGTGACTTGATATATGATAGGTTTCTTACTCTCGGTGTTGTTGACCCAAATAAATCTCAGCGCATCTCTCTCCTGCTCTCTAATCATGATTTGTAAGAAAGCTTGTTGAATATCACCGGCCAAGAGTACTGGTTTGAAATGAACACGCAAAAGGATGTCCAAAATTTTTGCTTGCAGTGGTGGCCCTATATCTAGGCAATCATTGAGCGATGGGGACTTTGGTGTAGCTTTTGCTGAGGCATCGTAGACGATCATGACCTTTGTGGACTCTTCATTCTCTCCAACGACAGGCTTGTGTGAAAAGTAGTGTTCTTTTCCCTTTGATATCTTTGGTGCTATTTCAACTATCCCTTGCTGTAGCTGATCATCAATTATTTTATGATAAGCTTGGAACAGTTCTGGTTGTTTATCCAATCTTTTGATTAATGAATGAAACCTGCTTTCAGCAACACCTTTGTTTGTAGGAAGCTCCGGGTGTCCAGCTTTCCAAGGAAGATATGTTACATACTTCCCTTGTTTGTTGTTTTCCTTCTCTTTGATCGGATTGTAATGGATTTCTTTGAATCCACTGTCCAAGGGCTTCTAGAAGATTTTCAAAGTTCCACTGTTTCCGGTTTGAGTCAGTCCTGGTAACATCTGCACGAATCCCTTTAAGTTTATCCAGAGTTAGTCTTACAGTTCCATTTACTTGGTTTAGTCGTCCCAGGGTGTTCAAAGCTTGTACATGGCCAAGAAGTTGATCATAAAAGTCATGAATTCTCTGTTTGCGTGTGCCATGAATCGCTGGTAGAGAGATGATCTTCTGTACGTGCACGTTAACCACTTCAGCTGGATCTCCATACCTTTCCTCTAACATGCTTTTGGCTTTCTGATATCCCTGAGAGTCAGTCGGAAGCTTTTCAATGGTAGCTCGAACTTTTGGAACAACCAATTGCCTCAGATATGAAAACTTTGCCTCATCACTTATTTGAGCTTTGTCTATTTGAGTCTTAAATAGGCTCCAAAATCTTACCCAGGCAAGGTGTGTTCGCTGAAACTTAGATATCTGCAAATCTGGAAGCTTGGCCTGCATTCTTTTCTTTTCTGTTAGTTCAAGTTTCTTCTTCTCAAGTTCAAGAACAAATTCCTCCTGTCTTGCTTCTTCTGCTTGACTTTGTTCCTTTCTTTTGTTCCCCTCTAATTCAGCTTCAAACTCCAGTTGTTCATTTGTCTGTTTTTCTTTCTCTTCTTTTTCATAGTATTTCAACTTCGAGTCAAGATCAGCTATAGGCTCTTCAAATGGTCGTAGGCCAGCATTAGTTGCTGCCGTCCACTCGTCTATCTCCTCTTCGGGTTGTTCATCATCAATATATAGCTCTTGTACATCTTGTAGCAAGCTGAACGCCTCGTCTAGCTTGCTTCCAGGGTGTTTCGCTGTCTTCTCATTTGATCTCGATTTCCAGTCTGCAAAACGCCTTTCGTTGATTTGTCAAAGAATGTGAGCTTCTTCATCACCGTTTTGATTGTTGCTTTTTGGAGTCAATATCGTTATCACTTGTTTCGTTTGGTTTGGTTTCAACCACCTCCTTTGCTCTTCACGTGTTGTCGCCATCACTTAGGCCCAAGATAGGTAAACAATTTGAAATGTCTGTTTATACCGTTTCATATCACATTTACTGTCCTGTCGGAGGGACCCCTTTTGTGGTGAACAGTTGTAAGTTCCCACAAATGAGTTGTAAGTTCGATCACACAGTAATAAACCAAGAAAACGTGTTTCAATTTTCCTCAATCTAAGATCAATCTTCCCTCAAAATCACATGTGGTCTATTTCTACGCCCAAACATAATCTGCATTAATTAACATAATTTCCCACAACTAAAACTATCTCACTCAAGAAACAAAACAAAGCTATCACCTGTGTTCTCAATGGTTTCCTCTAATTTTCCAGAGGTCTCTCAAACAATTAGCAAGTCTTTACAAAGATAATTCAGGTCGTAAAACACTTTGAAAGGCGCCCAGTTATCCTTTGTGTTGTATCCCAGTTATCATTTGCATGATAACGAAAAATGCGCGACTTTTCATCTGAAGTTGCAAAAGAGCCAATCAAATTGCAGCAAGAGGCAAACGCGTCACGTGAAGAGCGAATGCTTTGCTCGAAATTGGAGTTCGCGATGCGAATTTGGAAGTTTCCCCAGCGTAAACCGCCGTTTTTTTGTGATAGCCAATTAGGCGTACTTTAACAAAGAATTTCCTAACTTTTAAGTCGGCCTCAAAAAAGCCTTTGTGGATACCTTGTTCGCCGTTTCGGCCCATTGTTTTTGAGCGTTCTACCTATTGTTTCGGGTCGAATCTATTATCTTGGCAAGGAAAGTGCGTCATCACGTGACTCCGTAGAATATATATATTAGATATCTTGTTATTCAGGACAAGACAAAAGTTTATCAGTGTCCTTTATGCAGTAAAACGTTCACTCGTCGTAATGGCTTATATAAACACAAGAAAAATAAGCATACTGGTGAATATCAGCTCTGTAAAGAACAAGAACATGTACAGTGCTATATATGCAAAGACTACAGGTGAGTTACGCTTTCTATTTTGTTTGCTATTACTGCATTTTGTGTACGAATATGTTTGCATTATCACATGCTTAACTTAATGAATGTCTCTAACTAGAGATCTCATATTCTAGATGCCGAGGTACAGCCACTCTTGTGGTACTTCTAAATGATGTTCATGAGAAGGATGTTGAAATGAAGACAACCACGTTTGCTGATATGGATGAATTCATGTGCTGGAAAGAGCAAATTGAAAAAGACACAAGTTCTTGGTTTGCACGGCACAGGCAAAATAGTGACATCATACAACGTCCTATTACTACTGCAATAGGACAGGAAAGGTAAAGACCACTGGAAACGGAAAAAGGTCAATGAAAATACAAGGTTCATCGAAAATGAATAGATCATGCAGCGCATTCATGAAAGCTAAGCAAGAGAAAGAAAGCAAACAAGTTTATGTTGAGTATTGCGTTAAGCATGTTGGACACAAAAGTAAATTGGGCCACCTCAGGATATCTGATGATCTGAGCAAAAAAATTGCAGGAAAACTAGCCAAAAAAATAACAGTTGAAGCTGTTCTTGACGAATTACGTGACAACATGGATGGGAATTTGAGTAGAGATCATCTGATCAGCAAGCAAGATCTATATATAAGATCTGATCAGCAAGCGAGTCTATAATATAATGAATCAGTACAACATAAGTGCTGTTCAGAAGCACTCACAAGATGCTACCAGTGTTCACTGTTGGGTTGCTGAGCTGCAAAATCAAGAGTATAAAAGCATTCTCTGTTACAAACCACAAGGAGAGCAGAAATATGGTCCTCCACCTAACGATTTTTTATGGGGCATTCAAACAGAGTTCCTAAAGGATTTGATGTTAGAGCAAGCTGATAATGTTGTGTGTCTAGATTCCACTCATTGCACAACTGCATATGACTTCCTTCTGGTAACTGTTCTTGTGAAAGGTCATTTGGAGAGGGTGTACCAGTTGCATGGCTGATTACCAACTCTGAAGATATTTGCTCATTAGATCCATTTTTGCTGCCTTAAGAGAACAAATTGGAGATATAAATGTCAAAGACTTCATGAGTGATGATGCTCATGCATTTTGTAATGCATGGTTTATAAACTTTGCCGCTCCAAGAAGAGAGCTTATATGTTCATGGCATGTTGATAAAAACATTAAGAAAAATATCATGCAGAAAGTTAAAGGTTTTAAATGCTTCTATTGCTGATTTTATTCCATATTTGGAACAAAAAGTGAGGAGGTTTAGCGCAGGACAAATAGCTTCCTGTATTGAATCCTTGAAAGAAATTACTTCTCATAAAACTGTGCTCAGTGCTGTGGAAGGTGATTCTATTGAATTTCCACAAAAATTCTCTTCCCAAAGCTCGTATCCACATAATTCATTTTCTAAGGAACATGCACCATTGATTGAAAAGGAGATTGCATCATTGCTAGTGAAACAAGTAATTGTTCCCTCATACCATGAGTTTCAAGAATTTATTTCCCCTATCTTTGCAGTCCCAAAGAATGAGGGCAAAATACGACTTATTTAAAATTTGAAAAAATTAAATACAATTCTTGAATATGCCCATTTTAGGATGGAAAGCATACACTCCATACTTCAACTTGTAACTCCAGGGTCCTGGATGGCATATGCCAGCCCATATGTAGCAATATTCAATATTTTTATATATGCAATTCAATTTCAGTATTGATTCATTTCAAAATACATTTGTATATTCAATTCAATATCAATATGTTCAATTCAATGTCGATATGTTCAATTCAATATCAATACCGTATTTCCTCGATTAAACGCCCCCCCTCTATTAAAAGCCCCCCTCGAATAAACGCCCCCTTATGCTGCCAGCTTTTGCAATAAACGCCCCCCTCGATTAAACGCCCCCCTCGATTAAACGCCCCCTCTTTGTGCAAAACCATGGCGACTTTCATTTTTTACGTTGTTGCTAAAAACGAGAAGTTGTTATTGAATGCGTTGTTAGCTGGATTGCGAAAAATCCCTCCATGATGGCTGTAAATATGATTTTGAGGTGTTGCATATGACTGCTGCTGCACATTAGCACGAAAATTTGAGATTCATGAACACATCATCTCTCTTTGCCTGTCTTTCACTGTCCTCTTTTAGAAGATTCAGTAATTCTTTTATTCGGTCATTTTGCAAAGAATTCTGTAACCCTTTCACAGAGCTGCTTAGTGTTGCCATGCTTGACCTGTCATTTCTACCTACTGCGCAGGACATTTCTACCTACTTCCACCTATGTTTGTTGGCATCATTTTCCCCAAAATTCCCTACGTTTTTCAAAATATACCTACGTTTCTACCTACGTTCCCACATGATCTTAAACATAATTCTTCAGAGAAAGTTCATTTAAAATCAAACAGTGTATATATTGAGTACCATAAAATCTTAGCCAACATCAACAAAAGAGTTTATAAATGACATAAGTATTACAAAAATATTACACTAAAGATAACGAAGTTACAGTTGCACGTTCGTTTGGTGAGTATCTTTTTTCATACGAACCTCTTGCATTTGTATGAAGACTTGCCAGCCGGTTGTCAACCTTGAAATTGGTTGAAAAGTGTTCGCTGACTTTGACAATTCCTTCTGTTCTGCTGATGGCGAGTTTGTTTCACAGTTTTGTTTTTATGTTTTTTACTGTCGAAAATGTTCTTTCCACACAAGTGGTACTCTGAGGAAGGGCTGTAATCTGAATCATAAATTCACCAAGAACTTTGTAAGCTTCTACTTTGCTGACAAATTTCCAAAAGTCAATAAAGCTACTGTCCTTTATTCTTCATTGACAATACTGAAATCAACCAGGAGAGATCTCCATTCTCGAACATCATTTGACAATTTACTTGGAAAAGGCGAGGACGCTTCAATGCAAGTACTCCTGTGGCGTCTGTTGCAGCCTTTCTGTCAACAATGACAGCTTGGTGAATGGACTGTACTGCTTTAAGAACAGGCTCGGTTATATCAATGCGATTTAAGATCTGATGGACTGCTTCTCTGTACCAGTTGCGGCAACGTGTCGAAAATCTTTCTCTCTCATGTGGTACCTTTGCGTTGACTGTTTCCTGTGCCAAAACTCCTGGTTATATTTTGTTGAATGGCAACCAGCTATCCTTATCGGCGACGTTGACTTTTGTCAAGTCATCTTTAATTCTTTTCATGAAGTTGATACAGTACATACGAAAAAACACGCTCCATTTCAGGGAGAAACCTATGCAGCTCGAAATCATTTGATTGAAAAAGAATACTCAATCCTTTGAGATCTCCAAGTACGAAATCAATGAATTCAAACGTTGCCTTGATGTAATTCAATTTCAAATGCTGCAGAATTTTTTCAGCTTGAAGTGATTTTGTTTCAAAAATTTCTGCAGTGAAGAAGTACTCCAGGGCTGGCCATTGGCTGATGATTCTTGTGAGGCATTGCGAAAGTGACAGCCATCGAGTCTGGCAGGATTTCAAGATCTTATGTGGCTCGCAGTCATAAAAATGTTGAAATTCCTCGAAGATCTTTTTTCTGTTTGGTGAATCCTTAAAATAGTTGTAGATGTCGTGGGTAAGCTGTTCAGCAGTATTTGAAAGAGTTTCACAGGCATGACCAGCTACAAGATTAAATGAATGGCAGTAGCATTTCAAAATGTACAAATCTGGCACAGCAGCTTTCATTTGTGTTAACAGTGAATTGTTCCTCCCTTGCATTAGATTCTCACCATCAGATGCGTAGCCAATTACATCATTCCACTCAATCTCGTCTTCTGCAAAAGTTGTGGCCAAGAGCTCAAACAATGCATCAGCACCTCCTTCTTTCCCCACTAGCAGCAAACGATAACGTTTTGTTGTTGGCTCACATTTATCATTTACATACCGTACATTTACACAGAAGGTCTTGTCAGTTGCCTTGTCACAGAGAATTGAAAATCCTCTTGAGCTTTTCATCTCTTCAACCAGCTTCTTGTGAGCATACGGAGCAAGACAATCTGTAAAAAGGTAGGTTCCTTTAGTCCTATTGCAAGTCCTATCTGTTTTACTGTTTTTGAATTGTCAGCTATCAAGTGAAGCGTTTGCATCAACTGTTCCAAAAATTGAAAGATATATTTCGTCTAGCTATTAAAGCAACAGCGTTCAGTTCTGCATTTATCTTGCTGAAGCTGTTGACTTCCATGAAATCAGTAAGCGAATGGTTGGATCCGACGTTGTTGGACAACCTCTTCTGCAACCCAGTTTTGGTGTGGGCAATCAATTCTGATTTACCAATGGCAAGATCTTTATCGCAAATACTGCAATCTGCCTTATAAGACCCTTTCTTTGAAACTGACAGCCAACCATATGCCCATTTTTCTTTTTCCCAATCTTTTCTGTACTTTTGTCCGCGATACTTCTTTTTGAGGTTTTTTGGCATTTTAAATCTCTTCTTTAGAAAGAAAGCATGTACATAGTGAGAGATCAACCAATTTGTAATGATATTGATGTTGCCCTCCAAGCTTATAAGTCTTTAACCTAACCACACCTGCAGAATAGATCCTCTGAAGTGGGGAATGAAGCCACAAAAACAAGTTGACTTTGAAAATAATTTTAACAGCTCTTTTTAAGGTGTGACTTGTCTAATTGTGCCCTTTTTGGAAAGTGCCACACGGGAAGTCTGTAATAATTGATGGTCAAAGCCGAAAAAACAAACAACTTAATTGTTTTCGCCGCAAACAAATTTAATCCCTACAATTTTAAGATTTCCACCTACTTTCCCTGAATTATCCCGTAGGTTTTCCCTACAACCCACAAGCTTCTAAAAATCCCCAAAATAGGTAGAAATCCCTACACATGGCAGCCTAAAAAAGTTAACAACTGAAAAATTCATGATGAACTTTTCAATTGTTAACTTTTTCCACCTCTATGGAGTTTAATGCACTGGCACAAATACTGCTTTTCTTTTTGCTGAGTTTGTACCAGAATCAGCAGATGTTGAGGGTGTTCTTGAACCAAATTCATTGCCTGTGGCAGAATTTTCACCAAGATCAAGAACATCAACATCAGGCTCTATTGACTGTTCAGTTGGCAGCTTGCCATTGATGTCATGACAGGAAATAAAGTAGGAAAGGGCTGAATTGAAGAAGGTACAAATATGTATGAATGCCTACGAATGGCTTAAAAAACTATTTTGTATGTGTTGCGTTCATGATCTTTTGAATCTCATATACTTTTCATCTCTTGACGGGTATGCCCTTTTGATAGCAATTACTAGACAGGATGAAAAAGCACGTCTGCTCTTCTCAATTTTCCATGCTGGCAGATTACATACTGGCAATAACCTGCGTTCCTGTTCTCATCTGAAGTGAATTCATAGTCAGCCAACAAAATATCACAAGGAGTTCTTTTGACATTCTCCAGTGCATTCCTATGGAGGCCCGTTCTGGTCAAAATACGGTAGATAATTTTGTATTGCTTTTTGATTATTTATGCTCGTGTTATAATTAGTTCTTATGTTTCCATCTTTATATTTCCATTGCATGTCTGAAATAACTTTTGCGTACCCGACGTCCCTGAATATGTTTTTTGTGTTGCTTGTTTATTTATGTGTTGGTTGTGTCCAATGAATTATTTTTGTATGGTTTTGTGAATTATTTTTGTATGGTTTTGTGAATTATTTTTGTGTGATTTTGTGAATTATTTTTGTGTGGTTTTGTGAATTATTTTTGTGTGGTTTTGTGAATTATCCCACAATGCTTTGCGGTGTTTTTTCGCGCCCACTTTTCAAAGTTTTCGCAAGAGAAGCAGTGCTGTTGAAATGCCTGGTGGGAGGAGAACTATCCTACGAGAAAGGAATGAGCGCGGTTTCACTCTGTTTCTTCGAAATTTGAAAGGTGTGGTAAACCTTTTTGTATCCCCTGATGTTGAATCTTCATCAACTCAAACTTTGATAGAGGTCAGGCATAGACTGTTGGATGCTTCAGGGACTTTGGCCTTGCTTGTGCATCACAGACCCAATGCAGCTGTTATCAATCTTTTGCCATTCCAACGTATATTGGAGAACTTGAATAATCAAGTTAGAGAACTACTTATCAACAATGATTCAACAAAGAGATGATGCAAATTACCATGACACTGTGGAGACGGCATATGCTGCACCAATTAACATCGAAACACATGGTGCCGGTCGTAAACATTTGGAAACTTCTCAAGAACAACTGGAGCATTTACGGTCTCTTTTTTTTTTCTTGGACAAAGATCACAAAGCTTCTTGGTGTGAGTATATCAACTCTGCAACTTCGTCGAATAGAGTTTGGCATGGCAGCAAGTTTTGAGAACTATTCAGAGTTAACAGACGATGAATTGGATGATATTTACAGACAAGTAACAATGACGACAGATGGTGGTCCACTGACCCCAAACATTGGCAGACGAAGATTCATAGGTGCACTGAGAAGTAGAGGGTTGCGAGTGCAAAGATGGCGTGTCAGCGACTGCCTTCGACGAATGGACCCTATTGGCACAGCCCTTCGTTGGCGTATGCTCATTCACCGTAGGAAATATTTTGTACCCTATCCCAACAGTTTGTGGCACATAGACTCGTGTCACAAATTGATCAGATACAAAATCATCATTCATGTTTGTGTCGACGGTAAAACAAGGTCCATCATCTATGCATCATGCTGCAACAATAATAAGGCAGAAACCGTGCTTGCTCTGTTCGAAGATGGTGTGCAGAGATGGGGAATCCCCTCCCATGTTCGCAGCGATTATGGAATGGAGAACTACCTGGTAGGGTGTTATATGATTCAACATCGCGGTTTAAACCATGGGAGTATCATCACTGGATCTTCTGTCCATAACTGTAGAGTTGAAAGGATGCATCGCGATGTTTACTCAGGTGTCCTTGTTTTCTATAACAACATGTTTCAAGACCTTGAGAACGAAGGTCTCCTGGATGTGCTGAATGATGTGCATTTGTTCAGTTTACATCACATATTCATTCCAAGAGTTGAAAGGTCTTTACAAGAGTTTGTAAATCAAATGAATCATAGACCAGTTTCCACGGAAAGAAACTTGTCGCCACTTCAGATGTGGGAGAGTGGCATGCTAGAGAATTTCCATTCTGAAGAACCACCTTTGAATGAATTGGACATTGAAGAGTTTGGTATTGGTCCTGACAGTGTCCTCTCCGTGGAAGAAGAAGATTATCAAGTAAAATTCCGGAACCCAATTTTTACTTGACTGATGATCAATTTAGATCACTGCCAGATCCAATGCTGGATGATGGAGAAGGAGGTAGACATTTATACCAAGAGTGTAATAGGTTGCTAGGGACATTTGATTTGTGATCCATATTTGAGGCACATACCTTAAAATCCATGTTTACAAAATCCAGCCAGAACCAGATTTGCCGGATTTTTTAAAATGAAATCTGGTCTTACCGGATTTTTTCTCAGTGTCACTTGTTTGCTAAATCAGGTCGTAGAAACAACATGTGATGGAAACAATCTTCATTTAAAATTGACATTGAGTAAGCCTTATTATCATTGTTTTGTCTATCTACCACTTTCTCTTGCAGTTCAATACCTACATACTGCCTACTATTAACTTAAGGGAATATAACTTAACATAACTTGAATATGACATAACTATTGTTCATATTTGCAAAATCAACAGCAACAAAAACTTTCAGTTTCTCCAACTGTTCAACAATAAACTCAAAAGTTTAAGCTAAATTTGATCAAATAAAAAAAAGTTTACTGTTTGCCAAAGTATGCTGATGCAAATGCAAGGTCGTAAATGTTGTAAAGTCTTTCTGAGCATGGCATAGGAATAGAAAGTGTGGCTATGGGTATCTTCAAAGCATTTATGCGTGTGTGAGCTGTTGGTGTGAAGCATGGAACAACTTTTGCTGTACGTTCAGCCTCACTATCTCTTGTTGCTGATTGATTCAAGCCAATTTCCACTTCATTTGCTACACGAAACTCTATGCTTGGATGAATTTTAAAGCCAAGAACAGGCTCTTCTGTTGCGCCAGTTGCAAATTTGAAAATGTGACCAAGATCCAAGGTCATGTCACCACATGATCTTCTACCGCCAGCGACTTCCCTGATGTATCTCACAAGGCATTGATATGCTTCTTTCTCCTTGGTGAAAGCATTTGATCCCTCTTCGGAAAAACTTGGCTTCAAGAGATGGAGAAGTTTCTGCACAGACAATTTGTGTTGTGAACCGGGGCGCAAAAGATGCACCAACATTGGAAATTCTCTCATAGCAGACAGCATCCCCAGTGACTCTAGACCCTTTTGAAAATTCTTGATGCATACATCTGATGATGCAGTTGAAATTATATGCTGCAAGGTGCTTTCTGCCAAGAATGAAGGAATTTTACCATTTTGAAGCAATGATAATGCAAACATGACCCCAACATGGCAGTAATCCTTCTGAAGATGAGAACGCAGTCCTAAATCAAAATATTTTTGCTTGATTTCTTGCATCACAAGCATTAACCATTCCTTCCATGGCCCCCCTTGGTCAATACACTCCTCTCCCATGAAATCCACTTGAAATGTTAAGCGCAAGTTTTCCACAAATTCTAGTTCACTAAATGTTGACTTGAGGATTTGGTCCCTATCAACGGTAATAAAGTTTGTTTCACCAGCAAACAATGCTTCATCAGGAGAAGATATCTCCAATGCTCTTCCTTGTACTATTTCTGCTTGCAAAAATCTCAGAATTTCAACTGGATCAACTAGATTTTCCCTTTTTCCTTTCTCTATTATATGTTCTATTGGGAATGGACATTTGGGGTCATCTGGAGAATCAGAACCTGTGTTATCCAATGGTGTTTGTTGAGGATGAGGATTTTCATCTGCTACCACTACTATATCATCATTTTGTACATTGTCAGGAAGAAAAGTATCTGGTATTAGTCCACCAAAAGCAGGAACATCCAATAAAGCATCAATGGAGTCATCAGGCAATTCATATAGCAACCGTATGTAAACAGCACCTGATGGAGAAATTGACTTAAGTAGCAATCTTCCATCAATACTCTTGTTGGGTGGGATAGTAGGTTTCACCAATACACCTCCAGAATTTTTGACAATTTCAAAGTCAATACCTTTAAGTTCCTCCGGTAATAAATTTTGCAGTTCTTGATAAAGTTTATTGTCATTCCACCGCTTGTCAAAATCGAAACCCGAGATGATTCTTCTGGTTCTTTCTAAAGCTTGCCTCTCAGTTTTTGTTGGTACCTTTTCACAAGCCATCTCCAAAATGATGACAACCCTGGTAATAATTTCAGATAGTGGTGGTCTACCAGGTCCAGAACGTGCTGAAGTTGCTCTAGAATAAGCTGCTGGCCTTTGGTCTCTCCTTCTAGATCCCCTGTTTACCGTTGGAAACCTTTGCCGCAACTCAGAAACAGCGGATGCTTGTCCAGATGAATGATTTGGACTAGGCCTAATGCTTGTACTAGCAGTCGGAGTAGTTGGCCTAGACTCTCTTCTCGTTGCTGCTTGCTCTAACTCTGCTTCGTTGTTGGAGGCTGTTCTAATGGAGGATTGATCGACGAGGCCAGCTAGTTGATTGATATTGTTTATGGCATGCTGTGCTATATTGCGGACACG